>CM028357.1:57309937-57706893 GCA_016618105.1 Dendrobium huoshanense
TTCTATCCGACGTCGGACCTTCACTCTTCGTCAAGTTTCTACTCGATGCCGAACTTCTACCGGTTATTGGACTTTCGCTGGGGCGTTTATCCAAAGATGGATTTCTTTCCATTATTAGACTTCTACATGACGTCGTCCTTCTGACCTTCATCGTCAGACATAGTCCTTTCGACCTCCGTCGCTAGCCAACTACGGTCCTCCTGACTTACGTCGCCCGCTGACTACAGTCCTTTCGGCCTCCGTCGCCAACCAACTACGGTCCTCTTGATTTACGTCGTACGCAAACTAGTCTTTCTGACCTCCGTCACCAAACTATGGTCCTCCTGACCAAACGAACAGGTCAATAATGATTCTTTGTATTCACATCATGTAATGCATGTACTCTATAAAATGTACATAAGGCTAAGGCCTTCTCCCAAGGTAGGGCATCATTTGTAATCAGTTGCAATACTAGTGGATTCATTCGAATTGAGCTAGGCCCCGTGGTTTTTTCCTCTTTTTTAAGAGTTTTCGACATAAAAATATTGGTTTCTCTACTTAATGCTACACACTTTCTTATCTGATTGCGTATCGGATTTTCGTACAATGCTAAGACATTAAACTTTATATTTTCTACCACCACGAATATTCCTGGACGCAACAAACACATAGATCCTTTTATATTTCTCTACTGCCACGAATACTCCTGGACGCAACAAACACGCAGATCCCTTTATATTTCTCTACCGTCACGAATACTCCTTGACGCAACAAACACGTAGATCCCTCTATGAGTTTTATAAAAATAAAAGAACTTTGTGTGTGTGTTTATATATATATATATATAATTTTTTGGCATTACACAAATAATTTAAAGAAATAAAGTCTTAGACTTAGACACTTTGGCTGACAATAATATACAAGGAATCTTTTTCGCCCATAGAATGATAGAAAATGACATGCAAAGACAAGAAAGTTAATGGATTCTTCCTCTTTGTTGAGCACTTGATAGCATAAAATCTTGGTACTATGACATGTAAATTCCAATCAAAATCATGCACAAAATATTCTGTCACATTTATATTATTTACCTAGCTTTAATCGACTGCATATTTTATTTAATTTCCTCATCAGCAATATAAAAAGCAACCGTCATATTCTTATATAAATTGTGATATTTTGTTTCAAATAAAATTATGTGATGATATGTTAACACAATTTATACAATTTAAATTTTAAAAAATTATTTGATTTATTTTGAGATTAATGTAATATAAATTTTTAATAATCACTATTTATATTAACATTAATTTTGTCAATGAAGCACAGAAGTTGCAATTAAATATTCCCACAAAAAGTTAGAAATATATGAAATTCATCCTTAATTTATTCGGCTAATTGATCATTTGGAAATTTTAAAGAAAAAAAAAATATTAAAGTGAATTTTATTCATTGATTTCCAATAAATGAAATGCAATATAATTTTAATTTATTAATAAGTTTTTATTATTTTAAAATACTTTTAATAATTATAGATTTTATTTGATCAAATTTAGATTATTGTATATTGATTCGAAATTTTCCAGTTTTTAAGTTTGCACATTCAATTAAATTTGAAAGCTCTAATTTATGCAAATTAAATCATGAACCAAATAATGGCTCTGAAAACTTCAATTAATCAAGTCCATGCTTTACTTTGTTTGCATTGTTAGGATCTTCTGTAGGGTTGCAAACGAGTCAAGTCGAATTTGAGTCACTCGTTATTTGAGCTTGATTAATTAATCGTATTTGAGGAGCATAATCTTAAGAGTTGCAATTGGCTCACAAGGCGACTCGTTTATAACAAAAGAGAAAAAATGATTATGATTCTAAGTAATAATAATAAATTTATAAAAAAAGGAGAAAATAGAAGATAAATAATAAATAACCACTTCATAAAATAAAACGAGTTATAATTTTTAAATGTTTTAATGGTTTTATAGTTGAAATCATAAATCCTAATATATTTTACGTGTGTTTCATATTAATATTTTTTAAAATGAACTGGCTATCGAGCTAATGAGTCAAGTCAATCGAGGTTGGCTCAAATTTGACTCATTAGCTCATCGAGATGAGCACACGAGCCAAGCTCGAGTTGGCTCACAGGTTGGCTTGAATAACCTATATCTCTAACTTAGGACAGCTATATCTTTAAAAATAATTATAAAATTTTCTTTAAAATATAATATTTAAATGTAATTTCAAGTATTAAATTTTCTATAAAAAAATAGATAATAATTTTTTTTAACCATCATACTAGTAACTTTAACTACTAACAACTATTTCTCATCATCAATCTTTTAAAATAATAATAATAATTGTTATGTCCTCAAATATTCGTGACAGTAGGGAGATATAAGGTTTAGCATCGAGGCTTTTTACGAAGATCCAACCCACATACAAGTAAGAGAAAAATGTGCAAGAGTCATAAGAAGTAATAAGATTTTTATGTGTAAAATCCTAAAAGGAGAAAAAAATCATGGGCCTTGACTCAGTTGAAAATGAATATATAAGCATTTATTATTGATTATGAATGATGCCCTTCCTCAGGCAAATGCCTTGGCTCAATGTAACAAATATACATTATATGAAACACATTACATGGTTGGAGTAGGAAAAATGTAGTAACATGCGAGTTGTTCTCAAAAGAACGTTTGCATGTTCGTTTGGTTAGTATGACCAAAGTCGGGCAACGAAGGTAAGAGTAATCATAGTTGTGTGACGGAGGTTGGAGAGACTGTAGTAAACGGACGACTAAGTTCAGACGGATCGTAGTCGATGGGCGACAGTGGTTGGAGGAACTGTAGTCAGTGGGCAACGATGGTCAAAGGGATCGTAGTCGACGGGCAACAACCATTGGAGTGATCATAGTCGATGGACGATGGACGTCGCAGGGACTGTAGTCGGCAGCAACAACTGTTGCAGGGACTGTAGTTGGCTGATGACGATGGTTGGAGGGACAGTAGTCGACGGGCGACTAAGGTCGGAGAAACCATAGTCGACGGGTGACTAAGGTCGGAGAGACCATATTCGGTGGGTGACGGAGAAACCATAGTCGACGGGTGACTAAGGTCGGAGAGACCATATTCGGTGGGTGACGAAGGTCAAATGGATTGTAGTCAGGTGTCAATGGAGGAGGTTTGGTGACGGTATGAGACCGGACAGAGGTCCTGTGATGGTAGGCAGACATATGGTTGCCCAACGATGGTTGGCGGACAAGCAGTCGTCCAGCGATGGTCGATGGATGGGTGGTGGTACAACGGTGGTTGACAAAAGTTTGGCGGTGGTGGTACTTAGGTAGACCTTTAGAATCCTTAAAGCTTCAGAGCTCTCTTCAATCTCAAGCCAAAGATTACCTCATGAAGAGCACACAAGTTTATTTATAGATTTTTTAGAGTGCCACGCTCTGTAAAAATGGAGAAGAACTAGACCAAATTCGAAGTGCTCTAATAGAAGACTCATATCAATTCTCTTGATCATATAGCATTTATTCATGCATTTAAGTGCTTTAATGATGTTTGAATTAAGCGATCTTAGCTCTTTGGATTCGTCTCGTCGAGCCGCTCGATTTGACTACAAGCATGCTATATTTGAATATCATTTAGTTATCAATTTATATTTTGAACCTTCCAAATGTGGTTCATGCCCCTGATTTGGACTCATTTGGACTTAGATTGAACCGATTTTGGCGTCGGTGGGCGAGACATTTAGTTTGACTATAAGTTTGTTGAAATTGGAGTCTAGAGGGTCATGGATTTAACTTTGAAATTTGTTAACTCGTATATGCTTTGAGATCTGTATCTGATCAAGATGATTGTGATGATGTATGAATAATAATGACTTATAACCAACTAATAATATGAGAACTATCTAACAATTAAAATTAAAATTAAAAAAAGTTGCCCATCAGCTTGTACTCGTGCTAAGCAGCTTTACCAAGTACAGTCCTCTCGGTCTCTCACTCGGCTGTGATTATTTTGCTAAGTATTTAAAATAGATAGCCATTTGAGCGAATTTTCAGTGATTTTGAGGAATTTTTATTCCGTCAGGTTACCTGATGTAGCTCTACATCAGGTAGCCTATAATATATCGCCACGTGCTCTTACTTTTTACCGCGCGGCCCAACGATCCGACCCGGAACGGACCCGGGAGTTTGCGTAGCTCGGTATTGCTAGGTATTGGTCGATTTCGGTCAACAAAAACGAAAAATATCATTCTGTTAAGACCAATACCGAGCAATTCCGAGTTCATTTAGGTATTACTCGGTATTGCTCGGTATTGATCTTCACAGAGCTGTATTTCTCGTTATTGCCAAACAATACCGAGCCTATTTCGAGCAATACGCGAACATAGTAATCCCGAATTCAGTTCGAGTCGGGTCGTCGGGCCGCGCGGTAAAGAGTAAGAGCACGTGACGAAATATTATAAGTTACCTGACGTAGAGCTATATCTGATAACCTGGTGGAATAAAAATTCGATTTTGAGGCTAAAATATTTAAAATAAGACGAAGGCCACCAATATCACGCTACAAGCACCCATCAATTTTGTTGGCCAACGTTAAGAACCAACCATTCATTTCTTGCGACGTAGAGCACGATTGATCCTCTCAGATCTTGGTGAGCCTACTCTGGCAGACAAATGCGTACGGGCGCCCGCACAAAAATGCCTGCGGGCCCCGCCAATCCCTGTAAACTGGGTAAGTGGAATCACACATGGCCTTCACACGTGTTTGAATTCTAACCCCAGGAGAATCGCAATCTAATAAGCTACTAAAGCTTAAAAAGACAACAGAAATTATAAAAAAATTAATGAAGGTATGATAAAAATAATCAGACAATGTCAATTACGTAATATTAGTGATGGTGGACGAATAAAGATGGTTTGATGATGATGATCAATTAATGATAGTATTTTTTTTTTTTAAGGAAATATATTAATAACACAACAACAAAGGTTACAACAGCAAAAACAAAAAGAAAAGCTAGTATGTAAGAAAATAAACAACAGAGATAAGTAGAGACTAAAAACGAGCTCAGAACTAAATCAAAGCTATCAGCGTCCAGTGCGACCCGCACGAGCCCGCCAGTAAGCGAAGAAAGCACCCCGAGAAAAAGGTTGCCACCAACAAAGAAAGACCAGGCCGCGAACCCCAACCACATCATAGCCCAAAGCCTGACGTAGCAGCAAAACAAACAGTAAAGCCGCCAACTCTCAAGAAGAAACAGCAAGATTCAACAAAATTACAAAAATCATCTCCTACGTCGACCTCTCCCCCAGAATTTTCCACGAGATCCAACATTTGAAGTGCGAACAAGAGTAAAATCATTCTCGGACTCCACAGAATGTGAATCCGACTCCACATCCGACGAATCAACCAACCAATTATTCTGATTCCGAATATCCAAACCAGAAGAATTACCCACACAATTGGCCATCACTTAGGAATCAACCTCGCTTACAGGGACCACAACTAAACTGTTGGTAATCAAATTTACTTCCTCTCTTCCCTTCTCAATTTCAGCCGGCACCACCACAACAGGCATAACACTATCAGAACAACCATCTGCATCCTTTAAACCTTGACCACCCCCATTTGACTTCACAACACCCAAAACTGGCGAGCCATCAGAATTCACCACATTCATCGCACCAACCACCACCTCCGGCATCACCACCGGAGAAACATGATCACTAACATCAGTCACAACCGGAGATACAAAAGGATCTGCATCGGGGGATATGACAGAACAGTTACCAACACGACTAGTAGGCACATCAATCACAGCATTAACCACATCAACCACATTCAAAACGGATGGATTAGTAGTGACCAAAGACTCCAAAATCCCAGAATTTCCGCACATGTCCAAGGAATTGGCAACAACACCATTATTTGCAATATCAACAGGCTTAACCACATTTTCACTAGGTTTTTGCACATGCAAATAAGCAGAAAAATTACCACAATCCCCCTTGATATGACCAAGCCGTTTACACCCAACACAATATGCAGGCACCTCCTCGAAACAAACTCGTTGAACATACCCAGAATTCTCCGAACCAAGCCAAATTTTATCCGGAAGGTCCTTAGTAATGTCAATCTCCACCAGGACCCTCGCCAAAGAAGGTCTAGATCCGATAGATGTAGAATTATCAACTTTTAAAGGACGACCAAACATCGAAGCCAAGGCATGAAGGATACGAGGGGCAAAGAGGTGTGGTCGCAAACAGGGAAAAGCAACCCAAATAGGAATAACCGGAGACTCAACCCCGACATCAAGATCCGGCTACCATTTAGTAAGTTTCAAATAGCAGTTATTCACCAAATAAGATCTATGGCTGAACACTCTACTATAATCCAAATCATTAGAAAGCTTAATAAGAATATGAGATTGATCCAGAACAGTTACAGAGAATTCAGCATTAAGTTTAAAACTGAAAAAAAAAATTTCGGATAGCATCAAGTGAAGGGCGACGCGTAGGAAAGAAACCAACCAGAGCAAATTGAAAAGGAACAGACATAGCTAAAATTTCTTCCTCCGATATCCATAACGAGGGTAAACCACGACAAAAACCCTTTCTTAACTCAGGAAAATCAACTGAAATCGAAGAACCAGATAAAGCTTCCACAAAAGAACGCAATTTAAGGGATCCATCCAAAAAACCGGGGTCACAAACACGATTAACCACCATACTGGAAGGAAAAGGCAGAAAAACGAGAGGGCAAACTTCCCTGTAAATCAGCAAATGGAAGAAGACGAGCCCCAGCAAAGCTAGGGCAAAGCCCCAGCGCCGGAACCCAGGCGACGGCAAGCCGACGTGAGCGGAAGAAACGGCGGCGAGCCGTCGCGAGCGGAAACCCGCGAGCAACCGGAGAAACGCGATGCCCTAGCCGTCGCGAAAAAGGAAGTGAGGCTCATGCAATCCTTGATTTTGATCAATTAATGATAGTTGAATAATAATAATATGATGATAGAGAATTGACTATGATGGCTAAATAATGATGATCAAATAATGATGGGTGGGTAAAAATAATCATTAAATGATGGCTATAAGGTGATTGTTAAAGATGATGTTGATGGCTGGTGTTGATTATTCATGTCGAATATCGGGTAGAGCTCTAAAGTTCTACTTATCTCCAAACTCTATATTCTCAACTCTAAATCTCATTCATTTGGAGAATATAAGCATATTTATCGTATGTTGAGGGTGCAATTTTATCAAATTTGGCCAGATTTTCATAACACTATTGAACAAACATATTCAATTATTTGATCATAGATCAACATTTATGTGCCTTAAAATTTTCAAAATGAAATGATCTTTGGCTCGTAGTATTTATCTTATCAAGCAACTTGATTTGACTATAAACATGCAGGATTTGGAGACAATTTGGTCATTCAATTAATATCTTGAAGTTTTTAAATATGCTTCAAGTGCATGGTTAATTTGGGTTCATTAGCACTTAGATTGGATCACTTCTGATGAAGATTGTAGATAAACTTTGATATGTTTATTTTGATTATAAGTTTGCTATCAAATTTGGATGGTCCTGAATTTAATTCAAGAAGTTTCCGTACAAGAAATGTATTGAGATTCATGCAAATCAAGCATATTTTTATGATATATCATTTGTCTCATTACTTTTAGATATCCAAGCTCGTCTCAGCAATCGCCAATGGTGGCGCTCATTGATGTATCATTGCATGTTTTTTAATATACCAGCATAAGGAGCCATAAGGATCTGAATTTTGATATCTATTTCTAATGGGAGGCATAAGGGCCTAAAAAAATTCTGTTACATTCTGTTCTAACATATGAAGTGTTTCTTTATTTATTTTCAGTGAACATCCTGCTTTATTTCAGTTATCAACAATTAATATTATTTTGAATACGACAATTTTTTTATGAACTACTTTTAAATTTAGTTAAATGTATAATAAGTGAATTATTAAAATTTTAGATTGGTGTGTGACCCACTGAGTTGTATTAGGTCACAATTATTCTACGTTCTATTTTGAGTCTAGGAAAAGAAAAAGTGTTAGTTGAGTAGTTGAGGATTCGGGATCTGATTTGTTTGTGTCAATAAAGGTATTTTCTAAATTTCAGGATAGTAATAGTTAGTTATTTAATTGCTCTATTTTGGTCTATAGTCATACACTTTAGTGTATATATATATATATATATATATATATATATATATATATATATATATATATATATATATATATATATATATATAATTTTTTTATGATAAATAAAAGAATAGATTAGTGGCCTACTTTAATTCAAAGAAATTTGAAAGTCCCTAAAAGTTTGATCTAGGGCTAAGTTTATTACAAGTCAACATGATATATTGATATGGCATATTTTGTTGGTGGGTTATATTAGATTGGGTCGTGACACATGAACTGGTTATATTGATTTTTTTAAAATAATATTATTTCATTTTTCTATATATTTAATTATTGTAATAAAAATGTTATAAAATATTTTTAAATTAAATAAAATCATTAAAACACCAAAAATTTACAAAAAAAAAAAAAACTTTAAAATATTTTACTATAGTTTTTTCTCCTCTTAATTAGGTATAAATATCCCCCATTGGGGTGGGAAAAGCTTACTCATGTCAGTGTCCTCCTTTGGGAGAGATTATTGTGCGGATATCGGATAGGAGAACCGTTTGGTTTTATGCTTAGATATTGAGCGGTACCGAGGTATTAAGCTCAGTACCGAACTTGGCTCATTTTCATTGGAGTCTGGACTCCGCAAAGAATAATTTTTCCCTCCTTTGAGGGAACTTTTATTTTATCCAGTGAACGTACGCTCCTCTACGTTCGGTTTTAGACCAAAACAGCGCAATACCGAGTTTTTTGAAAAACTCGGTACAACTCGGTACTCGGTACTCGGTATTGCGCTGTTTTGGTCTAAAACCGAACGTAGAGGAGCGTACGTTCACTGAATGTAATAAAGGGCTCTACTTTGTTCTCTTAAAAGAGATTAAACATGGCTCTATTTTTAGCAGATTGTATTCTCTTATAAGGTCCAAAGCATCTCTACCAAAAGTAATGAAATGCGCTTCATAGGCAAAATTTTGAAAAAAATTCACTCGTGAGATTCAATTCTTTCACTTAAAAGAGGTTAAACACAACTCTATGTTGATAGATTGCAATCCAATTGAAAGCTTGAAGGCATCTCTATCAAAAGTATCAAGCTGTCCTTTCTAAGCGGAGTTATGAGAAAAAATCACATCTCTTGATTCTTCACTTGTAAGCTCTAGTTCCATCTTCTAAGAGAGGCTCTATGCAATCTTATATGCGTCAAGTATTCTTACTTTACATACTGCAATGTTTTTTTTCCACGAGGAATACCAAACCACCCAATCCAAGTAGAGTTGGAATTGACATCCAAGATTTTTAATCCTAAAGGTAAAGCTTTGATGAAGAGAGGTTCACTCTTTATTTGGACAAAAAGAAATTTTCACCCATTTGAAAGGACAGCTTGTTTAATTTATCCTTAGCTCGAACTTGAGCTCATTTGTTGATCTAAAACTCGGCTCGAGTGAAAAATATGAGACTCGTGCTCAAATTGAATGATTGAGCACAATAAGAAAGCTCGAGCTTGGTAAGAAAGCTCGAGATTGTCTCGTTTTGGAGCTTGATTTCTTGTTTTGATTATAAATAAAAAATAATTAGTTTGGCTAATATAAATATTGATTTGTTCATTAATATTAATTGAGTCAGCTCGACAAGCCAGTGAGCCAAGTTAGGCCAAGCTTGACCTCAAGCTTATAAAATATATGAACTCGAATTTAAGCTCAAACTTAACACGTGGTTCGATAAACTCGACATGTGAGCTCATTAACGAGTTAAGTTTGATTTGGCTCACGACCCTACTTGGCTTTTTTACACGCCTAAGTTTGTGGTCTACAATTATAAATAAGGTAATATATTATCTTATTTGTGAGATTTAAAAAGTATTAAGCTTTAATTAAGAAGATTAAATTATTAAGTAACATATGCAAATACCACAATCAAAATATTCTTATTTTACTTTATTTCAAAAATTACAGTTCACAAATATAATGACAATGAAAAGTACAATTTATTTTATAAAAAATAGGTGCCAACGAAATTCTAAATAATATTAAGACAAAATAGCTACTAATATGAAAAAACATTCAATGTTAACGCCTCTATTTTAAGCAATTAGATTTTTTTTTTTTTTTTTTCAGCCAAAATAAACACAACTCTATGTTAAAAAATGTGACAAGTGGAATATCTTATCGAAAAAACTAATTGATTCACCATGAATCTCAATGACGAACCTAATGACATCAAAAGTAATTTGAGCCAAATTTAAATGAGGTTGAATCAAAGTTGAAAATTTTGTAATACTAATTGAGGAAGCAAATTATCTTCAAATCTCTCTTGTTTATAGTCAAATCAAGCTTTGACATTGGACGAGTCCAATGAACCAAAGATTATGTGGTCATTAAAGATATAGGCTATCTGGTGGAATGTTATAGAATTCATGCAAGATTTAGTGATTTACTATATTGATATTCTAAAAAATTATAAATAGAGCCACTTTCTTCACTTGAGAGAAACATTGGCTTGAAATTAAAGAAAATTCTAGAGCTTTACTTGATGTTTGACACCAACAATCACAATTGGCCACTGTTGTCATCTAATTACCATTGCTAGACCACTATCGCTCATATGTCATCATCTAACCACCACAATTTGATTGTCATAGTCCATCCACTATCACTTAACAATCTTTTTCAAACACTATTACTGAGTTGCCATTGTCTGACTATCTGTCACGACCCGACCCGACGGGGACGGATCCCGCCCGAGCCGGATCGCGGCGAGCGCACACTTACTTGCTTATCCAGGATCTGGCTTTGGATTAGGTTGCTGAACTGAACTTCCCAAATACATAACTCAACAGAAAACACACAGAACAACAGAGCTACTAAAAACATCAAATGCAGCGGAACAAAACATCTATCTTTTCATTTCCTCAAAATAATCATCTACAGAACAGTACATGAATTTCAACAGAAAGAAAGACAGAACAGGAAAGCCATGACTGTACAAAAATCAACAAGTACAAAAGTACCTAATCGGATCAGACTCTGAAACTAATCCTGGACCTCCTTGCCCTTCCCAGAACCTGAAAACCACCAGAAAGCAAGGGTGAGCTCAACAGCTCAGCAAAGCAACAAACCACCAATCTAAATTCTCAGAAACCAAAACCAAACTCATCAGACAGAAATCAGATCAGAAATCGGAACAGAATCGGAAATCAGAACGTATACGGACAGATATCAAATCAGAATCGGAATCGTACAGATCATATCAGAACAAATCAACAGAGTCAGAATCAGAATTCAGAAATCAGAATCGTACGGAGCATATCGTATCAGAATCACAATTTCGTACAGAACAGAACAGATACATATAGCTAAATGCCCTGACACTGACGGAATCTCTACGGATTCCGGCCCCTTATGCCTCCCTTCCCAGACACTGACTGAATCTCATAGGATCCAGGCCCCTTATGTCTCCCTTTGTGCTCACGGCACCAAAACAGATGTGCTTATAGCACCAGAACAGAATTCATCGGATCCGGAACGAAACAGATATCAGATTTCAGATTTGAGCTCATTTCAGATTTCCCCTTTCACTAACTGAATCTCATAGGATTCAGGCCCCTTATAACTCCCTTTTTATAGCTTATTCATATAGCATTACAATTCAGAAGAAATCCGGACATTTCAGAAATTACCCGAAAATCGGGCAGCACAACGGCAGTATACAGAATTTACACAAAAATTCCTGCAAAGAAAATTCACCGAATTCGCACAGAACATAGATAAGCATATTCCAGAACATTTATTCTACTGCACAGATAATTTCCAATTTCACAGAAAAATCAGGTCGACTAAAAACACAGTCGAATCAAAAATATCCGGACGAAAATCTTCAAAATATAATCAAAACGTGCACACCCGGCACGGCAACGATATACAGAAACTTACGCGGTAAAAACTGAACCAATCAAAAGATACGGACGAAAAACCGTAACGAAAACTAAATCCGGACAGAAAAATACCGCCAACCTCGACGGAACTGAAAATTGAGAAAGACGGAATGTGCCTTACCTCGAGCACAGCAAATTCTTCAACAGTCACTTCGATCGAAAACGGCTCCGCGTCTTCCCGAAATCAACTTTTCCAAAACCTTCTTTTTCTCTCTCCTCAGAGCTGAAAATCAGATATTTATTTTTTTTATTTTCTCTCTCTTCAAATGAGCTGAAATCAGCTTTATAATACACAGATCGGCCCGGCCGATCGTCCAGATCGGCCTGGACGATCAGACCAAAATCCCATCGTCCAGGGACGATTTTTCAGGACGATGTTTACTATTCATAGGCGATAAAAACCTCCATTCACTGACTTGTGCCATCCACTGATCGTCCCGGGACGATACCTCGATCGGCCTGGACGATCCCTACAGGAAATCACTTAGAGCAATTCTGGACAGATTCTGGAACTGAAAATACACTGATCGTCCCAGGACGATCCCAGATCGGCCTGGACGATACTGGAGCAGTTTGAAATATTACAATCTCCCCAACTCAGAAAAATGTCGTCCTCGACATTATCCAATCCAAACTCAGTCAAAACAAGTACGGGTACGACCGTCTCATATCAGACTCCTTTTCCCAAGTTGCTTCCCGTGCAGTCCGGTGCTTCCACTGGACTTTAACCATCGGAATCTCTTTATTTCTTAACTTGCGGACGTCGTACGCTAAAATCAATTCTGGCTCTTCCTTGTACGCCAGATTCTCCTGAATCTCAACCTCGTCAGCTGATACCTTCTTCCCAGAGTCTGAAACCCACTTCCTCAGAGTGGATACGTGAAACACATTATGCACATCAGACATAGAATCAGAAAGCAATAGGCGATAAGCAGATTTTCCAATTCTTTCCAAAATCTCAAATGGTCCAACATACCTTGGACTAAGCTTGCTTACCTGACCAAATCTGCTCACACCTTTCATCGGGCTGACTTTGACATACACAAAGTCACCAACCTGAAACTCAACAAATCTGTGCTTCTGATTATAATACTTCTGCTGACGATCTTGAGCGGCTTTCAATCTCTCTCTTATCAAATGAATCTTCTGAGCAGTTTCATCAGCAAAAGTGGCACCCAAAGTCTGTCTATCTCCGACCTCCGTCAGAGTCAAAGGAGTACGGCACTTCCTGCCATACAGAGCCTCGTACGGTGCCATACCGATACTGGACTGAAAACTATTGTTATAGGCAAACTCAATCAGCGGAATATGATCTTCCCAGCTTCCGCTAAAGTCCAGAACACAAAGTCTCAACAGATCTTCCAGTACCTGAATAGTCCTCTCAGACTGTCCGTCGGTCTGAGGATGAAAGGCTGTACTGAAATGCAATTTCGTACCCAAGCCTTGCTGAATGCCTTTCCAAAGTCTGGAAGTAAAACGTCCATCTCGATCAGATACAATCACACGAGGCACACCGTGCAATCTGACTATCTCTTTCACATATATCTGTGCCAAGCGTTCAACTGAATCCGTCTGTCTGATCGGAAGAAAATGGGCTGACTTCGTCAATCGATCCACAACTACCCAAATAGCATCATGTCCTTGTCGTGATCGAGGAAAACCCATAGCAAAATCCATCGTTACCTCCTCCCATTTCCACTCAGGGATAGGCAACGACTGCAACAGTCCACTTGGTCGCTGATGCTCTGCCTTCACCAACTGACAGGCTTCGCATCTCGACACAAACTCCGCAACATCCTTCTTCATCCCAGGCCACCAGAACAAAAGCTTCATATCAGCATACATCTTACCACTGCCTGGATGAACAGTGTAGCCTGAATGATGAGATTCATACAGAATCTCCCGCCTCAAATCTCCAAACACAGGTACCCACAACCTGTTCTTACAGAAAATAGCACCAGAATCAGAAATTCGAAGTTCAGGAGTCTTACCAGATCCAATCTGAGCTAGCAACTTCGAATAATCAGAATCTGATTTCTGGGCTTCTTGAATCCTTGCTTCTAAAGAAGATTGAATACTCATCTGAGCCAACTCCAAATCACTGGAGGAAATCACCTCCAACTGCAATCTCTCCAAATCACGAATCAGAAAGTCATCACAGGTAAGCTGAATACCTGAGAATCCAGAAGACTTCCTGCTCAAAGCATCTGCTACCACATTCGCCTTCCCAGGCTGATACTGAATGGTCAGGTCATAGTCCTTGATCAACTCGAGCCACCTCCTCTGTCTCAGATTCAAATCCTTCTGAGTAAAAATGTACTTCAGGCTCTTATGATCAGTAAACATCTCACATGTGACGCCATACAGGTAATGCCGCCAAATTTTCAAAGCAAAAACAACTGCAGCTAACTCCAAATCATGTGTCGGGTAATTCTTCTCATGTGGTTTCAACTGTCTCGAAGCATAAGCAATTACCTGACCATGCTGCATCAGGACACATCCCAGTCCTTTCAGTGAAGCATCACTGAACACTTGAAAACCTTCCGTACCTGACGGAAGCGCCAACACTGGAGCTGAAGTCAAACAATCCTTCAATCTCTGAAAACTAGCTTCACACTCCGGTGTCCAAACAAAAGGAACTGACTTCTGAGTCAGTCTCGTCAGAGGAGTCGAAATCTGTGAAAATCCTTTCACAAACTTCCTATAATACCCGGCCATGCCTAAGAAACTACGTACCTCAAATACCGTAGTCGGCCTTGGCCAATCAGCAACTGCCTGAATCTTCTGGGGATCCACAGAAATACCTTCTCCGCTAATCACGTGCCCCAGAAATGAAATGCTCTTCAGCCAGAATTCGCACTTGGAGAACTTGGCATACAGCTGATGCCTCCTCAGAGTCTCCAATACAATCCTCAAATGTCTGGCATGCTCATCCTCAGAAGCAGAATATACCAGAATATCGTCAATGAAGACGATCACAAACTGATCCAAATACTCCCTGAATACTCGGTTCATCAGATCCATGAAAATAGCAGGCGCATTGGTTACCCCAAAAGGCATAACCAAGAACTCGTAGTGCCCGTACCGAGTACTGAAAGCAGTCTTCACCACATCAGGTTCCTTCACCTTCACCTGATAATATCCGGATCTCAAATCAATCTTCGAAAATACCGAAGATCCGGAAAGCTGGTCAAACAAGTCGTCTATCCGAGGCAAAGGATACTTGTTCTTGATCGTGGCCTTGTTCAAATCTCTGTAATCAATACACATACGGAGTGTACCGTCCTTCTTCTTCACAAACAGAACAGGTGCTCCCCAAGGAGAAACACTAGGACGTACAAATCCTCTGTCAACCAACTCCTGAAGCTGAACTTTCAACTCAGAAAGTTCTTTCGGTGCCATCCTGTACGGAGCTTTCGATATCGGAGCGGTACCCGGAAAAACATCGATAGAGAACTCCACATCTCTATCCGGAGGTAAACCAACCAACTCCTCAGGAAAAACATCAGTAAACTCCCGTACCACAGGGATCTCAGAAACAGAACCAACCTCCAGGTTCAGATCCCGCACCGAAGCCAAAAATACTGGATATCCTTTCTTCCACATTCTGCTCACCTATAACGCAGAAATCAGACTGGAGAGAACACCTCGTAATCCCTGAAATACAACTCTCTCTCCAGCCACAAGCAAACTCACTTGCTTCTTCAGACAGTCAATCTGAGCCTCATATTGACTCAACCAATCCATTCCCAAAATCACATCATACGAAGAAATCGGCAATCGAATCAAACTCGATTTCCACTTCTTGCCAGAAATCTCGATCTCACACAAACAAAACTGTCGAGCAATCAATGGATTCCCAGCCGGTAAAATCACAGACAAAGAAACCGGTAAAACCATCGAATCCAAATGTAAAAGCTCAAAATAATGCTCGGACAGAAAAGAATGACTCGCTCCAGAGTCAAACAAAACACGACAGGGCTGATCAGAAATGTAAACCGTACCTGTCACAACATCCGGAGCATCTCGAGCCTCCTGCTGACTCAAGCTGTAAACTCGTGGCTGAACTGGAACAGGAGCTGAAGCAACAGAACTACTCTGCTCCCTCTGAATCGTAGGTGGTCTCCGTGGTGCAGAACTAGAACCACCACCCCTACCAGCAAATCCCTCAGAGCGTGGAGGAACAGTCCTCGGTCTTCCTGCTGCTGAACCAACAGGTCTGACTAAACCCTCAGATCGCTGATCATATCCCATCTGTGGACATTCTGCAATCCTATGTCCCGGCTGACCACACCTGAAACAAAGACCAGCTATCCTGTAGCACTGGCCATGGTGTCGCCGTCCACAACTCTGGCACACAGGTGCCGAACTGACAGATCCAGAACCAGTCGTACTGGTAACAGTACCAGACGATCCTCCGCTCCTTCTGGAATCTCCAGATCCAGAACCAGGAACAAATCTCCTCTTCCCAGAGGAACCACTGCCAGAAGTATCACCTCCAAACCTCTTCCTACTCGCAGACCACCGCTGCTGAGTAGTCGTCATGTCGTTCTCAATCAGACGAGCTCGCTCCACAAGCTCAGAGAAATCAGAAATCCGGAACGGTATCAAAGGCTGCCTCAAAGTGTCTCGTAAGCCTCTCAGAAATCGGTAACACCTCTCAGCAGAAGTGCTAACCAGCTGCGGAGCGTACCTGGCTAATGCAGTAAACTCAGCCTCGTACTGCATCACCGTCTTGCTCCCCTGAACCAGCCTCAGAAAACTCTCCTGCATCTGCTGTCGTGCAGAAGGGGGAACAAACCAGTCTCTGAACACTTCAGTGAACTCTTCCCAAGTGATCAAAGAGTTCAATCTGCCCTGAAATCTGGCTGCCTGCTGGCCATCCCACCAGTGCTCAGCCTCTCCGTCCAACAGAAAAACTGCTAACGGAACCTTCCTGTCTGCAGGACACTGCATCCCGTCAAAAGTCTTCTCTAATCTCCTCAGCCACTCCTCGGCTGCTCTGGGCTCAACAGCGCCCTCAAACCTCGGAGGCTTCAACCTCAAAAACAACTGCAGGTGTCGATCGATGTCCTCAGATCTAACAGTAGAAGCTCTGCTCTGAGTCTCGCTCATCATCTGAGCAACCAACGAAGCAAACTGGGACAGTGTGTCAGCACCGACCACTGGGGCTGTACTCCCCACTGGTGCTGCCTGATCATCACTCTGACCGTCTGTCATGTCTGGGTCTGGCTGATCCATACAGAAAAATCCAGAAAATCTGGAAAACTATCACAAAAACAACACAAAAATAACACAATAAAAAGCCAAACGACCCAAAACTACCTCCCAGACAGACTCACTGATCACATCCTAGAGCTCTGTTTTACAATCCAACCTGTTTCCAAAACCAGTGCTCTGATACCACAAAAGCTTGTCACGACCCGACCCGACGGGGACGGATCCCGCCCGAGCCGGATCGCGGCGAGCGCACACTTACTTGCTTATCCAGGATCTGGCTTTGGATTAGGTTGCTGAACTGAACTTCCCAAATACATAACTCAACAGAAAACACACAGAACAACAGAGCTACTAAAAACATCAAATGCAGCGGAACAAAACATCTATCTTTTCATTTCCTCAAAATAATCATCTACAGAACAGTACATGGCTTTCAACAGAAAGAAAGACAGAACAGGAAAGCCATGACTGTACAAAAATCAACAAGTACAAAAGTACCTAATCGGATCAGACTCTGAAACTAATCCTGGACCTCCTTGCCCTTCCCAGAACCTGAAAACCACCAGAAAGCAAGGGTGAGCTCAACAGCTCAGCAAAGCAACAAACCACCAATCTAAATTCTCAGAAACCAAAACCAAACTCATCAGACAGAAATCAGATCAGAAATCGGAACAGAATCGGAAATCAGAACGTATACGGACAGATATCAAATCAGAATCGGAATCGTACAGATCATATCAGAACAAATCAACAGAGTCAGAATCAGAATTCAGAAATCAGAATCGTACGGAGCATATCGTATCAGAATCACAATTTCGTACAGAACAGAACAGATACATATAGCTAAATGCCCTGACACTGACGGAATCTCTACGGATTCCGGCCCCTTATGCCTCCCTTCCCAGACACTGACTGAATCTCATAGGATCCAGGCCCCTTATGTCTCCCTTTGTGCTCACGGCACCAAAACAGATGTGCTTATAGCACCAGAACAGAATTCATCGGATCCGGAACGAAACAGATATCAGATTTCAGATTTGAGCTCATTTCAGATTTCCCCTTTCACTAACTGAATCTCATAGGATTCAGGCCCCTTATAACTCCCTTTTTATAGCTTATTCATATAGCATTACAATTCAGAAGAAATCCGGACATTTCAGAAATTACCCGAAAATCGGGCAGCACAACGGCAGTATACAGAATTTACACAAAAATTCCTGCAAAGAAAATTCACCGAATTCGCACAGAACATAGATAAGCATATTCCAGAACATTTATTCTACTGCACAGATAATTTCCAATTTCACAGAAAAATCAGGTCGACTAAAAACACAGTCGAATCAAAAATATCCGGACGAAAATCTTCAAAATATAATCAAAACGTGCACACCCGGCACGGCAACGATATACAGAAACTTACGCGGTAAAAACTGAACCAATCAAAAGATACGGACGAAAAACCGTAACGAAAACTAAATCCGGACAGAAAAATACCGCCAACCTCGACGGAACTGAAAATTGAGAAAGACGGAATGTGCCTTACCTCGAGCACAGCAAATTCTTCAACAGTCACTTCGATCGAAAACGGCTCCGCGTCTTCCCGAAATCAACTTTTCCAAAACCTTCTTTTTCTCTCTCCTCAGAGCTGAAAATCAGATATTTATTTTTTTTATTTTCTCTCTCTTCAAATGAGCTGAAATCAGCTTTATAATACACAGATCGGCCCGGCCGATCGTCCAGATCGGCCTGGACGATCAGACCAAAATCCCATCGTCCAGGGACGATTTTTCAGGACGATGTTTACTATTCATAGGCGATAAAAACCTCCATTCACTGACTTGTGCCATCCACTGATCGTCCCGGGACGATACCTCGATCGGCCTGGACGATCCCTACAGGAAATCACTTAGAGCAATTCTGGACAGATTCTGGAACTGAAAATACACTGATCGTCCCAGGACGATCCCAGATCGGCCTGGACGATACTGGAGCAGTTTGAAATATTACACTATCATCTCTCAATTGTAATTACATAATCATCATGGCCCAATCATCATCACATGACCACCATTGCATGATCACGATGTATCAATCATAATTGCCTAACTAAAAACTCTTGATTACTAACTAGAAACTCTTGATTACTAGCTATCATTAGAAATTGTTACACAACAATATTCTTCTGACTTTCATTGCTTAACTATAGTATGTTGAACTCTATCACTCATAAATTAATTTTTTTATCACCATCAATTAGCCACAATCTCTTGAACATCATTGCCCAGCTACACCAACACCCTCCGTTAGTTATCGTTAATACTATCAACATGCATCATGGCTAATAAGATTGATGTACACCATCAATGCGAGACATCACCTATAAGGTTGACCCATGTTGATGCATGCACTTGTTCATAAATTTGATGCACACCAAAATATTAAGGCTGACACCCACTGACTTCACTGCATACCATCTCAATAACAAGGCTGACACTTTCTATCAACATCAATTCCAATTTCTGATGTCAACACCAATATTGTACTTGACTTCATTGTCTCATAAAGAGAACGACCAAACTGACCACAAATAGTTACTTGAAGCAAACTCCAATACCTCAAAGCACTCTTCAAACTTCCACTATAAAATTCATCATCAACACTTTATGGCTACTACATTATATTAACATCTTCCAACATTAAGGAAAAAACATCATATGTAACCAACAAATTCACGACTAGACCCCATAATTTTATTCTTTTTTTGGATTTTTCCACCTAAAAAACTACGACATCTACAACATTATTTTATTTGATGTGTCTGTGCGCGCTAAATTTTCATATAAAACTACTATATTAATTCTAAAATGCAATAAATAGAATAAAATAAAAAATGTTGATAATCACCAGTCATATTCATAATAATAAATATAAAAGTGCAATGCTAAAAAAAAAATTAGGTCATTATAAGATCAATGATATACATTATCCATCATCTATCTTTTGGACAACAATGTTGCCTAAGTTAAAATGGTTTTCATATAGGCTTTTTTTGGAATCATTTACTCTTTAGATGGCTATATTTCAGTTATAAGAAAAAGTATTAAAAATAAGATTTAGGATGGGACGGCTTTCTTATTGCTTCTTAAAGTGGCTTTTTAGTACAAAATAGTACAAAAATTAAAAATTTTGTACTAAAAACCTACTTTAAGAAGCAGAAAGAAAACCGTCCCCATTTGAAATAGCTTACTTACTGCTTTCTAAAATATATTTTAGAGTTGTATCAAAAAGCTACAAGAAAGTTGTCCCATACGAAGCCTAAGTTAGAACTTTCCTACTATGCATAATAATATAGATTTTTTTCATAATTCTAGGAGCAATAGTGCTAACCTCAATCATTCCTTAATTCCATCATTAATTCCCAAAAATACTTTTGGGCTATATGAATTGAGCAACAAATCTTTTCTCTAATAATAATAAAAAAAGGGAACTACTAAATTATTACCAAAATGGGTTCAGAAAAGCCCATGTCGATGTGGTATGCTTTTAATTCTTCTTCGTGCGTTATCTCATAATACATTTTTTTTTTGGGGAATTTTGGAGCCTAAGCTCTTGTATTAAAGAAAAAGCAGTTACAACTTACAAGAAAAGCAAAGCAGAAAATGAAAGTAAACCCAGGTAAACAAAATACAAAATTCCTGGGTCAGAACAAATGGAAGAAAACAGAGAAAACAAAATCATCAAAAAAACAGGGACTCAGGCAAAATAGAGAGCACCCAATCATCAAATTAACGTTCAGCAAATGAGAGGACTGAAGGAGGATACGAAGGCAATAGCCCCGGTTGCCACAGCCATGAAACCAACCAACCAAAACCCGAAGCAGGGCCGTCCAAGGGGCAGAGAAAAACAGCCAACAGTCCAGGATGCCCTCTGGTCATCATTGTCCCGTTCAAAAACCACTTCAACCAGCCAACAAACAACAAAATTCCACGGACAGAAAGGGGATTAGAGCAGAGAGGGAAATTTCTGCTTGAGCACATCAACATTTTTTCAGCTATGAGTCTTCTTTCTAATAATGAATTTGATGTCGTTAACAACCAAATGGGGAGACAACCAAGTGTTAGAGAAGCGCCTAGAATTTCTTTCCTTCCACAGATAATAAATAATATAAGCCATAATAGAGTAGCAAAAATATTTTTCCAAAGAAGAGATAGATTCCGCCTCCAGGAAATCATAAACTTGATATAAGTTAGGCCTAAGTAAAAAACTCCCAAATGCCGGAAAAATCATCATAAGCACAGAAAATGAAAAATCACATTCAAAGAAAATGTGATGATGGGTTTCATTCCGGCAATCACAAAAGGAGCAACGGGGAGAGACAGAGAGGCCTCTACTTAAGAGAATATCAGCACATTTAAGTTTACCAGTAATGGCCATCCATGCATAACAAGCAAATTTGAGAGATCCCTTCTTGTGCCAAATAAACTTATGCCAAGCCACCTCTTCCAGGTTAGAGTAAAAAACCTCAGTAAAATGTTTGAATTTAGGATTAGGGAAATCCTTCCAACTAGAAACAGTGTAATCTTGAATGCTCACATTCTCAATAGCATTCTTAACATTAGTCGGTAAACCAATAGGTAAAGCCCAAGTGCCATGAACCACAAAATCCTTAATCTCCCTGAAATAAAACTGAGCATCACAAAAGGTTTCACCCAGAATAGAACCGTCCAGCCAGGGATCCCACATAAAGGAGAGATTACTATTACAGCCAACAGAGAAGGAAAGAAATTGCTTAATCTTCAAAGCCACGTCACATATACCTTTCCAGAAAATAGAAACTGAGGTCATAGGAGGTTTAAAGGGGGATTCAAACTTAGCTCGTTATCTCATAATACATGACATGTATAATAAAAATTTCACATTTGATGCCATGTTTTGATTGATATTTTAGAAAATAAAGATTAATAATAATTAATTAATTTTAAAGTAAAATTGGCTTTAACTTAAAATATATGAAAATTTAATAGGGTGTTTATTACACACATAATATATATCTACTATTATTTTTAAATATTTAACATATAAATTTTACTATTTAGACATATAACATTTAAAATTACTTATATATAGCACTTACAACTTTAAATAATAACAAGGATACCACCACCACAAACTCCCCTTAATTCTATCACTCCCGTCTCCAAAGGTTGTTGTTCCCTTCATTGAAATGCTAGATAACGTAGGTCATATCATGAATCACACGTCGCCGACCTTCGAATGACATCAATCCTATCACCAATAAAAATAAATTATGTGAAGTATTTAAGATAACATATATATATTATGGTATAATTAATCATCATATATAATAAAAATCTTCTTAAAAAGTTAAAAGAAATTAATAAAGTAAAATATAAAGATCTCATAACTATTTTGCAAAGCTTACAAAAAAAAAAATTCAATCATATCATCAACTTCGCACATTATCCATCCATCGATGCAATTATAAACGAGATCTAAATGGCTTCCTAATGAGATCGCACAGCAATTTGCTCACATCTTTGCCTTCAACATTTGTGTGAATATATGCAGTATCAAGTATTTCACTCTTTGTTGTCTAGGGTTATGTTGATTCGATCGTTGATATTTAGGGACACTAGCGATAAAGTTGAGAGAAGTTAAAATATGAGATCTATTTATTATTATTTAAAATTAAAAGTATTAAATGAGTAATTAATACAATTTGGATATTAAATATATATCTCTCAAATTAAATTAATGGGTAGAATTATGGGTGCAAAAATACCAATTGAAAAAACATTTCATTTCAACAAGCATTAAATGCAACAGAACAAACAAAAAAACTTATAAAGAAGAGCTAAAACATTAAATGAAGACAAATATTTGACCGTGACGTAAGCCAAATCAAGTAATGAACTTTGGAGAGGAAGAAGACAGAAGAGCCGCTTGTGGTTGTGGATTTTTTTAAGGAGTAAGTATTTAATTTAAATTAGAAATAAGAGCATGATATTTTAAAAAAAAAATAAAAAGAAATAAATTAGTCAAATAGAATGACACATTTCATTAAATGCACTAAACTATTTGGTGTATTTAGAATAAGCCAAACAGTTTTGTGTATTCAATGGAATATATTATATTGTTTGACACATTCCATTAAATGTGCATTTTAGTACGACGCATTACTATAATTTTGTGAAATTCTTTTCAACCGACTAGACTGCATATCGTTTGGTGATTTTTTCAGAATGTGTCAAATCAGTTGCGCATTTTGCATACCCCAAATCATTCAGCGCCAATTTGCTCAACTTTTTTGCTCTATTTTAAATTTTAAAACTTACGTTCTCCTACTGCTAACAATTCAGATTATACATGCTCCTTACAAGAAAAAAAAAAATAAACCCCCACCGCTTGCAACGTGACCAAGGTCTTTTGTTGTTGTTGTTGAGAAAATCCGAGGGGCAAGATCAAAAGAGAAAGGCAAAAATACTCTTATGTAAATAACCATGCAACTAAGTAGGGGTGTCAATTTCGGGTCACGGGTCGGACCTGAAATTGACCCGGGTTCAAATGGGTCGACCCTAACCCGACCCTGATAGGTAAACGGGTTAGAAATGCGAACCCGAACCCGACCAGGCGGGTTGTCGGGTTGACCCGAACCGGCACGGCGCGCGGGCGACGCGGTGCGTGCGGTGCGACGCGGGTTAGCGGTGCAACGCGGGCGAGCGACACAGTCACGGGCAGCGATGCGGGGGCGCTGTGCGACGCGAGCGAGCGGTGCGCGCGGTGCGACGCGGGCAAGAGAGGCGATCGCGGGCAGCGGCGCTGGCAGGGCTTCAAACGGGTTTCCGGGTTGACCCGGCAACCCGCCGGGTCAACCCGAACCGACCCGTTTTTTAAACGGGTCGAATCCGGGAACCTGAACCCGACCCGTTTTTCAGATTTTCTTGTCGTGTCAAATATTGACACCCCTACAACTAAGGATATAAGTCAAGTCGATTCGAGCTCCGCAAGATAAATGGCTCTTGAATTAATCCCGATGAGCTAATGAGCCAAATTTGAACCTCCCCCATTTGAACTCATTAGCTGACTCATTTAAAATATATTATGATTCAGAATTTTAAATCGAATATTATTAAAAAAAAATATTTTAAAAATTGTATATCACTGTCTTATATTAGTTTTTTAATTTTTCTAATATTTTTTCCATTCTTTATTATATAATTATCATAACTGCTTAAATCATAATTATTTTCTTTAAACTCATAGAATAAAGCTTAAATGAAATTAGGAGAGACTCAAACTCGGCTCTCGCTAATTTACACCCTTTTTCGTCACCCATCAAATTAAGCACCCACCAGGCAGAAATGGACACGACCAACACGATGACACATATATAGGACAAGACGGCCCTGAGGCATGTGGTGCCACATCAGCATAATTATGTCACATCAAACAAATGATCGACACATATCATCATCATCAACATAAAAAAAGGGTTGGTCCACCAACATAATGCATTTCTATGATTCATGCAGTTGATAAGATCAAACAAAAGATGATGGGCCCGGTTCATGTGGAACGATATGTGGGCCCGGTTCATGTGATGCGATGTACTGTGAAGGGAAGGAAAGAAAGATTTGTCATCTGGTTTTATGCTAGATATAGAGCAGCGGTGGCTTCAGACGAAGGCGCGGCGATTCGCGCTCGCTTTGTAGGTATATATGACAGGTTATAAATGGGCGTCAGAGGGCGGAAAAAGCCCATTTAAAGCATCCTACAACTAACTACAAGTGACGCCTATGATGACCATCCCAAGATTTTAAGAGTATACTAATACATAATTTTAATTGCATATTAGCTATATTTTTGCTATTTTTTTGCTGAATATTTGAAAAATACAGCAAATACTCAATTAGTAAAATATTTGTTGCGCTTTTGCTTTATTTTTGCAAATACTTAACAAAAAAGTAGCAAATATACAATTAAAATGATGTATTAGCTATCCTTTTGCAAAAATACAATAAAAGTGCATAAAAAGCGCACCAATCTGGAATAGAGATTTTAGATTTTATTTGAGAATGTTTTCAAATTTATGTATTAAGAAGTTATTTTAACAAATATTAAGAAAATCGTAAGTTTTTTTTTTTTTTGAATAATTTTTTAACTGTTTTTTAAAATAATTTTTTAATACAAATAAAAAAAAATTTTTGCTTAAAAAATTTCTTTGAAAATCAGTAAGAAAACTATCATAAGCTAAGCCTTAGACACATGAGATCAAAATTTCTTTATTTAAAAATATTAATATCCAAGTCCTTAAAATAAATGATTAATTATTAATCATATGCATTTGTATTTAATTTGGTTAAATTGTTGAGAAATTAATGAAGATGGAAAATATCATTAGGAATTTCTATGCTTTTAAAATTTCAAATAAAATTATCATAAATGAAGAGAATTTGATGAATAAATAAGATTTAAATGCCAATTATAAATATTGATCCAAGAAAATATAATAGTAATGAAACCAAAATGGTTATGCCTCCATTGCTTAAGATTACATATAAGATATTATTAAATAGTAATTTTGTGCATTTTTTTTTAAAGTATGAATCTGCATTTAAAGAGTGAACATATCAACCAAGTCAAAATATGATTGCAATAATAGGATTCTAACATCCTCACAAATATAGTAGAGCACCTAAATGGTTTGTGTTTTAGAATATATGCATATTAATTTCTCCTAAAGTTTCATAACTAGCTTCGAAACTCTAAATAATAAAATTAAAGTAAATGCTCCAAATATATATTATTTGATCGATGGTAGGCATTTAGATATCTAGCCTGATATGTCATCAAAAAATTATCATGATCGGGCAAGAATCTGGAAACTTCCGAAATTAAAATTATGCACAACCCTTTAAAAAAGGGGCCTACCAAAGTGTTGCTTAAAAGTAGAAAGACATTTGAAATTGAGGTAAAAACTAAGGAACATAAAAATAAGATTCAACATAAAAGAACTATATATTAAGTGTGAGACCCAATAACGCTTTATGATGCATAATATCAACCATTAAAAGAGAAGCATAATATTAAGTGTTGAAGAGATGAGGATAGTTAGGTGCAAGAGTGGCTTTACGAAATGAGCAAATACGTGAAAAGGATTTAGTAGCTCCCATGGAAGATAAGAATAGAGAGAGTCGTCTTCGATGGTTTGGTCACATAAAACGACAGGTTTCCGATGTCCCAATTAAGAAATTAGATGTATTATATTTAACTTATGTTAAGAATGGTGGGTATAGATCTAAAAATACATGGTTATAACATATGAGAAATGACCCTTCTTTATTAAATTTAAATGAGAATTTGACTCTTAACATGACACAATGGAGAAAAAAGATTCATGTAGCCGACCTCACAAACCACATGCCTTCAGATAAAAAAATTGCAATGAATGGCATGCTAATCGATATTGGGCAAAGTCAGAAAATTGTCAAACAGGTTTTGTAGATATCTGCCATCGATCTTAATCTTTGTAACTGCATTGTTATAATTAATGACAGTGTAACTCAATTTGCTAATGCAATAAACAACAAAAATATTCAATAAACTCATAACAAACCTATTAAATATTCTAAGAGTTTTTTTAGGAAGAGATTGAAAAGATATAATGACAATTTATCCAAGAATCCAAAAATAATTCATTTTCTCTCATCAAAACCAAGCAACCAAAAGCTGGATGAATGCAGTAGTTAAAACAATCTAATAAAACATTTTTATAAGATATGAACCAAATGATCTACATGTTTTTGTAGAAAGTATGACATCAAAAATACACAAATAGGACATAATAAAGCTAAAAAAATTGTGTATGCTACAGTTTTCAGATCATGTGATGGTGAGAAACAGTTAACTGCAAGCCTCAGCTTTTGTCAGTGACATGTGAAATTTAAAATTACTGAGCCAGGGTCTGCTTATTTCCTCCTTGCATACTACTTGTCAAGGATGCGACCAGATAGACAACCAGAGACCACGGGAATAGGGACTAGTCAATTATGACAGCAGGTAAATTAATTAAACAAAGGATTCTCTCAGTGGGGGCTCCAAAGTGCCGGCTGTTGATACAGTGGCATGGGTGGCCCCGTAGGTCGGCCGGGTTTACGGACCGCCAAGCACGCTCGGCGAAGCCAGGCGTGTCAGAGGATGGTTCCTAGTCACAAAAAAAAAAAAAAAAAAAATTTATTTTATGTACCTTAGCCCCATTTCTGTATTTGTATTTGACATTTACCGCAGGGCATAATAAAGCAACCTACCAATAAAATCAATGGACAATAGGATGTATGGGCAAATCAAAATAGCCAAATGGGTAAGACAGTAAAGTAGTTATCTCAGGAACTGCCAGATACTAGTAAACAGAATCGCTGAATTGTCCACGGCTCCTTGCCATGCCTGTGACAACAGAGAAGACCATTTTATTAAAAGGAGAGAATGCTACAGATATGGTGAAGCTTTTGTCATTGCTCATCAAGCTCACAGATGGTATTTGCTAAGAAACGCTTAAGACTACTAGTGTATCAAACAGATTACTTAAGGGTTGAGCGTATTGAGCAGGAAGATAACATCATTAGCAGATTAAAAAGGTTCCTTGAAAGCTAATTATCATGAGACACAATAAGTTTAAAGCTCAAGCGTCATCCATTCACTGAATCGCATGTGATTCCCTATCAAGTTATCATCAATATAACAAATGCATCTAACTGTTGGTCAGCTTATTGGGTCTTCAGCCAATTGTAACAAGGAGATTCAGGTTTCATTTGGGATGATTTTTTTACTGCTTCTTAAAGCAGCTTTCTAGTATAAATATTAAAATTTTTATATTAAAAAACTGTTTAAGAAACAGTGCCGTCCCAAACGAATTCACAATTAAGCACCAAGAGAAGCAATCAATTAGTGTACCAGGCCTCATCCAATTCTTGCACTCATCTCAACTTATCAACGTCTAATGAAGCATATACTATAAATTTCCGTGCTTTTTTCCCCAAAAAAATGGAATGACTGCCTTTCTGTATTTTGATATAACAAATGGACTTGCACAACACTATTTATGGAAAAAAAGTAGTAAATGTGGTACTTAAGAAATAAGTAAAGGAGCAAACCGGAAAAGAACTTCACCAAAAAAAGGCTTACTACCAAAATGCAAAAGCTGCAGCAGAAAAGCAGTATAGTCATGTCACAGTAACAGCACTATCTATGATCCTCGAACTTCGAGATATTGGAAGATCCAGTGAGAGATTTTTTTTTGGGAATTTTGCCCGTATATTAAAAACTAACCATTACAAAAAGAACCAGACCCCAATACAAGGGGCAAAAAATTGCTCAAAAATTACAACAAAAGAGAAGAGGAGAACAAAGAAACCGGACTAGGTAAAGAACTAACAAAATAAGCAAAAAGCTAAAAATCACCATCATCCTCCCCTGGTTGCTCACCAGAAGACTGCAATTGCAAGAACACCAAAAACCGGCCACATCATCAGACGCAAAAACAGAGAAGCACGACTGGTAAAAATAAGTGCAAAATATAATTCAGCCAGGAGTGCCACAGCCCCCAGCGAGCCATCCAAGGGGAGGGACCAAGAGTTGAGAAAAGTTAGTTCTACTCATCATCGCCGGTTGTGGGTTACCAAACCCCCACCAAAAATTCCATCCAACAGATGATCCAAAACGGCCACAGCGATCAGGAACCCAAAAAGCAAAGGGAAAAGACTGTTAATCCGATCAATCTGTTTCCAGCATTCAGTTCTAGCGCCAATAGCTAACAAATTTTTTTGAGCAAAGCATCAATAGAGATTCCAGTATGCCCAAACCTCCTATCATTACGTTCTCTCCAAGTATAGAGAGAACAGCAGATACAAAGTAGAGAAGTTCTTCTCAAGACTGCTCATGTTATGCAAATTGTCCAAAAATTCAAACACCTGATAAATCTGGGGTGAAGCAAAAATGAGCTAAGAGCAGGAATGAGAGCCGAGAGAAGCGCAAAGGTTAGTCACATGAAAAAAGCAGTGTGACACCGTTCATCCTCATTCTTGCAAAAAGAGCATAGGGAAGGAATAAAATGTTCTTTTAGCAAGCACATCCGCCATTTTAAGTCATAACCAGGGCAAGCCAGGTTTGAAGAAAACCTCAATGTGTAATGTTTGTGCCAAATGAATTTAAACCAGGGAACCTCTTATAATCAAGAAAAAACGCTCATGAAAGGTTTTAAGGGACGGGATAACAGAACCGACCCAGGACACCTGGGGAATAAGGGATCCAAATGGGAGTGAAGAAATCCTGCAATAACCCCCTGCTCAAAAGAGAGGAGAGACCAGGTGCCATCCAAAATAAAATCACAAACCCGACCTCCAGCATACCCAGAAGAGCAAAATTTTCACAGCAAAACCTTGGCACCAGGGATCCCAAAGCATAGAGAGAACACAATTTTCCCTGGTAACATTAAAAGACATCTTATCTTTAATCTTATAAGCAGTAAGGGAGATGATCTTCCAGTATTTAGAGGCCTTGGACCCAAATGGCTTCCAAGGGGAAAGGTATTTGTGCCTAAACCAACCAGAGCCATAGAGTAGTGTTAAAAACCTCCAGGAAAGGAACAACCAAAAGCAAAGGTAGAGAGGCAATAGAAGGAATCCCGAGCCCCCCCAGCTTCTTGGGAAGGCAAGTTTTATGCCAAGCCACAAGATTAGCTTCTTGCCTTGAAGAGACCCATAAAAAGGAACCTGGCACAAAATTTCTCAATGCATTTACAAATCCCTTTCGGAATTACAGCTCCTCTAATCCAATACGCAATCGTGTTCATAATAGTAAATTTTAAGATCCAGTGAGAGATATTAGGTGAAATTCAACATAAAAATCAAAGTATTCATTATTATCATCATCATCAGCCTTATTCCAGCAATTTGAAAGGGCGGCATGTGCTGTTGTAATCTTGCATCTAGTTTATTTGAAGTACTACGGATGTTGCATCCGCTATCCCCTTCTGCTCGTTTCACGTTACTTGTGATCATATTTGCGAGATTATCTTATGCGATCTAATTTGTGTCAAGCTTTATAGTCTAATTTATATCTTATTCAGTCACACAGGTTGATCAGAGATTAAAAGGACGGAGCTCTTAAAAATATTCAATATTTATAATCATGTTAAAGGAATCCTTAATACATTATATTAATGTTAGCACGATTCCATGTAAGCAACGCTTTGTATGATATAAATACAACGACAAGTGTGCAATAGCCGTTGCACCGACGCCTGCGCGTAATGGTATATAGACAATGGTTCTCATATCAAGGATGGATGTAGGCAAAGAAGTTAGTCTATAAAACTAAAATTAGGATAAGAAATTGAAATATAAGTTCTTTTATAGAAAAATTAATAGAATTAAAAGATATTATAATTCATAAGAAGATAAATATTATATGCTTTCAAAAAACTAAATAGGTTGGAGAGAAGGTTAAGGAGATAGTTTAAGTTTAAAACTAGTATTCTGATAAGAGTTGTTCTACAAATGGTGCATGTGTGATTATGAATAAGAGTTTAAAACATAAATATTATAAAAATTAATAGAATTTAAGAAAGAATTATAACTTAAAAAATTATTGTTGATGTTAATATTATTAATATTATAAAATGCTTATGGTCTTAAAGTAGATATGGATATGAGTTCAAAATTAAAATTTTAAAATAACTTAGAATAATTAATATAAAAGATACATCTTATAAAAAAAATTTTAAATTATTACAGGAGATTTAAATGTTCATGTTGGTAGAGAAGTTGATGATTTTAAAAACATTCGTGGTGGCTATAGTTTGGAGAGACTAATAAGTGTGGTAAGATCATATTAGATTTTTTTTTAGCTTTTGATTTTATAATTGCTAATACCTTATTTAAGAAAAGAGAAGAGCATCTCGTCACTTATAAGAATAGATATAGTAAAACTCATATTAACTATTTTCTCATAAGAAAAATAAATTGTTTAGATTGTAAAGATTGTAAATTTATTCCAAATGAAATTTTATGTATCCAGCATCGCTTAATTAATTTTGGACTTTAAGATGAAGAGGCAGAAAATAAAAAACAAAATAAAACATTGTTCTAAAATTATATGGAGACATTTAAAGAATATTAACAAAAATATTTTTTTGAGGATACTAAAATTTAAGATTTTGTCTGTGCATAAGGAAGCTAATGTTATGTGGGAAAAAATAACTAGTAATATTTAAGAATGTTGCAAAAAATATGCTTGGAGTATCAAAGGGAAAAACTCATAATATTAAAAATAGTTGGGTGGAATCAAAATGTGCAAAGAAAGATAAAAAATAAAAAGATTTATCATAGAAATTAGTTTAGATGTAAAAATTTTGATAATTGGAATAAAATATAAAAAAGATCTGCTAGAAGTCTAAAAAAGCAATATGTGATGTAAAGATTTTAACTTTTAATAATATATATAACATATTAGATACTAAGAATGACGAAAGATGTATATATAAGTTAGCCAAAAAAAGAGATAATAGTAAAGATTTTGTTCAAGTAAAATATATTAATAATGAATATTAAAAAATATTTTTATTAGAAAATGATATTCAACAAAAATGGATGAGATATTGTTTTAAAATTTTCAATGAAGATTATGAGAATGTGAATGACTTTAATAACATTAACACTCTAAATGAAAATAAAGATTTTTATTTTATCGGTGTACTAGTAAAAATGAAGTTGAAGAGACTTTAAAGAAAATGAAGTGTGAAAAAGCTGTTGGATCTGATGATATTTCAAAAAAGATGTGAAAATGTTTAAAAGATGAAGGAATTTCTTGGCTTACTAAACTTTTTAATATTATTTTAAAGACTAAAAAGATGCAAAATGAGTTGAGAATGAGTGTTATGATTCTTATTTTTAGGAACAAAGGTGTTGCACAAGATTGTTCGAATTATAGAGGAATTAAGTTAATGTATCATACTTTAAAACTATGGGAGAGAGTTATTGAGCAAAAGTTGAGGCGTGATACTAATGTTTCTCAAAATCAATTTGGATTCATGCCGGGTAGGTTTACTATTGAAGGTAAACATTTATTGTGAGGTTTAATGGAGAAGTATAGAGAGAATAAGAAGGATCTACAAAAGTTATTTATTGATCTAGAAAACATATGATAAAGTTTCAAGAGAAGTGTTATGGAGAGTTCTAAAAAAAGAAAGGGTTAATAATGCTTATATTAAAGTTATTAAGGATATGTATGCATGAGATGTTACTTGTATTCAAACACAAGATGGTTTGACCAAATATTTTCCTATTTCAGTTGGATTTCATCAAGGATCATCAACCTTAAGCTCATATATTTTGTTTTAGTCATGGATGTTCTCATTAGACATTTGCAAGAGGTTATACCTTGGTATATGTTTTTTGCTGATGATATTCTTCTTGTTGATAAGGGTGGAGAGGGAGTTGAAGGTAAACTTGAATTATGGATGTCAACCTTAGAGTCTAAAGGCTTTTGTTTGAATAGATCTAAAACTGAATATATGGAGTATAATTTTAATAATAATAGATTTGAAGAGGGCATTGTGACTTTGGGTGATCAAGTCATTAATAAGAGTAGACATTTTTGATATATTGGTTTATTGTTCAGAGTGATGGTGAAATAGATGAAGATATTATTAGTAGAATTCAAGTTGGATGGTTGAAGTGGATGAATGCATCGGGCTTGTTGTGTGAAGAAAAGTGATGTAGAACTATATGCTAAATCGGAGACTTGCACAAAATATTTAAGAACAATTTCAGATTTTCGTTATTAGCGATTAAAACAACAACGTAAAACAAATAAACGGTTACTTTCGCTTAGGCTAAGCCACACAATAGACTAAGCTAAATCAAAACATATAGGAAAACTAAAACATTGCATGCGAAATAGTTTCCAACTTAACCAAGACTTAACAATGAAATCTAATAGCAAAGAAGTAACAATCCTACGATTACTAATGGATGGCGAATAGTAGGCACATTTTCTTGTTTGGACAAATCTCAATAAGGTAAGTAGAATTTGAAAAGTAAATGGATCTAGGAAGAAGATCACCTTCTCAGAGAAATGTCGTGAATTACTACGAACCTTCCGTTAGTTTCTCTTCCCTAGCCTCGATCACAATGAGTAGAAATTGGTAATTGGGCTTCTCTTTGAATCAACCATGGTTGGAGTCAATTCGAGGAAGGCAAATGAGGAGATCCATGCAATCTTAGCCTTCATATGCCAAAACCGGATTAAAACTCCGGATCGATCATCCATCTCAAATCTATGTAGGAGATACACCTTGAGAGGGAGTGAAGAGAGGGAGAGGGTGGACGGGTGAGAGGAGGAAGAGGCTAGGGTTATGAGAGAACTAATTGGGATGAAGAAAATATGCTATAATCCTCATACCAAAATTATTCTCAGTTTTTAAGTGAAAGAGGAGGGAAAATTCTGAGATTTGAAATTTCAAAACCATGCAATTAAGGGCCTTAATGGAGTATTAAAGGAGGTGGAGTCACCAAGGGGGGCCGGCGGCAAAACAAGGGGAAAAGGGGTTTATGAGAGAGTAATGGGTTTCCAAATTGGTTTCAATCAAATAAGAAAGAAAATTTTCAAATCCGTTTCAATTCAAATTTGAAATTGAAACCTCATTGAAACTTTCCTAAATTGGCCCCGGGCAAATTTGGAAATTTTCACTCCTCATAATTTTCAAATTTCAAAATTTGAAAATTCATGCGATGGTGGCGAGGGAGCCGGCAATTGATGGGATTGGGGTGGGGAATGAAAAGGGAGGTCGGCGGTTGGAGAGATGGCCGGCGGGATGAATGGGAGGGGGCGGTTTTCTTTTGGGAAGATGGATTTTGGGAGGTGAGGTTAGGAGGTGATGATTTGTGGTGGTGGGTGAATGGCCGGAGGTGGAAATGGAGGATAAGGGAAGAAGGAAGAAGGGAAAACCAAGAGCCACCGGCGGTGACTGTTGGGTACGACGGGTGGCCTCTCCTAGGCTCCACCTAGCTCTCAACCTCTCTCTCAAGCTCTTACAAAAGAAAGCTTCAAGAAGACCAATGCAGGAAAAATTTGTAATATCATTCATCAACCATCAAAGTACAAGAAGAAGGCTATAAATAGCCTAATACAATGACATAAAATAAAAGACTAAAATACCCTCGAGGGCTACAAGACTCAATCCCTCAAGCAAGGGTAAAAAGGGAAAAATGCAGAAATAAAAAATACATCAAAATAAAATGATCATACTAAAATCAGAAATACATCGGGTAAATCGACGGTAGACTTTCCAACTGATGTCCCCATCATTCTCCCGGGGTGGGAGAAAACTCGACTCCGTCGAGTAAGAATCTCTCTTGTAAAGCTCCAAAGCATCTGGGTCTATCCGTTGCAGCTCCTCGTGGTCTATCCACGTGTCCTCCGATTCAGGTTTTCCTCTCCACCTGATCAAGTACCTTCTCCTTCCACCTTCCTTTGTAGAGATAATGTCATCACTCAAAACTGTGTCCACTTTATCAGCCATGGGTAGTTTGGGAATGGTAGGAAGGGGGGGTAAATTTGGGTTTTCCAATGGTGGGGTTATATAAGGCTGTTGCAAAAATGGGTTGGGTGGATTGAAATCAGGGCTTTCGTAAGCAACTAGATCCTCAATGTTAAAAGTCGGGTTGATGTTGAAATCCTCAGGGAGGTCTACCACGTATGCATTGTCATTGATTTTCCTTAATATTTTGAAAGGCCCAGCACTCTTGGCGTGTAGCTTCTTAACGGTTCCTTGTGGGAACCGTTCCGGACGGATTCGTACCATCACGAAGTCACCTACTTTAAAAGTTTTAAATCGTCGTTTTAAATCGGCATATAACTTGTAATCTTTGTTGCTATTTTCAATATTTTGTGCAATTTCCTTATGCAGTTCATGCATATGTGATGCAAATGCAGATGCTGACTTAGAAATTCTATACCTAGAACTCATAGGAATCAAATCTAATGGTTGTCTAGGCTTAAACCCGTATACAATCTCAGAAGGACTTAGACCCGTGGTTCGGTTGACAGAATTATTGTATGCAAACTCAACAGTGGGTAGGATAGTGTCCCAGTCTCTAATATGATCCCCAACCAAAGAACGCAGTAAGTTTCCCAAACTTCTGTTAATTACCTCTGTCTGACCATCCGTCTGTGGGTGAAAGGCAATGGAAAATTGTAGCTTAGTACCCATCTTCATCCACAGGGTTTTCCAGAAGTAACTAGTGAACTTAACATCTCGATCCGATACAATGGTTTTGGGTAAACCATGCAAGCGGACGACCTCATTAAAATAAAGCTTGGCAATGTGAGAGGCATCAGATGTTTTGGAACAGGGGAGGAAATGAGCCATTTTGGAAAATCGATCTACAACTACGCATATGGCATCATTCCTTCGCAGTGTCTTTGGCAGGCCTAAAATAAAATCCATACTGACGTCCTGCCAAGGACAACTAGGCACAGGTAACGGAGTGTAAAGCCCAGTGTTCTGCTTACGTTGCTTGGCTAATTGACATGTGAGACACCTAGCAACCATTCTACCCACATCTCTCTTAAGGCTCGGCCAAAAGAAACGGTACTCAACGGCCTCAATCGTCTCATCTCTCCCAAAGTGTCCAGCGAGGCCCCCAGCGTGTAGCTCCAACACAAGAAATTCCCTAAGGGAGGTGCGGGGTATACAAAGCTTTTGGGCCTTGAAAAGGTAACCATCATCCAAAAGGAAATCATCCACGAGGCGGGTGCTGCCTGTGGACAGGGAAGAGTAAATTTCTTTGAAGTCTGGGCACTCAAGATAATCCATCCTCAAGTGATCAAAACCCACGACTTCCGCTCTCAACTTAAGAGTAATCATCATTCGTCGGCTGAGAGCGTCAGCAGCCTTATTCTCGACCCCTGCCTTGTGCCTAAGAGTGTACGTGTACTCCTGAAGAAATTCTACCCATCGGCCACGTCGGGCATTAAGTTTCTTTTGAGAATTAATGTATCTCAAAGTCTCGTGATCCGAAAAGATGACGAACTCTTGCGGGAGCAAGTAGTGCCGCCAGTAGCGAAGGGATTGGATCACGGCGTAGAATTCCTTATCGTAAGTGGAGTAATGCTGCCTAATATCATTCAGCTTCTCGCTGAAATATGCTACAGGGTGACCCTCCTGGGATAAGACTCCTCCAATTCCGACCCCCGAAGCATTGCAAGTCACTTCGAAGACTTTAGAGAAGTCAGGAAGTCTCATCTCTGGGGCTTCCACCATTCGTTTCTTAATCTCATCGAATACTCTGGTGGCAGCCGGGGTCCAATGAAAATCCCCCTTCTTTAGACAATCGATGATATGAGATACTATGGTGCTGAAATTTCGGATGAATCTCCTATAGAATGTAGCTAACCCGTGGAAGCTGCGAACCTCCCGGATGTTCTGAGGGACGGGCCAATCAACTATGGCTCTAACCTTCTCGGGGTCGGCAGAAACCCCTTATGCAGATACAATAAAGCCTAGAAAGATGACTTGGTCTACGAGGAAGGTACATTTCTTAGGATTGGCATAAAATTGTTCTTTCCTCAAAACATCACAAACTTGCTTAAGGTGGTTAAGGTGCTGATCAACAGAATGGCTATAGATAAGTATGTCATCAAAATAGAAGAAAACAAACTTACCCATAAAGGGGCTCAACACCTAAGTCATAACCCTCATAAAAGTGCTAGGGGCATTACTCAATCCAAAGGGCATGACTAACCACTCATAAAGGCCATCTTTCATTTTGAAAGCGGTTTTCCACTCATCACCGGGTCGGATCCGGATCTGGTGGTATCCACTCTTAAGATCAATTTTGGAGAATAACGTTGCACCCGTCATCATATCGAGCATGTCATCAAGCCTCGGAATAGGGAATCGATATTTGACGGTGATCTTGTTGATAGCACGGCTATCAACACACATTCTCCAAGTTCCATCCTTCTTCGATGTGAGAAGGGCCGGCACCGCACAGGGACTAAGACTCTCCTTAATGAAACCTCGTTGCAGTAGCTCGTCAACCTACTTCTTAAGCTCGGCATGTTCCGTGGGGATCATGCGGTAGTGGGGCAGATTTGGAAGGGAGGCTCCAGGGACGAAATCTATAGCATGCTGAATGTCTCTAAGCGGTGGTAACTGATCTGGGAGATCATCGGGAAAGACATCAGCATATTGTCCTAAAATAGGATGTACCTCCTCAGGAATGGGCTCATTAGATTCAGTGGAAGTCTCACGACCGACTAAGGCAAACAGAGGGGCGCCTTGGGCAATCTCAATAATCATATCTTTGGCGGTGACAAGGTTCAGGCCCCTCTTAAATTTGGCTGGGTTGGATTTTGTGGCATCCGTAACCCGGGGCTGGGATGGGAAAAGCTTAATCTTTTTGCCCACATGTTCAAACACGCAAGTGTTTGAACGCCTATAAATGTGGACATCGTTATCGTAGATCCAGGGGCGACCTAGCAAAATTTGCCTAACATTCATAGCCAACACATCGCATCAGACATTCTCCTTATAAGTGGCAAAGGAGATGGGCACGTGGCTTCGTTCCTTCACCTCCAAGGCATTGGAGTTGACCCACGATACCTTATACGGGTTGGGGTGAGGAACGACAAACAGACCTAACTGGGATACCATGCTGGAGGAAACAACATTAATGCAACTACCGCTATCCACTATGACTTTACAGTTCTTGTCTTTGATTTTGGTGTAAGTATGGAAAATCGTGGTCCTACGCCAGTCATCAGTGGGTGTCGGGTGTGATAGTGCACATCTCACCACGTAGATGGGAGAGGTATCCGACTGTTGAAGGCAATTGAGGACCGTAGTGTCGTCGTCCTCTTCGAAGTATTCGCCTTCTTCCTCAACTTGGTGGATCTGATCAACCTCGGGCTCGAGATCGTCCTCAGTTATTTCCTCAACGATCGAAACCTTGTAGGGGCTGGAGCACTGAGAAGCGATATGCTCATACCCCTGGCATCGAAAGCACTTGGTCCCGGGACTGGACTGAGGGGCATCTGTGGTGGGAGGTTTACTTCTAAAATCAGATCTAGGTGCAGGTGGACCCGTGGGTGTTCGGGTCGTGCTCCCCGGAGTAGGTCGTGAAACAGGAGGGTGCGGGGTGGAACTACTGGCTGATCTATACGAGGGTCTAGAGTCATGAGATCGACTTGGATGCTGAGAACGGAACTCCTCTAGATCAAGCACTAAGCTGTAGGCATTCTCCAGTGTAGTGATGTTCCGGGCAAAAAGTTCATTGCGTAAGTCTTCCCGCAGCCCGGTACGAAACATCGACAAAATTTGCGCGGGGGTGGTTGAGGTCTCCCCTTTGCAACAAATCAGGTAATCATCGAAGGATGCAATGTAATCCTTAACGGGTTTGCTTCCTTGGGTAAGTCGGTTCCACCTGTCAAGGAGTCTAGCTAGGGAAATAAGGAGGTAGGTATTTCTGTGTAAGTTCACGTTTCATGGATGCCCAATCAATAATGGGGTACTCGTTGCGGGACTCCCTAAGACTTTCTAAGTTCGACCAGAATTGGCTAGCCCTTCCAATAAGCTTCATCTCCGCGAACCTAACCTTCCTAGCTTCAGAAATGTTATACCACTTGAAGAAACTATCCATACCTTTGATCCAATCAAGGAAGAGTTGTGGATCTAAGGTGCCATCGAAAGTGGGTGCTTCTACCTTGATATTCTTCATCAAGTGTATGTCGGGGTCATGGTTGGTGTCGTGTATGTAATGAGGATTTCGATAAGGGGCACGTGGGGGCCCATCATCTTGAAAAGTATCATCCCCATACATGGAAGGTGGCCTAGACGGTGTGTAGAGGGGTGCTTCTAGGTTATCGAACCGATCAGTTGTTTGTCGCCGAAGTTCCGCTAGGTCGGACTGGTTCTCCTTAAGTTGTTGACTAATCGCGCCCATTTGACCTACCAACAGGTCTAAGGTCATGCTAAGTTGTTCCGGGTCCATTCCTAAACACTATGGGTGACTTAGGAGGGGTTCTAGTCGGAAAATAGCAACTAAACCCTAAAGGAACACGCTTAATCTGAAGGAAAAAGGTGCAGGAAACTCAAGGACAGAATTCTACACGTAAGGCTTAAGGTTCTATATGCAAATGATGAAGTGGGGAAGTGAAGGACAGCACTTAAAATCCAAAAATCAACACTTAATGCTCATTAAATGCATGCAGAAATTTCTGGACAGCAAATGTAAGTGAAGATTAAAATGTTTTTAAATATGCAAGCCTAAGTAATAGCCTAGGATTGACTTCTAACACATGTATCGCATGCTAGCCATGCTCTGATACCAAGATGATGTAGAACTATATGCTAAATTGGAGACTTGCACAAAATATTTAAGAACAATTTCAGATTTTCGTTATTAGCGATTAAAACAACAACGTAAAACAAATAAAAGGTTACTTTCGCTTAGGCTAAGCCACACAAGAGACTAAGCTAAATCAAAACATATAGGAAAACTAAAACATTGCATGCAAAGTAGTTTCCAACTTAACCAAGACTTAACAATGAAATCTAATAGCAAAGAAGTAACAATCCTACGATTACTAATGGATGGCGAATAGTAGGCACAGTTTCTTGTTTGGACAAATCTCAATAAGGTAAGTAGAATTTGAAAAGTAAATGGATCTAGGAAGAAGATCACCTTCTCAGAGAAATGTCGTGAATTACTACGAACCTTCTGTTAGTTTCTCTTCCCTAGCCTCGATCACAATGAGTAGCAATTGATAATTGGGCTTCTCTTTGAATCAACCATGGTTGGAGTCAATTCGAGGAAGGCAAATGAGGAGATCCATGCAATCTTAGCCTTCATACGCCAAAACCAGATTCAAACTCCGGATCGATCATCAATCTCAAATCTATGTAGGAGATACACCTTGAGAGGGAGTGAAGAGAGGGAGAGGGTGGAAGGATGAGGAGGAAGAGGCTAGGGTTATGAGAGAACTAATTGTGATAAAGAAAATATGCTATAATCCTCATACCAAAATTATTCTCAGTTTTTAAGTGAAAGAGGAGGGAAAATTCTGAGATTTGAAATTTCAAAACCATGCAATTAAGGGCCTTAATGGAGTATTAAAGGAGGTGGAGTCACCAAGGGGGCCGGCGGCAAAACAAGGGGAAAAGGAGTTTATGAGAGAGTAATGAGTTTCCAAATTGGTTCCAATCAAATAAGAAAGAAAATTTTCAAATCCGTTTCAATTCAAATTTGAAATTGAAACCTCATTGAAACTTTCCTAAATTGGCCCCGGGCAAATTTGAAAATTTTCACTCCTCATAATTTTCAAATTTCAAAATTTGAAAATTCATGCGATGGTGGCGAGGGAGCCGGCAATTGATGGGATTGGGGTGGGGAATGAAAAGGGAGGTCGGCGGTTGGAGAGATGGCCGGCGGGATGAATGGGAGGGGGCAGTTTTCTTTTGGGAAGATGGATTTTGGGAGGTGAGGTTAGGAGGTGATGATTTGTGGTGGTGGGTGAATGGCCGGAGGTGGAAATGGAGGATAAGGGAAGAAGGAAGAAGGGAAAACCAAGAGCCACCGGCGGTGACTGTTGGGTACGACGGGTGGCCTCTCCTAGGCTCCACCTAGCTCTCAACCTCTCTCTCAAGCTCTTACAAAAGAAAGCTTCAAGAAGACTAATGCAGGAAAAATTTGTAATATCATTCATCAACCATCAAAGTACAAGAAGAAGGCTATAAATAGCCTAATACAATGACATAAAATAAAAGACTAAAATACCCTCGAGGAGCTACAAGACTCAATCCCTCAAGCAAGGGTAAAAAGGGAAAAATGCAGAAATAAAAAATACATCAAAATAAAATGATCATACTAAAATCAGAAATACATCGGGTAAATCGTGGCCGTAGATCTACGGCCATGTTGACGGTAGACTTTCCAACTGATGTCCCCATCAAAAAGTCCCCCTCAAACTTAAGGCCTTGTTGTTGATGATGTTCTTGTTCTATAATATTGTAGTTAGACATTCAATGCTTTATGGTGCAAAATGCTAGCCATTAAATAGAGATGAGGATGCTCAGGCGAATGACTGGCTTTGGCTTTACTCTTTAGAGATGATATGAAATGACTATATACGTGAAATGGTTGGAGTAGCTCCAGTGGAAGATGAGATTAAAGAGTCACCTTAGATGGTTTGGTCACATAAAACAACGGCCTTTCGATGACCCGGTTAGGAAAGTAGATGTATTAGATTTGACTTATGTTAAGAAATGTAGAGATAGACCTAAAAAGATTTGGTTAGAAAATATAAATGAGAATTTTACTCTTAACAGGACAACGAAAAAAAATGATTTATATAACCAACCCTATAATGAGATAAAGGTTTGATGTTGTTGTTGTTGTTGTTGTTATCAATGTTTAAAATTGCGTAATCGGGTATTGATGTGCTTTTCATTCATGAGGCGAGGCGTAAGCCTCAAGGTGTTTTGAGGCGTAAGCCTCAAAATCAAAAAATTGGATAAACATAAAATTATAAATTTTGTATATACTAATGAGTAAATAATATATAAAACATAAAAATGCACAAGATAAATAGCAATGACATTGACATATCACATAAGAACTCACTAGTCATCAGCACTGTCATCACTTATCAGTCATCACTAAGGGGGTCTTCATTTGAATCATCATTATGATGAACTGCTCTCTCCTCTCCTATAGAGTTCCAATATCTCTCAATCAGCTCATTCTTACTCATTATCAGTTATCCTCCTCTTCCCTAAATATTTTTGAAGAATATCATAATGAATAATAGTGTACTACATTAATAAAAGTCTAAGAAAACTATATTATATATATATACCTTTTTTTATTTGTTCTTGAATTGTGGTGGATGTAGATGCTTTAAGACAATCAAAGAAATCAACATTTAAATCTTCATCTTGTAATTCAGACAGCATCACTTTAACTTCATCATCTACAAACCACTCATCATCAGATGCCACATCCTCGAAAAGCAAAGGATCTTCATCATTCATTAATCATTTTTTCTTCAAATTCCTATCTATGAGTCTCCTATTGTACATAACGTACACTAGTGAATTCATCCTCAATGTCGATAAACAATTTCTCCTCTTTGTATGTACTTGATTGTAGGTACTTCAATTTGTTTCAAAGCCAGATGAAGAACATGTCAAACTCAAAACTTTCACAGCAAAACACTGCACTATTGTTAAAATTTAGTTAGGGATTAGGTTTCAACATAAACCCTAAATACATAAAAAATATGATGGCATCAAACATTTAAAAAGTTTCGAGAAGAAAACATACATATAACGTAAGCATAAAATACGAAGAACTTCAAAACCCTAAACACATACGCATAGCATAAGCATAAAATACACAGAACTTGAACAGAAAGCATGCCAGCAAATTACCTTTCTCTTTGGGGTGACGACATTTGAGAAGGAACTGAGTAAATATTTCAAATTGCTCTAGAGTGAATGCTTGAAACATATGCTGGAAGTTGAAACCCGAAACGCCGCATGAACTGTGAAATTTTTCTACCATTCTACCTTTACCATGGTTTAAATGTTGAAGGCACGTCGACATCTCACTAGGAAATCCATGTCGGCAATTTGGGGGGGGGGGGGGGGGGGGGGGGGGTCAAAACTGAACAAAAATATGTTAGGTTAGTTTTTTTTTTTTTTTTAGAGGCGGCGCCTAAAAAATGTGAGGCAAGTCGTGCCTTGAGGTGCGCCTCATTAAACTTGAGGCGTAAGCCTCAAAATCTGAACTTATTGCGTCGTAAGTTCAGGTTTTAATTTGAGGCTTACGCCTCAAGTTTAATGAGGCGCACCTCAAGGCACAACTCACCTCACATTTTTTAGGAGGCTTAAAGGGGTCATATTGCACTGAGGTGCGCCTTTTATTGTGCAATTTTAAACCATAGTTGTTATAATCTTCTTAAAGATGTTTTATTATAATTTTTTGTTGTTCTAATTTATTTTATTTTTATAAAGCACCATCTTTTAGTGATACTTGAAATGCTAGGGCTGCAAGAACCCCACAATCAAAATTATAGTGAAATCTTCAAAATGGCAAGAATTAATATTTATAAAATTTTTGGAGTGCTTTGAGCAGTTGTCCTCTCTCTATATTATTCACTCTCGATAATTGAATAAGATCTCACCTAATTATTCATCACATTTCAACAGTATTCTCCTAATCATAGTATAAAATAATATTAGTCATGCATTATAAGATGATAAAGCAAGACAAAATAATTAGATCTTTGATAAACATTGCAATCATGAAATTATTTTAATCATCCGGGATAATAAACATGATTAATTGAATATAAACAACTAATTTAAAACTTGAGTTTAGAGGCGGCATCAGAGAAAAGCGCAAAGCAGGATGTTTTTCTTAGGATAGTGTAGTCCATGGTTTAAAATTGCACAATATGAGGCTCGCCTTGAGGCCCGCCTTTGCTCAATTCCAGTAAAAAACGTCTCGAGTTTTTTTATGAGGCTTGCGCCTCAACTTGGTTGAGGCCCGCCTTGAGGCCTACCTCGCCTCACTGGCATGAGGCTTACGCCTCACGCTATATATATTAAAACTTACATAAATCTTGAAGTAAATGCCCGACATTGTACTCTATAAGAGAGGAGGAAGGGGAGAGAGCAGTTCATCATAATGATGATTCAAATGAAATAACCCCTTAGTGATGATAGTGCTGATGACTTATGAGTTCTTATGTGATATGTCATTGCTATTTATTTTTGGAAATTGGAATTATATGTTAATGAATAAAATACTGGGATTTGGGAAAGATAGAATTTTGAGTTGAACTATATTTCATTTTTTCTTATTATTGGGATATTTTGATTTCACTTCATGTCTTATATTTTTTTATGTTTTATATTATGCATTCATTAGTATATAAAAAAATTTCATTTTATGTTTAAGCAATCTTTTGATTTTGAGGCGTTACGCCTCAAAACGCCTTGAGGCTTACGCCTCGCCTCACGAATGAAAAACGCCTCAATACCCGAATACGCAATTTTAAACATTGGTGTAGTCCAATGTTTATTGGTTTTATTCTCTTTCTATCCTCAACACAACCCTACCAATTTTGATTTGGATTGGTCATTCGCACCAATGAATTGGGCTTTTTGAACTAACACAACCTAGAGGTGTGCATTTAATCGATTCAGATGGATATTTTTGATGATTTCTTGAACTAAATTATATGTAGAATTGGCCCGACCAAATCATAGGAGGAATTGAATCAAATCGAACTACAATATAGCTTGATTCATTTAATTCAATTTTGATTTAACTGAATTTTGAAATCCTAATAAAGAGGTGTGCATTCAATTGATTCAAATGAATATATATAATATTTCGCATTATGGGTAAATCAAATTTTTTTAATCAGATCCAATAACCAGAATCAAAATTTCCCTCACCTCAAATCAATAATTGAACCATCATTTGATACAAACCAACCAAATATATTCAGTGCAGTTTTATTTTTTGGTTTAAACTAACTAATGCATACCCCTAATGCTACCTCAAATTGCCCATGGAAATAAAATAAATCAAACATCTTGGCTTGTGAACCACTCTCAAAACATACGAAGCAGAAATAGACAAAGAATCATCAACATACCCAAACCAAAAGTTTTCTAGTAGAAAAAACAATAACAACCATATATAAGAAAGCATCATAGACGTTGAGCAAAGCCAACATTCTCCAGCTTTGAAAATAAAAAATGTTGAAAATAAATGAGAAATTAAAAGCCACAACCAATTAACCCCAACATTTCCCTCTTCCTTAAGAGCATTTGTTTGCAATTATTTAGAATTCAATGCATTCTAAATGCAATAACAATAACAACATCAAGCCTTTATCCACTACGTGGGGTCGGCAACGCATTCTAAATGCAGCGCAAAATAAATTTTTTGTATTTGAAATACTTTAGAGTTGTTCGGTTGAGCGTAAAATAAATTAAAACCACAACCAATTAACCCCAACATTTCCCTCTTCCTTAAGAGCATTTGTTTGCAATTATTTAGAATTCAATGTATTCTAAATGCAATAACAATAACAACATAAAGCCTTTATCCCACTACGTGGGGTCGGCAACACATTCTAAATGCAACGCAAAATAAATTTTTTGTATTTGAAATACTTTAGAGTTGTTCGGTTGAGCATAAAATAAATGCATAAGATCACGTATTTGCATCTGCTTTGAAGTAAAATGACTTCATTGTAAAACCCAATTGTGGTGGTAGGTAGCGTCTCCTGCAATGGCTAACAGTTGTAGCGACCGACAGAGTGGCAGCAACTAGCAATAGTTCTATATTGGGCAATTTTGTAATACACCAAAAATGAAATAAGAGATGAGTTTCAAATTATTCTAAACTTTACTTTGAATTTATTTCTCATCCAACCAAATGTCTATATTTCTGAAACTCCTATATTTGAAATACTCTAAACCCAAAAGTAGGGATGTCAATTTTGGGTCACGGGTCAGGTTCGAGTCGAACCCAAAACTGATCCGGTACTATTCGAGTTAACCCGAACCCGACCCTTTTTGCAAACGGGTCGGGTTTTCGAACCCTAACCTAATTCACTTCGGGTATGTGTCAACCCGACATGACCTGAATGATCCGGTACCAATAAATAACAGCTAGTTTTCGGGTCCAAAAAAGAGTCAATCTCCGCTTTTCGGGTCAATCTCGGGTTGTCGGGTCAAAATCGAGTTTTCGGGTCAATTTCAGCTTAAAGGGTTAACCTGAACCCGACCTGATTTGAAATTTTCAGGTCGGGTTTGAGTCGAATTTTCGGGTCGTGTCAAAAATTGACACCCCTACCCAAAAGCACCATAACCAAACAACCACTCAGGCAAGTTCAAATTAATATGATGGTTGCTGGAAAACATGAAACCACCAAAGCTGTTAGCTGTTTCAATAAAATGAGAAATCAAAGAGTAAAATGGTTAAATAGCATGCATGCAAACTTTTGGAGTAGTTTAAGCATTAATCCAACAATTCCCCACTTAATTCTAAATTCCAAATAAATTCAGAGTAAAATTTAAACTCAAATTCAAGGCAGACAAATTTAAAATTAAGAAAAATAAAAATAAAATCATTTTGCGAGTTCAATTTTTGTAACAAGCTTTGAAACTTTAATAAGTGCGTCCAACTTGTGCACAAATGTGAAACATTGTAATCATAGTTTTAAATTAGGTCCATTATCAAGCATGCTCTGTCTAGCACACATGATATAAAGCAAACTTTAGGTTCTACTCATGGAGTGCATTATAGGCCTTTGCACTTGATTCATGAGTGTTTTCCGTTCTAGCCAAAGATTTCATAGCAGCAGTATTTACTGTAACACTCTATAGATGAGATCTCCGAGATACTCCGTATTTTAAATACCTTTTAAAATTTGACGTTTGCCTCATTAAGAGTAAAAGCTTCATCCTTAAACATATATCGACTACAACTAAGCACAATTATACTCTAGGGATGGCTAAGAGAGACTTATTTCATGCTCCTTCCATTGGTTCCCATAATTTCATTCTTACCACATTAAACCCCTTTGATGCAGGATATCTTATAATCGAAGGTTCATTAATATAAATCTAGGATGAAATGCATAAATATATAAAAAAACATAATCCTCGGTTTCTTTTTTTTATTATTTATTTAAACAAAGAATAGTCACTTTTAAGGAAGACGTATACTTCATTTCAGGCATTAATTTAAAATTTCACAAAATGTGAAATTCATAAGAAATCTAATAAGAAATATTAAATTCTATAGCAATTAAAATTCACATAAAAAACAGAAAATCCATAAGTATTAGATGTGATAAAATTCCAAATACTAACACAAACCAAAAACTAATCATTTAAAAAAAAAGAATTCGGATTGAAATCACCAGTTGGAAAATCTACATAAACCAAAACTCAGATCTAAAGTCCTCACAAAATGAGGGTGCAAGCCCCTACAGTTAATTACCCCTCTCGACGACGAGAGAGAACTTTCAATTAAGGCTAATCGACAAATGAATACATTCTATCCGTAGATACATGATATCTAACATATAGTAGCAACATGGGTTTAGATGTTTGAGGATTTGATATTTAAAATTAGAAATTTCACTATCTCACACTTAAAGCAGATGGTGGGGGAATGGATGATGGAGCCAATCAAGATCTCATTGTTCCGTCATCCAGAGCCATCGTGGTCCCTGGTCTACTTAGTGAGAGAAGGTAGTCGACCCAATCGGATAGAATGATCCTTGTCGGCAACCATGGGTTGCTTCGTCCAAGAGTACCTTGTAGACCTGGGGTGAATATTTGCCTAATCAGATGAATTTGAATCCATATTAGCTCACAGAGGGCTTTGTGTCATTTCAATTATATCTTCTTGATTCATATCTCAACGATTTAGTACCATTGGGGAGCATACGGTCTCTGGCCATGACCGTAATTTAATTGTGTAATTTGGCAGCAAACCACTAAGTTCATAGGGTCCTGATCATCATTTGGAGGCAAAACTACCGGTTAAAGGACACGTGTCACGTTCTTATTGACAGGAGATGATTTGAGAATGAATCCTAAAAATATTCTCGACCAAACACTAGCTCTTTGTCAGCTAAAGTCTATTTTTAAATGTCCACCTTGACAAATTGTTGCGGAAGATGGATGAGTTTTGCTTTAAGTAATTGACGATTGATTTCAATTTTAAATATTTTTATTTTTGTATTTTAGGGATTTTATAAGCATTTAGAAGCATTTAAAGGCTTGGAATTAATCCCTCCAATTGAGATCTACGTTCAACAAAGCCATCATCGAAGTATTTATAAGGAATTTCATTTGCGGGTTGAACCTTGTCAACTCTATCTATTTGATGACAGAGGATCGCGTTCTTTGTAAGCTTTAAGCCTTTGTTAGTGAATCATTCCTATAATAGACCTTGAAGGCCTAAGATGAACTATAAACAAAATATCTCGATCAATGCCATGATCGTATATTTGTTTAACGTTCAAGCCGTGTCAACTCCTATTTACTCGCATAAAATGATCGAGCTCAAACTTGGGTTTATCGTTTGACCCGTGAAATATCCTCAAACGTCACATGTATACCCATAACATGCTCGTTGTGGCCCATACAGGTTTACGATTGCACATGTATTTCTTTGTGTTTATATGTATACATATTTTAGTACACGTGTGGGGGCATTTTTGGACTTATATGAGTCTTCTATATCGATTCATCGGAGCCTGCACTTGTCATAGTCTTTATGCATTCTATTCAACGCCATCTATAAGTGGGATACCGTATAAATAGGGAATCTCCTACAATGGCTCGTAGGGGCTCGCATTAGTCTTACCCCTTCTGCAACATATCCATTATCATTGCTTACGTGTGAATATGTATTTATTCGTAAGTTGATATTGATTGTTGGGTGAGTTGTATTAACCATTGATTTCCCCACATGTGTCGTCGATAACCCACTATGCCCGTTGTATGTTGACATCCAGCGTTTGTAGGTAGTTACTACATTTGCGTCAAATTTTCAACACTACTAGTGGATATTTGCATTCACCATAATCTTCTGCTTTTGCTTGCATACAAACCGGTGTGTTTGCTTGATGATGAGTGACGGTTGGCTGCAGGGATGTTGTGATATCCATAGTTTGTCATTTGCCATCTTCCATGTGTAAACTGCTATGTGTCTCTTGGAACTTAAACTATTATCCATAAGCAATTTGCATTCATTCGTGATGAGCTTCTCATAACTGCTTGCAAATAACAACATGGGTGTATGTTTGCATTCACCGAGGACCCATTGTTCTTACAATGTGTCTGCTATCATTGATTGAACGGGCTACTATATTTTTTTTGCATGACTATTGTGCAAACTAATGTCAAATTTCAACTAGGTAGTTTGCAAGATTGGGTATATTTACATGTGCTTTGTGCCCTCAGAATTTCATTCATTGCACCTCGGCCCTTCAATTTTCATGGAAGGCTGATACATTTGTCTACATACTACTATTGATCCTTGGTAAAGTTGCATTCGCCACTGCTTCATTCTTGCATGTTGAATGGCGAGTCGACTCATTCTCAACTTATCTATTATTGTTGCTTGCAAATAGGTTGTTGTATATTTTCCACTCATGTTCGTAGGCAACTCATTGCGCTCTATTTCGTGTGTGCTTGCAAAAGTGTTATTGGATTTCTTAGAAGCCATTCAAATGAATTAATACATTCTTTAGAGGCTCTTCTTTGTTGGTGCCTTCAAACTCTTTTCACAAGTCTACAAGTTAACTAATACAAAAATCAAAATCTTTATGTTGCTTGTTGATTACTAATTATACATGGGTCATGTGACATGTTACAAGTCTTTCACCTTCACATGAATTGTCATGTTCTCCACATTTTACTCACAAATATAAAGCTACACATTTCTTGCTGCCATTCGTGGGTACTTTGTCATGTGCATTATTGTTTGATATGTTTGCTTACAAAGTTAATACGAATGTCATGTATCAACCATCGTCGTTCATGTATGATATGCAGCATATGTTGGAATGCCTTTGTGTATTCATTTACGACCCTCTTACACACATGCATATAGAAGATGTTATTGTGAGCGTGCGAGTAATCAAACACTGTGTCATTGGTGAGACATCAAGTTTATTGTATGTTTGTTGTTATAACACAAATTAAAATGCAATATTTTAGCTATTATCTTTACAAAGGTAGTGAGGATGAGGCTAGCTACACCCTAACGTAATATCAATTCGTGATGAAGGCTTTATAGCCAAAGGCCTAGCTACCCCTAGTCCCATGGGAGCAATGAATCCATTGCCAATTGTGATGAAATTATCCTTGTTGAGTGCAAGGGATATAATTGATGTTTTATTTGATGATTGTAAGGAATATAATTGATGTTATCTGCTTTGCTTGAAAATATTTTATCATCCTCTCCCATTTGGGTGGCCAATTGCGCCATTGGGAATTCAAACTATGAGACTTATTTTGATAATATTAGATGTTATACCACTTGGCAATAGTAACTGTAGTTGAAAGCTTGTACACAACTTAATTGCACTATATGTACGGTAAGAGACATGACAATTATTTTATACTCTTGATGATCAATCAATTATATTCATATTGATTTATCGATAGTTAATATAAGATTCATGCATGATGCATTTGGTAAAGGTGGTTCTTTTCCTTTACATGGTTTTATTGGTGAGGTGATTCTATACTATTGGTAGTTCTATATTTCCACCATATTTGCTAGTTATAATTTCATTTTTTCTAAATTGACTTTATAAGAACCTTGTTTGCTTGCTAAGCTATCAATCATACAAAAGAAAGCTCCATGTATGGGTTTCCATATTGCAAGACTATGAGGCTGGAAGATGCTTACAATGTGATTAAACTTCAAACATTGGAAATTAATGCCTAGATTGTCTAATACCTTGATGGGATGGTTCTTAGACCTTATTTTATTGCAATATTCAAGTTTTTCAACTTTTGTGGACATATTGATTGAATATGAATAAGAATGTAATTTATCTGCATAATTTTTTAAGCTTAGAGATAAGTACAAACTAAAGCATTCCATGTGAAACATATTCATAATATTTGCATGTAAAAGGTTCACAAACTCAAAGAATGAGTATATGGTCTAAAAAAACATTCTAAAAAGGAGTCTTTGTGGTAGTCTTTTAATAGTTAGTTTAGGTAAATGTAACTCTATAGGTAGTTTTAGATAGAATTAACAAATTGGCTATATATGAGATAATAAAGGAGGTTTTGTGAGTTAAAATTAAACACAGTGGTTGGTGGCTGATTCGGTTGAGAGAATTTTTACAAAAAAAAAATTCAAATAACTTATAGAAGTTGATATAATTTTGGAGAGAAGAGAGGAAGAGCACAAATCCGAGCATAAATCTCATACAAAACAGCCCTGTTGTAAACCAAAAAAGAGGCAGGCGGTTGGGTTGATTTTCTTGCATCCTGCATCTGAGAGAGGATAGCTGACAAGGCTGTTCAGTGGATTGCAGTTGCTGTACATTGATTGCAAGATTTTGTGAAGCAACTTGAAACCTTGAAAGGAAGCAACTTGAAAGATTTTTTATCTATATTTTGTGAAGCTGAGGGAAGTTGGAAAGAAAGCAAAGTTTGTCATTCTCTACACTTACTTTTTATTATTTTTTTAAGAACTATAATAATTGTTACATGTGTTCTTTCTTTACAAAATAATAATAATAATAATAATAATAATAATAATAAAAGAACAAAAGCGGCTTCCTCCTAAAACTCCTTACTCTGAACATAAAATCTATTTTACTAGATGTCTTAACAAATCGATAGTTCTTGCCAGGCTAAGAGTAGTTTGCTTTGTTTCTTTTTTTATTTTTTTAATGGATTTTAAGGTAAATACCAGGTAAAGGCAATTCTCCTTTATGAGTTATTTTCTCAATATTTACAGTCAATATATTAAAAATATCGATCATGACTCAAAGTATTATCTTTCTAGTCCATGGTTAAATAAATAGATAGGATGGAATGATCTGCCTCCTGCGTATTATATTCTTTTGGCTTATAATGTGACGTGACTCAAGCATTTAATTTGCTATATCTTTTTTTTTTTATGTATATTAAGGTTATATGAACTATGATTTACTGATCATATTATAATGTGATTCATTTTTTATCAGAATATAAGTATTGGACCATTCAATTAACTATTTCGAGGCTTCTTTTGATATATCAGTTTTATAATATGTGTTTTATTAGGATTGTTGACAAAATGAAAGCATCTCAGTTATTAAAATCCCTCTTTCTCTTGTCAAACCTATATGTACGGGAATGTTAAAACATTACTATTTTACACTCTTTGAATTGAAAGCTCAATAATTGTAAATTGGTGACTTAAATAATAATTTAATATTCTCTTATCACATGTACATCTTTGTTCCTTTGCAATTAATTTTGTCGAAGAAATAAGGCATATCTTCTTATAAAGAAGAGCTCATGATAAGAATGCATGTCTTATTTCATCGACATAATTAATTGCATGTCTTATTTCATCCACGGATTCAGAGTAGTTTAGTTTATTTTATGAACTTGTTTATTTTCTTTGAATCTGTAATATTAAACAATATGTGATGTTTTAAGTTGGTTGTTACTATTGAACAGTTCCTTTTAATGAGCATTTATGTTTTCGTGCATCTGTTGAATTGTTATAAACTGTTGTGGGTAGATATTTGTATAGGTTTGCAGGTGTGGAAATTTGATTGTTGGCTGGGAAGGCAATTTTTTTTTGTCAATGCTACAGGTTTCCGACGAATTTTACGCCGGCCATTCGCCGGAAACGACGATACAACGAATCGTATCGATCAATGTTTAAAATTGCGTATTCGGGTATTGAGGCGTTTTTCATTCCTGAGGCGAGGCGTAAGCCTCAAGGCGTTTTGAGGCATAAGCCTCAAAATCAAAAGATTGAAAATATAAAATGATAAATTTTTTATATACTAATGAGTGAATAATATAAAACATAAAAAAGCATAAGATATGAATTGAAATCAAAATATCTCAATAATAAGACAACATGAAATATAGTTCAACTAAAAATTCTATCTTTCCCAAATCACAGTATTCTTTTCATTAACATATAATTCCAATTTCCAAAAATAAATAGCAATGACATATCACATAAGAACTCATAAGTCATCAGCACTGTCATCACTAAGGGGTTCTTCATGTGAATCATCATTATGGTGAACTGCTCTCTCCCCTTTCTCTTCTCCTATAGAGTCCAACGTCGGGCATTTACTTCAAAATTTATGTAAGTTTTAATATATATAGCATGAGGCGTAAGCCTCATGCCAGTGAGGCGAGGCGGGCCTCAACCAGGTTGAGGCGCAAGCCTCATAAAAAAAACTTGAGGTGTAAGCATCGAGGCGTTTTTTATTGGAATTGCGCAAAGGCGGGCCTCAAGGCGAGCCTCATATTGCGCAATTTTAAACCATGGTATCGATCATACCGGCGTCTCTTCGTACGCCGGAAATTCCCGACGCCTTTTCCGGCGTCGTATCCGCCGGCTTTGTCCGACGTATATTTTGCGCCGTAAACATTCCCGCAGGTTATTTATGGCGTACTAACGGCGTTCTTTCCGCCGGTAAATACCGGCGGACTCATACGAGGCAAATTACCGGCGCCGATGTCGCCGGAATTATCGGTCGAAAAGTCGCCGGCTGCCATCATTTTTTGCGCTGGTAATGTGTCGGAAAGTGCGCCGGAAATGTTTCCGGTGCATTATATGCGTCGGAAAACATTTATCGACGCGAGCCAAACCGGCGTATGGAATTCCGCCGGAAAGTGCGCCGGAAACCCATGATTCCGACGGATATCTTATAGTAGCGGCAAATTTTATCCACCGGTACTAAAGGGTTTTCCCGTAGTGTCTTGTAGCGTGGTGGGAAGAAAATTTGTACGGCCGCGGTGTCTAAGGACACCTACCATACACGCTCGAGTAGCGTGGTGGGAAGGCCCAGCTCCCCTAAATTTCCCCCAAATGGGGGATATGCCGGGTGCTGCCGAAATTTTTACTGAAGTGCACAAAGCCTAAACAATATAAAGACATCATTTGAGCAGCAATACGAAGGACAACAGAGGAACTATACTTGAACAAAAATGCATAGAACCTGAACTAAATGTGCAGAGTACTTGTATGACCAATAGGGGACTTGAACTTGAGCTCGAATTGGAGACTATTGAACAAAGCTAAATGAACTAAATTGAAATCATATGCAAGTGAACTCTAACATGAATCGAACAATATTTCATAAGACTTGAACTCAAATGAGAACTTCATTGAAATAGAACCTGAACTCAAATGAAACACAATAGTTTTGAACTCAAAGCAGAAGCTTGAACATTGAATTTGGTGTGGCAGCGTCAAGTAGAACTTGAATGCAATAAACTCCTACAATAGTCTCTATAAAGTCAATGCAGTGTACTTGTAAGCAACAGCAGACAACTACAAGGTGCACGAATACTACCCATATGTAGCAATCAAAGACCTGCCACACAAACAACAGCTACCCTGTAGATTGAGAGGGTGATGTTGGCAATTGATGAATAAATACCTCAAGACATACGGATAACAAATGATTATCAAAATGAGTTACCACAAATGAGGATCAAACATCAGTACCTGAATATATGATACACAATAAATGATGTTGATAGATACAGTGAACTTCTACAAACAATCCTTACAAGTTTGCCTGTAGATTGAGAGGGCAACACTGCAAATGATAATAGAAGACCCGTCCCCTGTAAACAAGTACAATCAGCAAATCATCTGAGATTGGTGAAAAGGTGGAATATGGTGCAAGGACAATGGTTCTTCTACAAACACTTCTAGGAGGTCGTAGTGGATACAACGATTTCCTACAAATGAATACTTGTGCATAATAACAATGGGTATATCGCAGGTACAACGAACCACTGTGGGCACAAGTACAGATATAACCTACAACAACGGTGATTAAGAACTATTAGTATGCCGGGTACAAGGGCAACTTGATGTACGAAAAAGGACACCTCTTGGAGGAATGAAAGGGATGTTTGAACAAATTAGAATTAAACTTCCTGGTGTTCCAAAATTTCTTCTTGATCCTATACTCATGAAGAAAACAGTTCTGATATCTACAAACACTGAAAATAACAAGTCCATTACATTGAAGATCTTAAAAGGAGTCTCTTTCAAGGCAGTAGCCACAGATTTCAAGAAAGACCTCCCCGATAAATGAGAAAGGGGGGAGTCAACATCAAGATGAGGAGATGCCTCATAACATTAAGATCATATCGCCACCGGATCCGAAACACTCATATTAGCGGACAGAAGGCGTGTATAAGCTCTCAAATGAAATGTTGTGTATTCAAATGACAATTTTCTGCACAACCAAAATATTTCAAAATACCCCTACACGTGCACCATAATTTGTATACACATAGGTACACTAAAGGGGTAAATGCAATCTCGACCTGCATGGGCCTCGGCGAGGGTGTTATTGGTACACACGTGACACCTAGGGATGTTGCGCGGGTCAATAAGTGAATTCAAGTTCGAACCTGATACTTTTATACGGATCAATAGAAGTCGACAGGGTTCGAACTCTCAAATAAATACACGGTTGTGGCGACCGGTGTATTTGTTTTAATACATTCATATTAGGCCTCCAAGGCTTATACTCAAGATAATTCACTAAACAAAGGCATGAAACCTACGAGACCCGATCCCCTGTCGACATGTTGATAGAGTCGACAAGGTTTAGTCAATGAATGACCCCACACCCCGATGATGGCCGTGTTGATTGAAGATCTCAACCATATGGGTTCACAAATAATTTCAAATGTCTTACAAAGTCCACCCATAAAGTCCAAAATCCAACAAATCTCAAATTCTCAAAATATTTAAATTGAAATAAATCCATCAAAATACTTAAAGCAAATTCCGTCCACCCTCCGCAACAGTTTGTCGGGGTGGACAAATTAAAATTTACCTCAGCTCACAAATAGACAATTGCCTAGTCAAAAATATCATTAGGATCTATTCTTAAACAATCTCCTGCCAGTAAGGACGTGGTACGTGTCCCTAACCGGCGGTTTTGCCGCCAAATGGCACCGCATGATAAACAGTTATGACCCGGGGCCCTCTGAACCGAGTGTTTTTGCCGCCAAATGGCACCACGAAATACCGATTATGGCCAGATCCAATACGTTCCTTATTGGCATCAAATCCTTGAGATATAAATCAATAGAATATGATCGAAAGGGCACAAAGCCCTCTGTTAGCTAAGATGGATTCAAATTTGTCCCCTTAGACAAACATTCAACCCAGGTCTACAAGGTCCCCTTGGACGAAGCAACCCATGGCTGCCGACAAGGAACCTTCTGTCAGGTTGGGTCGACTACCTCGTCTGACTAAGTAGACCATAGACAACGATGGCGCAGGACGATGGAACCATGGGATCTTGATCGGGTCCATCATCAATTCCCCCACCATCCGCTTTAAGTGCAAGATGGTGTAATTTCTGTTTTAAATATCAATTTTTCCAAACATCCAAACCCAATTTCCTAACATTCCAAATCCATTGCTGCTACTATACGCCAGATAATACGTTTCTCTACGTATCTGATTGACAACTAGCCTTAATCGAAAGTTCTCTCTCGTCATCGGGAGGGGTAATTAACTATAGGGGCTTGCGCCTATAGGAAACCAGAACTCAAATCATAAAGTCCTCACAAAATGAGGGCGAAATCTCTGGCTAATGTCTTATCTACAAATCCATTTGCCTTCCAAAATTTACCCCGGAACTTATTCCGTTAAAACTCTCTCGCTCAAATAAAAGCATCAATCAGTTGCGCGGAGAGGAGGCTGGGGCCGAATTTTCAGAGCCCACAGATTTAAATAAGTTTAGGAAATTTTTTACCATGTAACTTTTGGTATACTATAGAATAAATGATTTTGAGCATTCTGACAGAAAATACTCAAAGTTTCACCAAGTGATTTTTAATGTGGTACTTTTTATGTGTTTTGTTACTTATGTTGATTTTAATAAAAAGTGTTATAGAAAAATAAAGACCCTAAAATGATATTACAAATATTCTCCATGAATGATTTTTTAAATTATTATTATTGAGAATATGTACAAGTTTTACCCCATGTAATACAGTTGGAATTATTATATGTATGTCTTTTAATGCATTCATGCATTATATTAAATGTCATTCATACATGTTGAATATATTGATGTTTTCATGTCCATGTGATAAAATGCACATGAGTTTGCAAGCAACCCTAAGGGAATACTTGAGTTAGCAAGCAAACCTATCGCTAATTAGAGATAAAACAGCGAGAATAGAGCAAAAATCTGGGCGTAATCAGCCCCAAAAATAATATAATTGCAATAAACAAAACAACAAACCAACAAGAAAGCAAGATACAATTGATCCTCTATTCGAGAGGAGGATCATTCTCTCCCAATCTCTAAATGCAATGTCTAGAGCCCTCAAACTCCAAGAGACTCCAAGAGAAACTCCAATCTAAGCATACCTCTCCTATTTATAAGCTCTCCACCGCCCACCCCTTTCCTAATAAAAAAACAATTTTCAAATAAATTTAAATCTCTTGGGCCCCACATATAGGCAGCAAGCTAGCCTAATTAGGTAGGAGGGAGGCAATTTTGAACCGCCTCCTGTAGCAAATTGCCAGCCCAGGTGGGGCCGGCTGAGGTGGCTCCCTCTGAACCGCCTTAATAGTGTGGAACCGCCATATCAATACCGCCCTCCCAAAGAATCACCTTGTCCTCAAGGTGAAAACAAGGGAACTGCTATGTTATCCTCTCATATGGCTCCCACGTGGCCTTGTAATCTATGAGGTTCTTCCACTTGATCAACACCTCCTTAGTTCCATCTATGTTTTGGCGAACCCCTTCCAACTCTAAGTGTTCAAGAACCACCTCTAAATCCTCAGTGAGAGTTGCTGGTAGCTCGGGACTGGCTGTGTAGTCACCAATGGCCTTCCTCAATTGCGAGACAAGAAAAATTGGGTGTATAGTTGCTGCCGGTGGAGTATGCTACGGCTCCAATCTTCTACAACACTTCATAAGGCCCAAAATACCTTGGAGCCAGCTTTTCGTTCCTCCTGTTGGCGACTGTCTTTTGTCTATACGGTCGGAGCTTCAAGAACACCGTCTCCCCTACTTCAAATTAGATGTCCTTCCTATGTCCATCAGCTTGTTTCTTCATAATTTATTGAGCTCTCAGTAAATGCCTCTTTAACTCCTCTAGTATTCGGTCCCTCTCCTCTAAGTACTCTTCTACTGATGAAACGGGGGTACTGCTGCTCCCAAAGTGTACCAAGTGTGGGGGATCCCGCCCGTACAACACCTTGAATGGGGTCATATGTGAAGCAGAATGAAAAGAAGTGTTGTACCAGTATTCTGCCCATGATAACCACTTGGCTCATAGCTTAGGTGTCTCTGACACAAAGCATCTCAGGTATGTCTCCATACTCCTGTTGACTACTTCCGTGTGGTCGTCTGTCTGTGGGTGGTAAGCTATGCTCCTTTTGAAAACTGTCCCCTATAATCTGAATAACGCCTTCCATAAATGACTAAGAAACATCTTATATATGTCTGACACGATTGCCTCTGGTACCCATGTAATCTGACCACCTCTCTAATGAATGCTGAAGGCACTGTCACTGCGGTGTAAGGATGTCAGAGGAAAATGAAATGAGCATACTTGATTAATCTATCCACCACCACCAATATCACTGTGAAACCTTCTGAACGGGGCAGCCCATCGATAAAGTCCATGGATATCTCATCCCAAACTCATCCTGGTAACGCCAACGGCTATAGTAGTCCCCCCTGATGACATAGCCAAATATTTGTTCCTCTGTTCCTCTGACATATCTCACATCTCGCCATCATCTCTTCTACATCTCTATGCATTCCCTTCTAATAAAGCTCGATCGCAAGTTTCTTGTAGGTCTTTTACACTCCTGAATGGCCCACAACTACGCTTCCATGAAATTCCTGGAATAAATTTGGGATGTGGATCGAGGTACGGGGCATCACAAATATTCCCTAGTGCAACAGTTTGTCTCCCTCTATAGAGTACCCTGGATGGCTACCCTCTTCTTTGAGCAAATCCAACCTGATCCTTCTCAATTCTTCATTTTTAGCACTTTCTTCCCTGATGGCCTCCCAGTCAAGCATCAGAGGAATAGATAATGCCACTATCTACAACTCCCCCATACATCTGGACAAAGCATCTGCCGCCTTGTTCTCCACCCCTGGTCTATACTGAATCTCAAAATCGTATCCTAGCAGCTTGGACAACCACCTTTGATGCTCTTCCATCACCATCCGCTGTTCCAGCAGGTATTTCAGGCTTCACTGATCTGTCCTGACAATGAAATGCCTCCCGAGCAAGTAGGGCAACCACTTCTGGATGGCCAAAATGATGGTCAATAATCCTCTTTTGTAAACTGATTTCAACCGGGCTCTAGCAGTCAATACCTGGCTAAAATAGGCAATGGGCCTACGACTCTACATCAGCACTGCACCTAGTCCGTATCTGGATGCATCTGTTTCCACAATGAAGGTCTCAGAAAAATCTGGCAAGGCTAGGATCGATACCGTAGTCATCGCCTTCTTCAAGCTCTCAAATGCTGAAGTGGCCGCCTCTCCCCATAGGAACCCGTCCTTCTTCAATTGTTCAATGAGTGGACCATGCTATGGAGCTGTACCCCTTAACGAACCTCTTGTAGTAACCCGTCAGTCCTAGGAATCCCCTTAACACCTTCAGATTTTTCGGCACTGGCCACCTTAGCATTGCTTCAATTTTGGACTGATCTGCTGCCACTCCTTTTGATACCACATGGCCCAAGTATTCTACACTAGGCTTGTGCAAAGCAGCATTTCTTCAAATTAGCCCTCGGTTGGTGCTCCTGCAGTACTTCTAACACCCTTTTCAAATGCTCCTAGTGCTCTTCCTCTGTCCTGTTGTAGACCAGGATGTCGTCAAAGAATACAGTACAAATCATATGTGATAAGGTTTGAAAACCTTATTCATAAGGGCCTGGAAAGTAGCGGGAGCATTGGTGAGGCCAAAGGGCATCACTAGGAAGTAGGAACTCATAATATCCTTTATGAGTTGTAAAGGCCATCGATCTTGGGTACATCCTCCTTCATTCGGATCTGATGGTAACCCGATTTCAAGTCTATCTTGCTGAAGATCACGGTCCCACTCAATTCATCTAGCAGCTCGTCTATGACTGGTATAGGAAACTTGTCATGTACAGTTTCCTTATTGAGTGTTCTATAGTCTACACAGAAACTCCAACCGTCATCCTTCTTTTTAACCAATAGAACGGGGTTGAAAAAGGGACTGATGCTGGGTCTGATGATCTCTGCCTCCAACATCTCTCTAATCAACCTTTCCATTTCATCCTTCTGGAACTGAGGGTAGCGATAAGGCCGAACACTGATGGGCGACACTCCCTCCTTCAACACGATGGCATGCTCCTGCTCCCTCTGTGGTGGTAATCCCTGAGGTGGCTGAAACACCTCTTGGAACTGCTGTATCAATGGCTGAATGGAGAGAGGTGTGTCTCCTCCCTCCTCTAATCTTGCTCCCTCCAAACTGTGCAACTCCAAATATCCTCTGTCTGCCAACTGGATGTCCCTCACCATCGTTTTAAGAGAAATCCAGGGATTTGAAAAGCTCAGCATCCCCCTTAATCACTACCTTTCTTCCATCCACTATCAAATCCATCGTGAGTGCTCCCCAATTTACTTGGTGTCTCCCAAAGTTTGCAGCCATTTCATCCCCATGATGAAGTTCGTGCTCCCCAGCTCTAGTGGAAGAAAGACTTCCCTCACCTGTATCCCCTGGATCATCAGTCGCACTCCTCTGCAAATCCCCTAACCTTTCTCTATCTTCCACATACCCATCATCACTCTGTAACAACCAGTGTCCACCAATCTCACTCCTAATTGGTCTACGACCTGGGTGGAAATAAAATTGTGGGTAGCCCCACTATCAATAAGCACCACAACCTCCTTGTCCTCCACCTCTCCCTTCACCTTCATGGTGTGATTCGTAGTGAATCCTACCACTGAGTTTAGGGAAACCTCAGTCAGATCCAATTGTAGCTTCTCCTCTTTCTCCTCTGTCTGCTCACTTCTGACGCCGGAGCTGAGATGTCAATTGTATTAAACTTCAGGCTATATTAAGTCCATTTAGTAGTTATAGGGCTATAGAGGTGAAATGCTTTCTTTTGTTTGTGTAGCCTAGTATGATGCTTCCCTTTTGGCTATAAATAGGTAGCCAATGCCTTGTAATAGGGATAGATTTTGATATGAATAAATTTTGAGTTTATCTCATGTGTTTTCCTGTATCCTAAGAGTGAGTCTTAGGTGGTGGATCTTTCCTCCAAGAAGTTCTTGGAGCGGTGTCCGGCGACCGTCACCGGATCGTCGACGTGGATTCGTCGAACCCCCTACCTGGCCGGTGTCATTTGGTATCAGAGCCAATAGGCTCTTCTTGCTCTGTATCCTGAGAATTCCTCAGGTGGTGAAGAGAAGAACCGAAGAAACTCTGACAGACGATCAAGCAGTCGTCAAGCATCCAAGTGGATTGGCGTCATCAGGTTTCCATCTCTTCCTTTCTTGCATTTGTGTGGTTTCTTTCTCCTTCAAGCAGTCAAGAACTGCGATCCAGAAGAAGGGTGTTGTCGTCTTCCGCGGCTGGATTCCTACTGTTATCTTCTCCAAATGATTTCCTCCAAACATCCATAACAAGTCAAGAAATGCAAAAATACAGCAAGCTTCTTTCATTGCTTAGCTATTCAAGTCTTGGATAGCAACTAACAGAGCTATTAGTTCTTAAAGGAAGTACCTACTTCACCCCGCTATAGCATAACAAGACTTACCACCAAATTTCTTTGAATTTATTCTTGCTGCTGCCTGGTTTTCAAATCCATCCAAGAAAGGTGAAATCGTCTTCGGACACATCCAAATTTCATCGAGGCCACCACCCACGCCCAATCAATTTCCACACAGGTCTTGCTTTACCGCAAATCCCGCACACAGTCATTGCTTAGTCCGACCAATCTTGTTCTCCACAATCAGCCATCTCTGGGTCTAGCGCCAGACAACAACCTCAAGGGTTTTCAAAGTACCGGATTCCTTTTGCTATACCTCCTCCAAACAGCGTTCTTGCAACAAGTCCAGGTTGCGGTTTCTTGTCACTCCCTCTCGGTTCGTTCGAATTCGCACCCAGAGCTCCTCAGCCGAGGGAAGTCTCCCGATCTATTGTTTGCTGTTTGCCGCACACAGGAGTCCCCTTGCCCGAGACTTTGTTTGTACCCGAACACAGGATTATCAGATCTCTTCTTTCTGCAACGACTTGTTTGAAGGGTCAAACCATATGGCTTTCTCTGCCCCTTTGATCAAGTCTAGTTTCGATCGGTTTGAATATTCGTTATTGAAATCATCGTCTTTGCCCATTTATGATGAGCCAGTGTACGACGAATATGATGATGACATGTTCGACAAAGTTCTTGATTTTGATAAGACAATGTACGATGATGATCATAGCAAGATGGATGTATTGCCGGAATTAGCCATTCATGTCATTCCTGATAAGATAGTGAGTGTGCCTTCCATCATTGATAATGGAATTGGTATGATCCAACTAAAACATGACAACCACTATGGTACCTTCACACATTCTGACATAAAGTTCTTGGAGGCGATCTCTGTATATACAGATAGATACATAATTGATCCATTTTATGTCCAGTTCAATTCAAGTCGTGAAGAGTGCTGTTTGGAAGAGCCGCTAAAGATGCCAAAAGAGTTTGGCAGCTATCCCATTTTTCATCAACTCCAGCTTATGAGGAAGTATCTCCCTTATGGGTTGAATGATACCGGGTGGAAATATCCAGATCGGTTTAGCCAACCAAACCCACCTCCTTCTTATGGCAACCCAAACATTTTCCAATGGGCCTGAAGTTCCTCCTACCCCGGTAGTATGACGCCGGAGCTGAGATGTCAATTGTATTAAACTTCAGGCTATATTAAGTCCATTTAGTAGTTATAGGGCTATAGAGGTGAAATGCTTTCTTTTGTTTGTGTAGCCTAGTATGATGCTTCCCTTTTGGCTATAAATAGGTAGCCAATGCCTTGTAATAGGGATAGATTTTGATATGAATAAATTTTGAGTTTATCTCATGTGTTTTCCTGTATCCTAAGAGTGAGTCTTAGGTGGTGGATCTTTCCTCCAAGAAGTTCTTGGAGCGGTGTCCGGCGACCGTCACCGGATCGTCGACGTGGATTCGTCGAATCCCCTACCTGGCCGGTGTCAACTTCCCTCCTTAATTTCCTCGTCAATGCAGACAATGAGAACCTGAAGAGTTCGGTCCTTGCACTGATGTCCTGGTGTGTACTTTTCATCGCATCGAAAGCACAACCCCTTAGCCCTCTTTTCCTGCTTCTCTTTCTCTGTCAGTCGCTTGAAATTTCCCCCATTCCCTCCTCCTGTTTTCCTTTTGGTGGACTCTTTGCTCCCTTCTGTTGCAGGATCTTTAGGTGCGAGATGAATGGTTGTCATCCTGTACGTTCCCCTAGTGCTGCTACTCTTGGCTCCCTTCTCCAAATTCCTTTGATTTTCCACCAGTTGGGCCAACTTCATGGCCTCCCCCAAGTCACGGGGCATCAAAACCTTCACTGCCACTCGGATCTCCGCCTTCATCCCTTTCATGAAATTTCCCTCCAATATTGTATCCGAGAGTCGCTCCACCCTGCTAGCTAGGTGCTCAAACTACTCTCGGTAATCTATTATTGATCCCTCCTGTGTCAGAGCAAAGAACTGCTCATAGAAGTCTCCTCCCTTATTGGTTTGGAAATGTTCTATTATGCAGTCTTTAAATTCCCTCCAGTTCCTGATCAGCATCCTCTGGTTTCTCCACTGAAACCACGAGAGGGCTTTCCCTTCCAAGCACAATCCAGCTATAGTCAGCTTCTCCTCCTCTATCAGCCTATTGACAGTGAAGTATCGCTCCACCTTGTAAAACCACCCACACGCATCTTCTCCTTCGAATATGGGCATCTTCAACTTCCTCACCTTTGATCCCCCATTGCCCCGGATTCTTTCATAGTTTCACCTCTCCCAAGTGCTAGGTGCACCCCAAGTTTCTCGGTCTTCTCTTGCCCTGCCATAGTCCCCAACCTCCTTCGAAATCCCCCCCTCTTTCTTCAAAATAAGCGCCTCGGCAGCCATAGTACCCCTCATGGCGTTCCCCATATCCGCCTCCTCTTTCTTCCCTCTGGGCAGACTCCAGATGGGGTCTTCTGCCCTCTCCTTCCATGAATTCCACCTCATCTTCCTCCCTACAAATTTCAGAATTCGTAATTTTTCCCTCCTTCCCTTTTGCCACTGAAACCGTCGTTTGGTTTTGAATTTCCAGCATTTTTTTCATTATATCTCGAAGATCAGCGACTTGTCCTTCCATTGAAGAAATCCTTTCCTCCACCGTTGTTTTGATTTGATTCATCTCCAATGCATCCACTTTTATGGCCTCCATCACAATCTGGAGTTTGTAGATTCACAAAATCAGGATTTTAGAAAAGAAAAACAGCAACTTCTTCCTATTTGGAGTGAAAAACTGCTGCTGGAATCCGTTGAAATCAGCCCTCTACCGGTCCCGAGACTTGCTCTGATACCAATTTGATAAGAAATACTTGAGTTTGCAAGTAACCCTAAGGGAATACTTGAGTTCGCAAGCAAACCTATCGCTAATTGGAGAGATAACAGCGAGAGTAGAGCAAAAATCTGGGTGTAATCAGCCCCAAAAACAATATAATTGCAATAAACAAAACAACAAACCAACAAGAAAGCAAGATACAATTGATCCTCTATTCAAGAGGAGGATCGTTCTCTCCCAATCTCTAGATGCAAGGTCTAGAGCCCTCAAACTCTAAGAGAATCCAAGAGAAACTCCAATCTAAGCATACCTCTCCCTTCCCCCTACCTCTCTTATTTATAAGCTCTCCACCGCCCACCCCTTTCCTAAAAAAAAAATAGTTTTCAAATAAATTTAAATCCCTTGGGCCCCACATATAAGTGGCAAGCCTAATTAGGTAAGAGGAAGGCAGTTTTGAACCGCCTTTTGTAGCAAATTGCGGGCCCATGTGGGGCCAGCTAAGGCGGTTCCCTCTGAATCGCCTTAATAGGCGGTTCCTGTGGAAACGACATGAACCGCCATATTAATGAAATGTACATGTCATGTTCATGTGTTGGAGAATATATGAGGAGAAAAGAAGTGATACAAGTTGCAGTTGATTCATATTTTGTGCAATACAAGTGGAGTTATAAGGGCCTATGCAGACATGTATTTTATTTGCTCCATTTGTTTTGATCAAATGTGAGATGAACAAGTTGATGTATAAATAAATGTGAAGTTATATGGAGAATCGAGCTATATGTAATTCATCCACCTGTTCTAACAGACGTGAGGAAATCAAGCGGAAGTAGAGATATAAAAAGGCATTAGGACCAATGTTTAAAATTGCGTATTCGGGTATTGAGGCGTTTTTCATTCGTGAGGCGAGGCGTAAGCCTCAAAGCGTAAGCCTCAAAATCAAAAGATTGCGTAAACATAAAATGATAAATTTTTTATATACTAATGAGTGAATAATATAAAACATAAAAAAGCATAAGATATGAAGTGAAATCAAAATATCCCAATAATAAGACAACATGAAATATAATTCAACTCAAAATTCTATCTTTCCCAAATCTCAGTATTCTTTTCATTAACATATAATTTCAATTTCCAAAAACAAATAGCAATGACATATCGCATAAGAACTCATAAATCATGAACATTGTCACACTAAGGGGTTCTTCATTTGAATCATCATTATGATGAACTGCTCTCTCCCTTTCCTCCTCTCCTATAGAGTCTAATGTCGGGCATTTACTTCAAGATTTATGTAAGTTTTAATATATATAGCGTGAGGCGTAAGCCTCATGCCAGTGAGGCGAGGCGGGCCTCAATCAAGTAGAGGCGCAAGCCTCGTAAAAAAACTCGAGGCGTAAGCATCGAGGCGTTTTTTACTGGAATTGCGCAAAGGCGGGCCTCAAGGCGAGCCTCATATTGCGCAATTTTAAACCATGATTAGGACATATGCATGTGAATCAATTTTTGCATAATTTGCATATAATTCATGCCTTTCACTCTAAAGTTATGTTCATGTTGGAATAAAGTTCATGTTGTTTCCACATACAAGTTCATGAATTGATTATATTGTTGTCACTTACAAGTTCATGTTGCTAGCACTTACAAGTTCAATAAATGTGTATTATTGATATGTAACTATTTTTTATAATTAAGTGTGTTATTATAATCATGTTATAAATAAAGCAGTGCATAATTACCATATTATTTTAATTGAACTTAAAAATTTCCTATTTATTTCTCATGCAAATTATTTTAATTATGAATGTTGAATTCTTAAGTAGGTCTCAAATAACCTACTGAGAAAGTAATTTGGTCACCAGTCACCCTGTATATGTATATGTTATTTCAAGAAAAGAGTAAAGCCCCAACTGAGTAGAGCTAAAAGGGTGATAAGGTCAAAGATTTCAAACTATAGGTATGTTTCTATTTTACAACTACTCTTTTATAATCCAGTCATTTATATATATGAGTTGACATTAGAAACAAGTTATGTTGAATTATTGTATATGACTCTTTTTGATGAAATATAAATTGTTTATAATAATGTAGTTGGATATTTAGTTGGCTTTGGGTGTTTACTTATTGATGATGAGATTAACTAGGAATAAGAACGATTCTTCCATTTAGATCTTGGGTCTGACAAAGCATATGTTTCACTACTCTCATAGAACTTCATTGTTTGCCTCTTAAGTTTTTTATTTATCTATAGTTAGAATTACCTTGAACATTAAATTTGTTCTTAAATATCAATATCAAAGTGCTTGTCCAATTATTTAACATGCTCTTATCCTCATAATTCTATTGAAAAGTTTTACTAGCCAAATCACAGCAATAGCCCACATAACTTTATTTGAACCTAAGCCTTACCATTATGCATTTTTGTAGAGCTATCTACACTTTCCTTTCCTTAAATCAATTTAATTATACTTAATTATATTGTTCATTTTATGCTCTTTCAAAATAATTTATTTTCTCTGAGTTCACATTTAGTAATTTCTAAAGTAACATTTTCATCTTTCTTTGATTTTGCTTCTTTTACCAATATCTTATTATCTTCAATTATAAAGTGTCAAAATTGATCAAAATTCTCAAGATCTTATGTATCTTATCAAACTATTCCATAAACAAACTTTTCTCCTTCATTAATACAATACTATTAAGTATTATATAAATCAGTAAATTGTAGCTCTTGCATTACTCCCTGTTCTCTTTGCAAGAGTTGTAGCTTCCTTATAATCATTATGAGTGTCAATAATATTCATTTTTTTGACCTTTTAAAAGCACTTTTATTTTCTTTAATAACCTCTTACATCTCCTTACTTCAGCTCCAAATCTCCTTATTAGTATATGTATATGTCTAAACTCTCCTATAACTTCTACAGCAATCTTCATGGAAGGAGTCATCTTTATCACACATCAGATTTCGCTTCTTTAAAATATTTTAATCTATGTTCATTAGCAACATATCTTAAAAGATTAACAATTTCCCACCTTTTAAATACAACCACCTTATTCTAGAACAATAATTTATTTTGATGAGTTGCCTTTTTTAGCAATAGAAAGTAAAAGATTTAGAACGTTTTGTGCATCATTAAATGCTGATTTTTCTCATATACCAGGAAGTACAACTATCACAGATTATCAAAATATTTATACTTAGAAGAAAGTTGATCGAAATAAGGAATTTAGATATGATACAAGAATAATTAGTTTAACATCGTGAACTCCTGGCCTCAAGCCACCAAAACAAATGATTCTTTACCGAACCATTGAATCATGTAATACTTGCTATTAATATGATATATGTAGCTAAGTTTATGCACTAGAATTAATTGAATGATAAACCTTTCTCTATGAGTGTATTAATTCATATTTTTAAGAAAAAAGGTGATGCATAAAATTGTGCGAATTATAGAGGAATTAAATTAATGTGTCATACTTTAAAACTATGGGAGACAGTTATGGAACATAGGTTGCGGCGTGACACTAATGTTTCTCAAAATCAATTTGGATCCATGTCAAGTAGGTCCACTATGGAAGCTATTCATTCAATGAGAGGTTTGATGAAGAAGTATAGAGAGAATAAGGAGGATCTACATATGATTTTTATTGATTTAGAGAAAGCACGTGATAAAGTTCCAAGAGAAGTGTTATAGAGAATTCTACATAAGAAAGGGGTTAATGATGTTAATATTCAAGTTATTAAGCATATATATGCATTAGCTGTTACTTGTGTTCAAAAACAAGGTGGTTTGACCAAGTATTTTCCTATTTAAGTTAGATTATATCAAGGATCAGCCTTAAGCCCATATATTTTTACTTTAGTCATGGATGTTCTCACTAGACATTTGTAAGAGGTTAAACCCTGGTGTATGTTTTATTTGATGATATTCTTCTTGTTGATAAGACTAGAGAAGGAGTTGAAGGTAACTTGAATTATGGAGATCAACCTTAGAGTCTAAAGTCTTTCGTTTGAGTATATTTAAAACTGAATATATGGAGTGTAATTTTAGTAATAATAGATCTAGTAGGAGGATTGTGACTTTAGGCAATCAAGTCATTAATAAGAGTACAAGTTTTAGATATCTTAGGTCTATTGTTCAGAGTGATGGTGAAATAGATGGGGATAATACTAGTAGAATTCAAGTTGGATGGTTGAATTGGAGGAACGCATCGGGATTGTTGTGTGATAAAAAAGTCTCTCTCAAACTTAAGGGAAAATTCTATAAGATGATAGTAAGACCTGCAATGCTTTATGGTGCAGAACGTTGGCCATTAAAAGAGAAGCATAATATTAAGTTAAGTGTTGCGGAGATGAGGATTCTCAAGTGAATGAGTGGTTTTACTCTTACACATAGGATACAAAATGAACATATATGTGAAAAGGTTGGAGTACCTCTAGTGTAAGATAAGATTAGAGAGAGTCGCCTTAGATGGTTTGGTCGCATAAAACAACGACCTTCCAATGAAAAGTAGATCTCTATGTTGCACCGATACACCTATTTATGAAGGCATTATGTATCTGATACACCGATACACGGATACACCTCTGATACAGTACTGATACGTGTCGGATACGCCTTCCTCATATCCAATTAAAATACTATTTAATTTCAAAAAAAGTAAAAAAATTTGAAAAAAAAAGATCCGTCGTATTTACTTCCGTGGCTGCGTGCGAGGTTCTCTCATTTCCTAGATTAATTTGAATCTCTTGATGATATGGGAATATTATAAATTGCTAATCTTTCACTTGATGAGCCTGAATTATAAGCTATGATATTTATTGAAGATGATATAGAAGTTTGAAGACAAATCACCGAAGAATCTAATCATATCATTCCTTCTATTGAATAGTTGAAACTTCATGTGCTAGAAAATTTATGTTTATGTTTATGTTGTTGTACTAGACATTTAATGCTTACTTTTATTTTGATATTATAAGCTACAAGGCTACAAATGCTGTTACTTTCATTTTTTTGTAATTTCAAATATTATGATTTGATTGTTTTCTTAATTTTTATAAATGTTTTATAAATTATAATGTCATGTCCGCATCGTACCCATATCCTATATTTTTAAGAGTTGACGTGTTTCATATTTGTATTGTGTCGTATTTGTGTTGTCATATTCGTATCGGTGCAACATAGGTAAATGTATTAGATTTGACTTATGTTAAGAAGGTAGAGGCAGACCTAAAAAGATTTGATTAGAAAATATTAGAAATGACATTTCTTTATTAGATTTAGATGAGAATTTGACTCTTAACTGTAGAGAATGGAGAAAAAGGATTCATGTAGCAGACCCCACATAGTGGGATAAAGGCTTGTTGTTGTTGTACTGAAATAAATTGTTGTTCGAAGTTGAAATAAGAGTAATATTAAAAATTGCGAGGAGTGCCTCTTCCTCAATTATATTGACTGATGCACCATTTTTGGTAATATTGATTTTTTTTTCAAGGGATTTTCTATTTGGGTTAACAGAAACTATGGAAATCTAAATCAAAGCGCTAGCCTGCATCCATCAGATTCCTACCATATATGCGAATTTGCTAATTCTAGAAACTATTACAACTTACAAGTGTGATAACATTAAGATTGAATCTCTAATCATTATTGAAAAAATTGCTACCACGATTCTTTGTTAAATCATATCGCAACCAATCTTCTCTTACTGCAGAAATGGCCTATCAAATTCAAGCGTTCAACATTTACATGTCGGCATTAAGTAGTAGTATCATGCTAAAATTGCTGATAGTTCTCACTAAACTTTGATTTCCTTCCATTCTATGTTATGAAGCACTGGCATTTTTAAATGCCATTTATGTATGTGTCAGACATGTATCATATATGGACATGACTCCAACATGTCTCGACATGTCCAAAATTATGCCAGGTCCATGTAAAGCACAATTCACTTTGGACAAGGGGCGGACATGTGATGAACATGATAGGACACTCCTCCAACACATAGAAATGCAGGATAATTTATCTCATATAAATTTTAAATAGAGAGGTGGCTGCTTCAACTTCGACTTCAACTTCGGTTTGAACCCAAATTGTCATGCATATGTTGTCATGTATGTGTCCCATTATTCATGTCCGTGTCTCATAGATTCTATGGTATTATTTTGGGAAGTAGGTTTCAGCAAAAGCCAGTATTTGGTGATTCAGTTATTAGGCTTCATAAGCTGAATCTTTTGGCTGGTGATCAACTGAATGACCTTATAGTACTACGATGTCAATATATCACTTAATTGTAGAGACCAGCATTCTAGAATTGAACAATAATAAAGCTTATGGAATTTTGTCACAAAATAACTTCAAAGTTCAAACAAAGAAAAGAAAAACCATAAATGGTTTCATCTTATAATTTTTGTACAAGTATTTTAATCATGTGAACAATAGTGGGAGAGTGGTAAAAACTATGATTTGTATGGATAAGGGAACATGATTTGTTTCAATTGGAGCTATATTTATTAAGCAGGTATAATCTTCCAAGTTAATTGGAGTGCTCATATCTTGAACTTAATGGCTCAATAAGGCCTTGAAGAGATTAGTAGTGATATATTCTCAAAAAATTATCTTGATCAAACACGAATCTCGAGGCGAAACTGAACCGGAAACTTTAAAAATTAAATCTGGGAGCTCCCGAACTCCGATTTCAGCGAGCTTATAGTCAAACTGAGCGTCTCGGAAATACGAACCCAACATCACCAAATTCAACTCTATCCGAGCCCAAATGAGCCCAAATCAAGCACCCAAAGTGTTGTTGGAAAGCTCATACTGCAATTTGAGTTACCAAACGGTCTCTGATTTTAACGAGCTTATAGTCGAATCGAAGGGCTCGACGAGACGAATCCAACAAGCCCAAGATCACCGAATTCCGACATCGTTAAGATCTTCAAATTTTTAACGAACGGTGCACGATCAAGAGATTCAATATCAACCGTCCATTCGACCACTCCCAATTTCCCCTTGATATCACACCTATTCACGAGCTATGCCACCCCAAAAAAATTATACATAGACCCCTCATTTCTCATGAGGAGGGGGACCCAAGCAAGAAGAAGAGAATAAGAGAAGAGGAGAGGAGAGAACTACTCCTCGACCACCGCCGGAGTTCTTCCCGTCGTCAGAACGACGCCAGAATCCTGTCGGACGCCCGAGTGACGCCGAAACTCTGCTCGACTTTGTAACTGAATTTTAATTCAAAAGAAACTCATTGTAATCTAATCGTCCTAACTTGTGGGACGAATCAACCTCTAGTATCTCAAATTACTAGTAGAACTTTTCAACTGGGAGTGGCCCCGTGGTTTTTTCCCTTTTCAGGGTTTTCCACGTAAAAATTTTGGTGTTTTTTTATCTCCTGTTTGTGTGTGCTAGATATTCGTACAACGCTCAGACGAAGATTTTCTAACTCTACCGCCGTGTATATTCTAGCCCGCAACAAGTAGCATTATCTAAATTATTTGAGACTAAGAAGGAAATCAAGTTAATTGGAGTGCTCATATCTTGTACATAAAGAAATCATGTTTGGCAACAAATAACAGTTATTCATAATATTTCTTAATCTATACATGAGGCTTTAAATTGTATAATGCATATCATGGGCAAATTATTATCAAGTTTCCAACAACATGGACACATCTAACATTAAAATAGTACTCGTCACATATTAACAAATTTTTCATGGCTAGATGCAACAAATCAAAGAAAGCTTGAGATGAAAAGCTTTCATTTGGAGTTGTACAATGCCATAAAAAATGAGAGTATGAATATTCAATGCTAAGAGCGAAATTTTGTTACTACAAATCGTCATGCACAAATACTTAAAGTAATGGCAAACACAAATTTCCTTGAGAAAGGGAAGAAGAAAGGGGAATAAGGAAATGGAGGTAAAGGGAAAGATGAAGAAGAAGATAGGTAACAAGAAGAAGAAGAAGAATGGGGAAGAAAGAAAGAAAAAAAAATCTGGAATAAGAGGAGGAGAGAAGTTATAAGAAGAATAAGCGAAGGAGAAAGGGGAAAAGGGAGAAGAAAAAGAAGAAAAGGAAGAAGAGGAGGAGGAGGAGTTCACCTTGCAAGCCGGGACGAGCCGGCGGCTTGTAGGTTGGACGGGCTCCGGCCAGGTCTCGCAGGAGAGAGGGCAAACGGAAGGGTGCTCCAGCTCCTGGTGTCGTACGAAAGAGAGAACGGAGCAGGAGGATTTCCGCCTCTTGCGTGTGCCAACAGCCGAGAGACGGACGAGAGGGAGGGCTGTATGGGAATGAATGGAGAATTCTTCCGCCCCTGAGCTTCCGAACAGAGAAGTCTCGAGAGCTGGAGGCGTGCGAAAATAGGCGAGAAAGATACTTCTCATCTGCCGAATCTGAGAGCTGCGGCGCGTATCCTTTCAATCGCCGCCCTGCCAAATCCGAAAATGGAAGCCCGCCCTTTCGCGTTTCATTCCAGTTACACGACTGTTTGCTGAAAATAGAACCTCTTCGTTCTGCTACGCCTGCTGAAGATCGCCGAGATCCAGCAAAAAGTCGTTGGTTTGATTTCAGCCGCTCGATCTAATTTCTTGATCTACTCATAGGATTTGAATTAAAGGAAAAGTCAGTTGGCATTTAACCTATAAGCAAGGTTGTGAAAACCGGACCGGACAACGAATCGGAAGAAGGAGAGGTTCAAGGTTCGACCGGTCTCCTTCTTCCAGTTCGACCGGTTAAACCGGGGTCGAACCGGATGATATAATAAATACTAATATTATTAAAAATTTACAACATTAATATGATAATTACGTGAATTTAACATCAAATAATATAATTCTAAGAATTTAAATTATATAATTTTAATAAATTATCTTTCAATATAATTAAATTAAATTGATGAATATATTATAATATAATTATAATTTATAAAATATTTAGTTATTTATATTATATTTATGAATATCTAATAAATTAACTATAATTAATTTTTATATTTCATTATAATTATAATAAATGAAATTCTTATAATATACATTATAACAAATTAAAAATTTTAATATAATATATAAATTTATAATATTAAATTTAAAAACGTGTAATAAGAATAATATTTAATATAATATATAAATTTATATAATTAATTTATAAATATACATCATAACATTTATAATACAAAATTTTAAAAATTTTGCACCCAACTAGCCCAAATTCGTGGCCCAACTAGCCCAAATTTTTGCCCAGCAAACTCAATTTAATGGTCCAATAAAGCCCAAGCTCACATAGCATTCATGTACTCTTTTTTAGTCCCACATCATGTAGGAGTAAGAGATAGTTGGTTTTTGGCTCTATATATAGTTCCCTCTTCTCTTAAAAAACTTGTTTCATGAGGTGATAATCATATATAATGGTATCAAAAATCTCATTATTTAATAAAAAAATTATTTTTTAAAAAAGTAATGAAGTAAAATATATTATTTATATTTTATTTATCATTAAATTTTTTTTTTTTGAAATCGGCCGGTTCTTTTGAACCCGGACCGGTTCGCCGGTTCAGGCTGGTTCTCTGCGAAGCCGGTTTTTGAGCTGGACCGGATCGGACAATTGGCCGGTTCACGGTTGAACCGGCCGGTCCGGTCCGGTTTTTAAAACCTGGCCTATAAGTCAATTAAACTCATTTGGGTCTGAAACTGAGCTTGAATCGAATCAAGTTTGGATCAATTTGAGTAGATTTTCGATTAAATTAATTCAATGGAACTTAGTGAAATTAAAATTCAAATCTGCACCAATTTGGCTCAAATTAGGTTTAATAGGGTCCAATCAAATCAATCAAACATGATCGAGCCCACTCGAACTCAAATTTTGCTCAAACGATGGAGAATATGCATGCTCGGGAGCCTATGTGCAAAAATCAAGGTCAACGGACATCATTATTAGTTGACAAAAGATGTTGACAATTAGACGACAAAAGTTATGTGATGAAGATGTTTACGATTATCAATGCCGATACAACTAACAAGTACTCATAATCATTAAAATTGATTAATAAGCAATGCCTTAATGTTGCGGGCTAAAATATACGTGGCGATAGAGTTAGAAAATTATCGTCTCGACATTGTACGAATATCCATCACACAAACAGAAGAAAAATAAATACACCATGATTTTTACATGGAAACCCTAGAAAGGGAAAAACCACGGTGTCACGCCAGTTGAAAGAATTTCACTAGTATTTGCTTGAGGTACAAGAAGCTAACTCGTCCTTAAAATTTAGGACAATCAGATTACAATGATTCACTCCCTTATTGAAATCTGATTATAAACAAGTTGTGTATTCGAGCTGAATTCCAGAGTCACTTAGAGATTAGACAAAATTCTGACGTCAGTTGGAGATCTGGAAGAGTTTCGGCGTCACTGGAAAGTCGGGCAGAACTCCGGCGTCACTTGGAAGTAGGGCAGAATTACAGCGTCACTTGGGAGTTGGACAAAAATCCGGCGTCACTTGAACGTCGGACGAAACTCCAGCAGTGGTCAAGAAGAAGTTTATTCCCTCATTCCCTTCTTCTCTTCTCTTTCTTCTCTTCTTCTTCTTGTTTGGGTCCCCTCTCAAGAGAAATGAGAGGCTATTTATAGTTTTTTTAGGATGAAATGACCCGTAAATATGAGGAGGATCAAGGGCAAATGTGGAGTGATTCGGATGGACGGTCGATATTGAATCCCTTGAACGTGGATCCTTTGTCAGACATTTTAAGGTTTTAACAATATCATAATTATGTAATGTTGGGCTCGTTGGATTTGTCTCGTCGAGCCGCTCGATTCGACTAGAAGCATGTCATGTTTGGAAACTGTTTGGTAATCCAAATTGTGGTTTGAACCTTCAAACAATGCTTCAAGTCTTCGATTCATACTCATTTGGGCTCGGATTGAGTTGAATTTGGTGTCGTTGGGTTCGTATTTTCGATACGCTCAGTTTGACAGTAAGTTTGCTGAAATCAGAGTTCAAATGATCCCATATTTAATTTTTGAAACTTCCAACTTGATTTTGTCTTGAGATTCGTGTCCAATCAACATAAATTTTTTGATGATATATCACTTATGATTCTTTAAATCGAAAAAAGCTCTCCTCATTGAAGTTCCCTTCATGTGTAGAATGAAGACCTTCCATTTGATAATAGGATAATGATATGAAGCTAACCCTTAACTACTTAATATCTTAATATCAAATTAATAAAAACACTGTTTTTCTTTAGTAACAGGATACAGATAAATGTAATTCGTGCACCTACAAAAACATTTTTTTAAACTAAACATTGTTTAAGATTTAATTAAGGGATTAACGAATGAAAAAATTAAAACTTGTCAAAAGTCGCTCGTTTAACCGGCGACTTTTTAATTAAGGTAAGTCGTCCGTTTGACAGGCAACTTTTATTATTTTTTAAAATAGCTTTTTAGTACAAAATATTATAGTTCAAGAAAATTTTATTCTAAATAGTTATTTTAAAAAGCAGTAAAAAAGCTGTCCCAAACGAAGCCCAAATCTATCACATGTCTTGAATTATGACTTCCAGTATTTGGGGTTAATCCTAATATTCAAGATTATGTTTGATGATTATTCTAATAAAGAGGCCATTGTTAGGCTACAATCATGATTTTTCCTACAAGTATATTTGGGAGCAACGATAGATGTTTATTGGCCTATTTAAGAATCGAGTATTTAAAATATTGTTCAAGTTTATTTGTTTTGCTAATTAAACGATCACAAACGAGCTTTAATCGAACCGAACAACGAGTAGCTCATCGAACGTTTGGTTCTCTTGCAGCCCTAATTATGTCTATATACTTCATGCTTCTATGCTTACAATCATAATGATTATTAGGTACTATACTTGACAGAATCTATTCAGGTTTCAGAACAAGCTAATTTTTTACTTCTAAACCATTTTGGGAAAGCAGAGAAAAAGTTAGAATTCAAATTGCAACATATATTTAGAAATAAGTTCAGGCATGAGATGATAAGAAACCTTAAGGTAATAAATCAATGAAAAAGTTTGTGTTACATAATTCATTTAATTCTAAGTCCTACATTCACAACATTTTGAATGAGGAGACAACCACAATAAAATTAGTATAAAAAAAATTCAGAGGGGTGCACATTTAGAAACATTTTTAGGCTTCATTTAGGACGACTTATTTATTGCTTCTTAAAATAACTTTCTAATATAAAAATTTTAGTTTTTATATTAAAAAGTTGCTTTAAGAAGTAGTAAAATAGTCGTCACAAATGAAGCCTTCAAGTGCAATATTTTATGTAATAGAAATATCTCATATGTATTCAATTCAACTGGCATTTAAGATTGATGCGAATGTATGATGCTTGCCCTTCTAAGTGTTAGAAGTTTACCATACTTCAACTTAGAAAAGTAATCAAAAGATCCAATTTTACCGCAATATTGACTCAAGAAAAAAAAAAGGAATAATTACTAAACAAATTTATGTTATTTCTCAAAATGCCCCACAAAAAAAAATTTATTGAAAATTTGGGGTATTCAATTATTCATAAGAACAAGGACAATCAATGAGCCCTAATCTATTTACCATTCATAAGAATCACATGGAATGCCTCAAGCCATGCACTTTTCTTCAACAACAACAACAACATTAAGCCTTTATCCCATCATGTGGGGTCGGCTATATGAATCTTTTTTATCCATCATGTCATGTTAAGAGTCAAATTCTCATTTAAATCTATTAAAGATGGTCATTTCTAATATTTTCTAACTAAGTCATTTTAGGTCTACCTCTATCTCTCTTAACAAAAATCCAATCTAATATATTTACTTTCCTGAATAGGACATCAGAAGGCCACCATTTTATGTTCCCAAACCATCTAAGGTGACTCTCTCTAATCTTATCTTCCACTGGTACTACTCCAACCTTTTCACATATATTTCCATTTTATATCCTGTCTCTAAGAGTAAAGCCTATGTTTCTTTTTAATGGCCAATATTCTACACCATAAATCACTTTTTTTTTCACAGGATTAAAAAGTGGACCAACATCTAGATCAAAGGACATTCATCTAGGGTTCAAAACATCATGATTTTGGAGATCTCCCTCATTCCTAGCATATCCTCTCATGGTTGAGAATTTTAGGGACTTGACAATACACAGGAGAGTGAGATTCTATGTTTTGAGATTTTTTAATTTCTCCATTGTAAGAGTGTGCTTGAATATTGAGAAAGAGCTAATATCTGCTTCTCAAAGTAATATTTTAATACAAAAATTAAAAAATTTATACTAAAAAAATTACTTTAAGAAACAGTAAGAAAATTATCCCAAACGAAACCTAAGATGTTATAGATCAATTATTTGATCAAGCCTCAAACTAAACACTTTATGAACTCCTTCAATATAATATCTTTATTTTCTTACACAAAGAATGAACATAAAATCATTTTTAAACAAACGAAGAAACATCATACACTAACTAATGAGAAAAAAAAAGCCATTAAAAATATGTACAAAAGCTTGGCTTTCATCAGTGTAACCATTCGAGAATCCTGTATACAGCTACCGCAGCTTGTACGGCATATAAGTGTCCTTCCTATGGTAAATTTGCATGACAAAAAAATTAAAAAAATAAAATAAAATACATGAACCAGCAAAGTCAAGCTGAATCAAGCAAAAAGCCTCCATTGCACCCTGACTAATTTTCATCAAGCTTTCTTCTTACCCTTTGGTCCAATCACCGGTCAGAAAAAAAGGCTGATATGGTGTTAGTAAGTATTCATAATGGCTGTAAATGATTTTGCTCTATGATTATGGCTTAGTTTGGGACGGTCTTTTTATTGCTTCTTTAAAAGATTTTTTAGTGAAAAATTAAACTTAATTTTTTACTAAAAAACTGCTTTAAAAACAATAAAAAAGCCGTCCCAATCAAAGTCTATATCTGTCTGGTTCTGCGTTTTAATTGAAGGAGATGGCCTCGCAGACTACAGTACTTCACCTGTTACAAGTTTTAAACTTTTAATTGAACTGTGAATTTGGTGTCCAACAAGATGAGAAACATACAGGTTTCGGCCTTTACATGTAATGCTGCTACCGTCGATAAGAGACTCCTGGACTGATCTAACAAAGCTTGTTCTTTTGCAGCAACTTTAGCAAGTTCTGAAACCAAGGAGTTCGTGCCTTCAACCTATACATGGACCAGAAAATTTCTAAGGGGAACGGATGGACAATGGAGATGATAAAGTTTGTTTAGAAAATTATTGTTATTTGATTAAAAAGATTTACATATGAGATATGATGCAGTACACAGCACAGCAGCTATCTTCGACTACTTAACTTCTACATTAATGTGTTTGTGTCTTAATTGAACGATTAATAATTTAATATTACTTGGTGTATGTTTTTTGCTTATGATATTCTTCTTGTTGATAAGACTAGAGAGAGAGTTGAAGGTAAACTTGAATTGTGGAGGTCAATCTTAGAGTCTAAAGGTTTTCGCTTGAGTTGATCTAGAACTAAATATATGGAGTGTAATTTTATTAGTAATAGACCTAGTGAGGGGATTGTGACTTTGGACGATCAAACCATTAAAAAGAGTACATGTTTTAGATATCTTAGATATATTGTTCAGAGTGATGGTGAAATAGATGGGGATATTATCAGCAGAATTCAAATTGGATGGTTAAAGTGAAGGAATGCATCGAGCTTGTTGTGTGATAGAAAGGTCCCCCTCAAACTTAAGGGAAAATTCTATAAGATGGTGGGGATACCTGCAATGCTTTATGGTGCCGAATGTTGGCCATTAAAAGAGAAGCATAATACTAAGTCAAGTGTTACAAAGATGAGGATGCTTAGGTGGATGAGTGACTTTACCCTTAGAGATAGGATATGAAATGAGCATATACGTGAAAAGGTTGGAGTAGCTCCAGTGGAAGATAAGATTAGAGAGAGTGGCCTTAGATGGTTTGGTCACATAAAACGATGGCCTTCCGATGACCCGGTTAGGAAAATAGAGGTATTAGATTTGACTTATGTTAAGAAAGGTAGAGGTAGACCTAAAAAGACTTGGTTAGAAAATATTAGAAAAGAACTTTCTTTATTAGATTAAGTGAGACTTTGACTTTTAACATGACACAATAGCAACATTCTAGTGCCAGAGCCTAAACTATGGCAGATGACCGCAACCAGTCTCGTGAAGATGATAGCAAAGTAACGCTCCACTTTGTAGATCCAGTCATGGTTATCCTCGCCCTCAAAGATGGGCATCTTCAGCTTTTTCACCTTTGGGTCACCATCATTTCCCCTAAATCCTCCATAACCTCTCATTCCCCGAAGAAGAGGTGCTCCCCAATTGTCATGATCTTCCCTCTGACGATCATACCCAAACCCTTCATCACATTCCACTCTTCTTCTTTCAAAATCAGCATTTCGGCAGTAGAAATCATCCCTTCTCACCACAAATCAACAACCCTCCTTTCGTAGCCCATACTCATCTCCTCCTAAAAAGTGGTTCTAGAGGAGGCATTCCGTCATCTCCCTCAAGGATCTCCACTTTCGGATTCTACCTTCCCCTAAACGGGTTCGGATTCCTCCTCTCCCATGGCCGCCGGTGGTCTCCTTTGCTTTCGATGTCACCGGATTTTGTTTGTCTTCAAGCATCTTCTTCATCATGTCTTCCAAGGTGGCAAACCTACTAAATTTCAAAGAATACAAGAAAAACTACTAAATTTCAAAGAAATTCAGTAATAACGGTGGAGTTTTCACAAAAAATCTGTAGGAAAATAGGGATAGACACACTTGAAATTCAATACGAGAAGGAAAAGACAACACGATACAATGAATCTTCAATTCAAGATGAAGATTCAGCTCTCAAATCTCTAGCTGAAGCCTAGAGCCCAAGAACAAACCCTAGATCTCAAATTCAGATTTCACAAATTCAAGATGATCTCAAAACCTAACAAGAGAGACTAATTAAAGAAAAAGGAACATTACATAATCCCTAAACAGCCCCTAATTCAAAATTTTCCTCCCAAACAATGTTTAATTAAACCTTGGGCCCCACCAAGGCTTCTGCCCCCCGCCTGCTATATGTCCCTCCCTGTCTGCGTCGGCGGGTGTAAACCAAAAGCAGTACAACAAAGTTGGACTAGTTCAGGTCTAACACAATCCTTGTTAAGTACTCCATAAGGTGCTAATTTTCATCGTATATACATCGTTTTGCATAACTTCTAAATCTATTAGTTTTGGTTAATCACTTTTCAATATGGGTGCAAACGAGTCGAGTCGAGCTCGAGCTCGGGAGTGTTTGAGTCGAGCTCGCATGCCAAATACTGAGCTCGAACTCGAGTCAAGCTCAAAATCTGAGCTTGACTCGTCTCATGTCGATCAGCTCGTCGAGCTCAGTCCCGAGCTCCGCTTTCGAGTCCTTCCAGACTCCCAGGTAGTCTCATCATTGTGTTCAACGTCACCGTGTCTGCTTGTCGTCGCGTCCGCTGTCGACTCGTCTGATTGTTGCCGCATGCCAAATATTGAGCTCGCTCGGCATTGTCCCAAGGGCCCTCCACCGAGATTCGGTTTTCCCGCCCATCGATTTGTAATGATCTTCGTCCCAAGCTCAATATTATAATGATATAATACTCATCTCAGCTTTCCCGCCCCGTCGATTTGGTATTCCCGCCCAACCTTTAAATCATCGCGACAGACCGCTCGATTGAGATCTCCACTTTCCCGCCCAGTCACCTCCGCGAGCCGCTCGACAAGTTGACGAGTCGAGCAGACGTCTGTTCAAGCTCGAGCTCGATAAGCTGTCGAGCTCGAAATCGCGTTCAAGCTCGACTTGCGAGCTCGATAAGTTCGACTCGTCTAGCCTGTTACCAAGTCGAACTCTAGTTAGCTCGTGAGCCGACTTGACTCGGTTGCACCCTGGCTTTTCAATCATAATCTCTCATCATTAATTTATCTATTTATCTTATTAGTGTAGCTTCTACTATTCCATGTGCATGATCAAACCACCTAAATATACTTCCATTAATTCACATTCAATAAGTGCTACACCTACTACATCCTAATCTATCTTTCTTAGTTTCGCAGACATCCATCTTATGCTTTACTATTTTGCCACACTCAACTTAGCCATCAATAACATATCTCCAAACAGTAAGACTCATACTGAATAATCAATATCAATGCGATTTTATTAAATTTAACTAATAGTTTCATAATATCCTTTTAATGCACATTTTTATTTCAACAATCTAATCTTAACTCTATAAGCTGCATCCTCATCCATGTCCCGCTCTTCTACATAATACAATCAAGATACTTAAACCAATCACAAATAGATTCATGATATTTAATAAGAGTGCTATACGATGTACTAATGCAAGTAAATCCATGCAACTTCTATGCATGTCACATTTGGTCTAACGCTTTCATTCTAATCCTTCAACATTAATATATCTATCAATTTTATTGGTGCATCTTTTGCTCTTATTGTATATGCTGAAGCCACCTAATGTTATTTATCTTCATTAGGTCATGTTCTCACTCTAATATAATCATATCTCAATATCCTGTTTATTTTTCCCACATTTTCATCTCAAAATTTTCATTTATACATGCTCAGTTTAGCTATTAATGCTTTTGTATAGCAAAAATTTAGATTCAGATAGAATAATTATTTTAATTATAACTTTATCAAATCTAGATTATGTTTCCACCATATTGTATAGTATTTTGTTGGACCGGGTTTACCGGTCCCGCCTGGACCCGTGCGGGTCTACAAGCGGAAGAGGGGGGCGGGCATCCGGCTGGACCAAGAGGGACCCCCCACTTAAGTGGGGGTATTTTGGGGATGGGAGGGGATTTTTTGAAAGGGTATGAAGGGAGTCATTAGGGTTTAGTTTTGGGTATTATGAAAAGTGTATTCTCTTTCTAGTTTTCTTCCTCTAGTCTTCTCTTGTGCATTTCTAGGGTTTTCTTGTGGGAGATCTTGTCCTTCTCGAAGTGGACAAACTTATCTTGTTTTTCTCTTGGCTTGCTAATGCAAAGGTTCTCATTTTTCTTCTCTACCCTTTTGTGATTGTTTTCTCATTTGGTTTTGGTGGAGAAATTTCACTCTTTTGAAGAGAAATTAGGGCAAACCCTAATTTGTGAAACCTAAGACGTACCAAGTTGGTATCAGAGCTCTTGATCCTAGACGGCATGGCGTCAAAGAAAGTGGAAGTTTTGGAGGCAGAGATGGGCCAATTGAAAGAGGTGGGTGAGAAACTTTCGTCGATGGAGGGAAAATTTTCATCCATAGAGGAGAGATTTGGGGGAATGGAAGAGATGATCCGTAAATTGCTAGAAGCTCAAGTTGTTCCATCAAACCCTAAGGAAAAAGGGAAATCTCCAGTGACGAACCAAAACCCTAACCCTAATTTTCCAATTAGGGAAGAAGGAGTAAATCAGAGTGAAGATGGCATGCAAGGGCAATGGCCAAGGGAAGGAGGAGAAGGGTCTGGAGTAGGTGGCCCTTGGGGAATGACCGGTGGTCAAGGGGGCCGGCCATACATGGGCTCGGTGGGCCCCCACGGCACACGTGAAGGGTGGCCGAATCAGATGGGGGGGTTTCCGGAAGGAAATCGTGCCACGTGGGAGCAGGGAGGAAGAAGGGAAGACTATGGCATGGGCTATGGAGAGCCAAGAGAACCACCATGGAGGGGGTTTCAAAATCCTTACCCGGTGGAGAGGAGGGGAAGACCACAAGGGGAGGGATTTACTCACGGGACATGGGGAGATGGAAGAACCTTCCACCGAGCTGACAATCGCATGAGGAAGTTGAAGATTCTATTTTTGAAGGGGAGGATGCTTACGGATGGATCTACAGGGTGGAGCGCTATTTTGCAGTGAATGGTGTCACCGAAGAGGAGAAGTTGATGGCGATTCCAGTATGTTTGGAAGGGAATGCATTGGCCTGGTTTCAATGGCTAGAAGGGAGACAACACGTTAGGAGTTGGGAGGAGTTCAAAGACCTCCTACTTCATAGATTCAGGGTGTCCAGCGAGGGTACACACTATGAGCAGTTGGTGGCTCTAGTGCAGGAGGGAACAGTGGCAGAGTATAGAGAGCACTTTGAACTACTGTCAGGTAGATTGCGAGGGATTCCAGATGGTCTTTTGGAGGGGAATTTTATGAAGGGGTTGAAGCCCCACATCAGAGCAGCCATCAGGGTCGTCGCTCCACAGGGGTTAGTGAAGATCATGGAGACTGCACAGCTTGTAGAGGACAAGCTGAAGGTGGAGCCACCGAGGAGATCAGGGGTGTCCTACCCCACTTACCGACCACCACTCATGATTGGAGGCCCAAGGGTGACTACCATCCTTCCTCCTAGGGAGATAGCCAAGGAGAAACCCACTACAGCAGTGAACCAAGGAGGGTTCAAGAGATTAACTGATTCAGAGCTGAAAGAGAAAAGGTCCAAGGGCCTTTGCTACCGATGTGATGAGAAGTTTACACCCGGGCATAGCTGTAAGGAGAAGACACTACATGTGATCATAGTGGGGGATTCTGAGTAGGAGGAAGAGGACATAGGGGCAACTGAGGAGGAGGGAGAAGAGGAGGAGCATCCTCATTTGGCTATGGTGGAGGTTTCACTCAACTCAATAGCAGGTCTGACATCACATTCCACCATGAAGCTGGAAGGGGAGATTGCAGGGTACAAAGTGATGGTTCTGATTGATAGTGGGGCCACCCACAACTTCATTGCTTGCAGATTGGTGGAGAGGATGGGGCTACCAGTGACACAGGGAAGAGGTGTAGGAGTCATTTTGGGCACGGGAAAGAAGGAGCGCTATAGCGGACAGTGTAAGGGAGTGACCCTTACATTTCAAGGAGAGGAGGCAGTGCAATACTTCCTACTGCTGGATTTGGGAAGCACTGACGTGATATTGGGGATGCAGTGGCTCCAGTCCTTGGGGGAGATGAAGGTGAATTGGAAGAAATTATACATGGAGTATGGGAAGGGGAGCAGGAGAGTGACACTACAGGGAGACCCCAGTTTATGCAGATCCAGAGTGGCCTTGAAGTCCATCTTCAAGACTTTGAGAGATGATGGAGAGGGCTATTTGATAGAGCTACAGCAGGTGGGCATGGAGGTAGAAAGAGAGCCAGAAGTCATACCTGAGGTGGTCCAGGATCTTCTACAACAACACTCTACAGTGTTTCAGATGCCCAAAGGGCTACCCCCTATCAGATCCAGGGAGCATGCTATTGTGTTGAAGACAGGGGTAGCACCCATCAGCGTGCGACCTTACAGATATCCTCATGCTCAGAAGGAGGAGATTGAGAGGTTAGTAGCAGAGATGATGGAGACTCAGGTGATCCAGCCCAGTGTGAGCCCTTTTTCCAGCCCTGTACTCTTGGTAAAAAAGAAAGACGGTAGTTGGCGATTATGTGTGGACTATCGGGCCCTCAACAAAGAGACTATGTTGGACAAATTTCCTATTCCGGTGGTAGATGAGCTTTTGGATGAGCTTGGGGGAGCCACCATCTTCTCCAAAGTGGACCTGAAATCTGGTTATCACCAGATTAGGATGAAGACTGAAGACATTCAGAATACAGCTTTCCGAACACATGAGGGTCATTATGAGTTTCTAGTGATGCCATTCGGGCTCACTAACGCTCCCTCCACCTTCCAAGCCCTGATGAATCAGGTCTTCCAGCCCTACTTGAGGAGGTTTGTTCTAGTTTTTTTTTATGATATATTGGTGTATAGCGAATCTCTGCAGGACCATATCACCCATCTGGGGGTGGTACTCACGACCTTATTGGAGCATCAGCTATATGCCAACCAGAAGAAGTGTTCTTTCGCTCAGAAGAAGGTGGAGTATCTGGGACACATCATTTCAGGGAGTGGGGTGGCGGCTGACCCCACCAAGATAGAGGCCATGGTGAAGTGGCCTACACCAAAATCCCTTAAAGGCCTACGGGGATTTTTGGGACTTACTGGCTACTACAGGAGGTTTATCAAGGGCTATGGTTCCATAGCAGGCCCTTTGACTGATCAGCTAAAGAATGACAACTTTCAGTGGGGAGAGAAGGCAGAGGAAGCCATGAAGACTCTGAAGGAAGCCATGACAAGTGTCCCAGTTTTGGCTCTTTCAGATTTCACCTAGCAATTTGTGGTTGAGACTGACGCTTCAGGAGTGGGTTTGGGAGCAGTGCTCATGCAGAATCATAGGCCGATTGCTTTCTTCAGCAGGATCTTATCACCTCGAGCGAGGTCGAAGTCCGTTTATGAGCGGGAACTGATGGCCATTGTGTTGGCCAATCAAAAATGGTGGCCTTATCTATTGGGGCAACGATTCATAGTTCGTACTGATCAGAGGAGCCTCAAGTACTTACTAGAGCAGAGGTTGGTGGCGGTGGAACATCAGAGGTGGCTAGCAAAACTCTTGGGGTATGAGTTTGAGATTCAGTATAAGCCCGGAGCTCAAAACAAGGCGGCAGATGCTCTTTCCCGTGTGGAGTGCTCACAGCTTATGGCACTATCTGTTCCACGATTGGTTGATTGGAGTGAAATGGTGAAGGAAAATCAACATACCGAGGAGTTAGAGAGAATCCGGGCGGTTATCCAGAAGGGAGAAGGAGGGTTCAAAGGGTATCACCTAGAGAACTCTCTTTTATTATACAAAGGGAGGTTAGTACTACATCGTGACTCAGCATTTGTCCCCATTCTTCTACGGGAGTACCACGATAGCCGTATTGGTGGACATTCGGGGGTGGAGAAAACCTATCGGCGGGTGAAAGCCGAATTCTTTTGGAAAGGGTTAAGAGGAGATGTCGAAGACATGGTGAGCAAATGTGATATTTGTCAACGGAACAAGTATCAAGCTTGTGCCCCTAGTGGTTTGCTGCAACCCTTGGTGCTTCCAAACAAGATTTGGGAAGAAGTCACCATGGATTTCATTGAGGGGTTACCCAAGTCGGAAGGATATACGGTCATCATGGTGGTAGTTGACCGTCTGAGCAAGTATAGCCATTTCATTCCACTACGGTATCCTTTTTCAGCTCCTACTGTGGCATCTACTTTCATCAGAGAGGTGATTCGATTGCATGGGGTCCCCACTTCTATTGTCTCGGATAGGGACAAAGTCTTCTTGAGTTCATTTTGGAAAGAGATCTTCAAGATGCAGGGCACATTCTTGAAGCGGAGTACAGCATACCACCCACAGACAGACAGACAGTCCGAGGTGGTGAACCGGAGCGTGGAGACTTACTTGAGATGCTTCGTTGGGGAAAGGCCTAAGCAGTGGGTCAAATGGCTTCCATTGGCAGAATATTGGTACAATACTTGTTTCCATACCGCATCTCAGTTCACACCTTTCAAGATTCTTTATGGAAGAGATCCACCACCGTTGGTGAATTATCAGAAGGGGACGACCCAGGTATATTTAGTGGATCAATACTTGGAGGAGAGGGATAGGGTGTTGGGAGAGTTGAGGGAACACCTATTGAGGGCCCAACAGATCATGAAGACCAAGGCGGATGCTCACCGCAAGGATGTGACATTTGAGGTTGGAGATATGGTATACTTGAAGCTAAGGCCTTACAGACAGAAGACTTTAGCTAGCAGAAGGAGTGAAAAGCTCTCTCCATGATACTATGGGCCTTTCGAGATCGAAAGGAAAGTTGGGATGGTGGCCTACCGTCTCAAGTTACCTCCTCATTCCTCCATCCACCCTGTATTCCACACATCGCTATTGAAGAAGAGCATAGGGGATCATACTGTGGCCATTCCTACTATACCCCAGGGCCTCACAGAAGATATGCAATTCTTACTAGAGCCACTACATGTGAAGGAAGTGAGGAAGAATGATCAAGGCAAAAGGGAGATTCTCATCGAGTGGAAGGACTTACCGACACATGAGGCTACTTGGGAGATATACGAAACCATGCAGGCGCAGTTTCCAGACTTCAACCTTGAGGACAAGGTCGATCTTCTAGAGGGCGGTATTGTTGGACCGGGTTTACCGGTCCCGCCTGGACCCGTGCAGGTCTACAGGCGGAAGAGGGGGGCGGGCATCCGGCTGGACCAAGAGGGACCCCCCACTTAAGTGGGGGTATTTTGGGGATGGGAGGGGATTTTTTGAAAGGGTATGAAGGGAGTCATTAGGGTTTAGTTTTTAGTATTATGAAAAGTGTATTCTCTTTCTAGTTTTCTTCCTCTAGTCTTCTCTTGTGCTTTTCTAGGGTTTTCTTGTGGGAGATCTTGTCCTTCTCGAAGTGGACAAACTTATCTTGTTTTTCTCTTGGCTTGCTAATGCAAAGGTTCTCATTTTTCTTCTCTACCCTTTTGTGATTGTTTTCTCATTTTGTTTTGGTGGAGAAATTTCACGCTTTTGAAGGGAAATTAGGGCAAACCCTAATTTGTGAAACCTAAGACGTACCATATTCATAAAGCACTTCTTTACTTAACTATCCATAGTTTTACATTTTGTATCATCTTTATCACTGTTCTTCTTAATACCAAATTCAAGAAAATTAAAGCCACCTGGCCTCATATAGGCATTGTATAACCTTTAAATAATAATTATTTACCACTACCAATTTCACTCTTATTAAAATTGCACATCTAATTAACACCGCTTGTAATTTTTCATAAAAGTGAATAGATAATAAGTCATAATAAAGATGACCCAAATCACTGGGATAATCTGTTGGCTATGTTGACGACAATCAATTAAAAATTGAAAGAAAAAATTATATAAAAGTATTTCACTATTTCTAGTAACTGCTCAAGGATCCTACATGAGCTCTTCAGATTTGTAGTCTTTCGTGGGAATAAACCTGACAATTTATTTTCTTATCAAAAAAGCTAAGCACTTGAATGAAAACATAGCTTCACTTGAACCTAAACAGGGTTAAGGTACCATTCAGGAAAAAAAAAATTAACAAAAAGGTACCAACTACCACCAGGCCACCAACTGCCCAACTTTCTATATGAAACAAAAGACAAGCATTCCTTTTTAAATTGAGAAAATAATGAGATGAATGACTGGAAAGAAAATTAATTATTGAAACATTGGTTCTAATATGGGCGTGAACAAGAGTTTGTGATTAAATTCACTCAAAATACACCCCCACCCCCAAAAAAAGGTTCTGAATTCATAAATATTCATCCTAAGCTAAGCCAAGCTTGAGCCGAAGCAGCCAGTGTGTTAGAAAAAAGAATAAGACATGCAAAACAGGTTCTGAATATTAATGAGAATAGCCAGGAAAAGGAAACAGGTTAAGGGAATTTTCAAAATTAAGCATAGAACTTGTGTAAAAGAAAGTAAAGGGAGGAGAATGTAAAGTGGACGTGATGGAAGGATGATAAAAGTTAAGCAGCAACCTTTGACATTAAGGAGAACATTGAAGCTTCCATCGCCTGCATCACATCCACTGCTGACCCAACAGCATCATTCACATCTTGTAAATCTGCCTGTAAAGCACAAAATGACAATAATAATCATAGTTGATGCCTTTTTACGATATACACGTATTTCTTTGTTATGATATATTGGATACAAACTAACTACTATGGCCCATTAGGGAGATACGCACCCTTGCTCCACTGACAACGGGAAGGCGGAGAGTGCTAGCCTTTAATGATTCAATTGCACCTGATAATGAACTTGGATACTCTCGGTCCAGAAGAAATGTTTCCTCCAAATAGACCATCTGAAGGGTTCAAATAATAAATTAATTTTTTTATTAGAAGTATATAAAAATGGTAAAATCTTGTTACAAATAATTGATTAAATATTGTGCCCTTCAATTGGATCAAAACCAAAAGTCACTCAATAAAACTATTGATTAACCCCGAAAAATCACAGGTTGAGAATCAGTCCCGATAGTCCAATAAACTAAACCAAGATTCTTGCCTCTACTTCTCTCTGTAATTTGGCAGAATAAGAAAACGTTCATTTTGAATAGGCACCAACAGATCACCTCAACATCAATATTAGACCCTCGATCAAACCAAAAGGAGGCATCGCCAATCATAAAGCAGAAAAATAGCTTGATTGTTCAACTCAAATCTTTCCTAGCACCAATCTCAAAGACATTCAACAATCCAATTTAGATCTCCACTACACTAATCTCAAAGCCCAAGCCTTTCATCTACCTGTCCACCATCCTAAGGGTTATGATGATCCAATTCCAATCTCAAAGACGTGATGTCCTGATCCTCAACACTCTAATAAATTATTTGACAAAAATATCCATCAACTAAGGGAATTTTCATCAAACACAGATCTCAAAGATGGAGTATCTCCTGCATCTAATATTCACCTCACCAAAAGTACAAAACTACCCACCACCAAAACAACTATTAATAACATATTATGGTCCTCTTTGAACATCTAAAAATATATAATGGCCCCCTTTTAACCGTCTCTAGTCACCAACATGGCGCTATTCTTAGCACTAGTAGAAATTCATTTGAATCGAATGCATATTATAATATCTTGACTTTCAAATAGTACTTTTTAAGCAGACAAACTTTTAGATATCAGACAAATGCTAATGCTTCATAATGATCGATGTTTATTGTCATGCCAACTGAAATAATTGGCATATCAACGGACAAGCTTTATTAGTTTCTGATCCCGAACAGTATAAGATTTTAGTGGGGATTGTTCTTTGCCCTCATATCAAATGTAAATAAGACATGATCATACTCATCATGAAATACCTGTCAACTTTATCAAATATGCCACAAATCTTTACTAAGGCCATAGGTAAGTCTTCTAGAAATGGACAAAATCCATGTATCCCAATATCATAGATGGACATGATACGTGCAACAACCACTTTGCATAAGATAATATATTTTATCTTGATAGTAGATATCCACAAAGAATGTATATGTTCAACAATGGAGAATTAAAAAAAAAAAAGGTACTGTGGCAACTAAAAGCCGGAAATGGATAAAATCCATAGAAACTATACAGCATAGTAAATGAGTGTCTAATACATGATGACATAAGAAAATGCAAGTTTCTAAAGATTAAATTTGGCTCAAAAATGACTTCCCATATGTCATCGCAAGCTCCTGCCCTCATATGTATGTTGGCTTAAAATCCATTTTGTTCACCCGGAAGCCTATAATGATGTGTCAGCCTTTTGGTGGGTTTTCTCGGTCATTTACTCATTGAAACCCCTACCTAATCTAGCTCTACAGCTGGACTTTTAATGATACGATGTGCACAAGTTTTTTAATCATCTACTTAAAAGGAAAGGACCATATTCTTAACTATCAATGGTTCTCAAACTCTAATCCAGGGCCACACCTTTTCTGTATTGCAGTCACTGTGGCATTGATGGAGCAATAAAGATTGTGATTAACTGCAACTTACCTTATTAATTGGTTTACGGAGTCACTAGCTAACACAACTTAGGTTAACCTTCTTTTCTCACAATTAAATCAGCAAACCAATTAACTTTAACATTATTAATTGTGGAAAAGTTTATTCTGACGCTAAGAGAGATCATCTTATAAACCCAGATTTCCTGAGAACAAACAATTAAAAAAATGCTCTTCCACAAAGCTTTTTAACTAATCTGCAATTGCATAAGCTTTTCTAGGAAATACTTTTTAACTAAACTGCAATTGCATAAGCTTTTCTAGGAAATAAACAGAACCTCCAATAATCTCAAAGTTACTAATGAAACTAATAATTATCAACATAGCTACAGAAAAAAAAAAAATAAAGATGTACATGAGCAAATAGACTTCCATCAGAGAAATGATAAATGGCAAAGCACGTTACAACGGAAAGCTTACCTGACCCTTAAGAATGGTAGTTAATTTTAGACACAGTGTCAGGAAGTGTAGCTTGATTGCTTTAACAGTAACCAAGTCGCGCATCTCTGAGATGGTTAACCATGCATTATAAAGATTTTTCTGAAATCAATCATAAGAAAGCATCAGGTTCTAGAATTTAGTGGTTCTGTGATAGCAAACAAGAATGATACCAAAAATCTCTGATGCATACTAACATAAGGCACGTACATGGATGATAAATTTTGTCGGCTTACCACAACAGATTTAAAATCAAGCAGAAATGGTTGCACATGAATCCAGAAAAAACTAAGTCATCTGTTAGAAGACGCCAACCACCAACCTCAATTCCATACATAGGTACAACGTTATAGACAGGCAAACAAAATTAGGAAATGCAGGTGAACAGTTATCAAATCAAAAGCCTGTAAATTGAAGGAGATTGATTGTTTCAAATAACGAGTTATAAGTGGTTATGAATTGAAGCGGGAAGAAATCAAAGGCAATGCTGTTAGCTAGAACAGTCTAGTGTTAACCTGTACCGTCTCTAATTTCAGTTTTACCATAGCTAGTCTATTTATAGAAGTCCTGTACATCTCGTTTCATAATAATAATACTTTTCAATTCCTTCTCTCTGTTTATGCTTCTTCTCTGCTCAGCCTCGGTCCGTGACCATTCTCTGTTTTCCTGGCTTGATCTCACATGGTATCAAGAGCCTAAATGGGGGATCAAGATTCTTCTTCCTCCCTCCCTCCCTCTTCCTCCATTCTGGCCGGAACCACCACCACCGATCTCATCATTCCGGCTCCTCTAAAATTCCTCATATCCAACATCAAGAACCTCATTCCTCACCCTCTCACCATAGACAACTATCCTATATGGCGAATTCAAGTTCTTCAACAAGTCTCCGCGAATAACTACGCCGGCCATCTCACCGGCGCCACTCCGCAGCCGCCAGATAACAGATCTCAAGACTACGCCGCCTGGATGCTCGTCGACAGCAACTTAATCTCGGTGCTATTTGCAACGATCTCGCCATCCATTCTATCCTACGTCATTACCGCCAACACCGCTCAAGAAGTCTGGACGACACTTGAACTTTTCCTCCAGCCGACCAGCCGTTCTAGAGTTATCCAACTCAAGAACGAACTACATCATATACAACTCAAGAACCTCTCGATGCAACAGTACCTCACACAAGTCAAGCATATCGTCGACAACATCGCGGCATCTGGATCCAAAATAGATCCAGAAGACATTGTTCACTACATTCTAAATGGCCTTCCCACTTACAATTCTTTCAAGACATATATTCGCACATCTCCTCTTCCAGCTGATCTGGATTCTTTGTACTCCCTTCTATGCAGTGAAGAAATCCACATCAATCAAGAAAATGTCAAAGACAATGCTACCGATCAAACCGCGTTCTACGCCACGTCGTACAATCAACAACACGGCAAACCTCAAAAACGCTTCTCCAAGAACAAGAACACCACATCTTACCCACTGCCTCCAACTCCAGCATAGCAGCCCGCCTCTACAACGACTACTCAAAGATCGACGTGCCAAATCTGTGGCAAAGCCGGTCACATCGCGATAAATTGTTGACACCACTGTATATTCAAATACGTGTCGACCATTCCTTACCAACCACGGGCTATGCTTGCGCAACCTACAACCTATCCAACTCAAGATTGGATTCTTGACACAGGTGCTTCAACCCACCTTACGCCAGACAGCAGCCACCTTCAACATCCGTCGGCGTATCAAGGCTCTGACACAGTCTCTGCGGCCAACGGCTCGTCCCTACCAATTCAGCAATATGGTCAAGGTCTGCTTCCCTTGCCAGATACCCCTTGTAAGCTTCGTTTAAACAATCTCTTACATGTCCCTTCCCTAACGCATAATCTTCTGTCCGTTTCAAAACTAACAACGGATAACTCCATTTCAATTACTTTCGATGCTAATGGTTTTGAAATGAAGGACTCTCAGGACCACCATTTACTGCTCCGTAGCCGTCTTCGTAATGGCTTGTACCACATCCACACGCCACTGGACGCCACACCAGTTGCTCTTCAAGCAGCCCCGAACTCCATGCCTATGTGGCACGCACGTCTCGGACATCCGAACAACAGGTTTCTCTCCATTCTTGCAAAGACTATGTCTCTTCCTTACAACACTTCTACTACGTTCTTGTGTAAATCTTGTAATGTGACCAAGAGCCATAAGCTCAAATTTAATAAAAGATGTTCGGTCACAACCTCTCCACTTGATCTCATTCACTCGGACGTGTGGGGTCCGGCACCGCATCCCTCGCTTAACGGTTTTCGCTACTATATCATTTTTACGGATGATTTCACTTGTTTTTCTTGGATCTATTTTATGCACACTAAGCAGGAAACGTTCTCAACTTCAAAAATCTTTGCAATCTCCTTCACACTCAATTTAACAAAACCCCAAAAATTTCTCAATCAGATGGGGGAGGTGAATTTATGAGCACAAACTTTCACTCCTACCTTCAAGATCACGGAATTCATCACCAGGTGAGTTGTTCACACACACCTGAACAAAATGGGATAGCCGAGCGTAAACATCATCACGTTCTCGATCTAACCCGAACACTTTAACACGCATCCAATCTCCCCACCCAATTCTGGTCCGAAGCGGTCTCCACCACAATCCACCTCATTAATCATTTACCAAGCAAAACCACTGCTCACACTTCTCCCTACCAACTTCTATACAACAAAACCCCTTCCTACAATCATCTTCGGGTCTTTCGATGTCTTTGCTATCCTTGGCTCAGACCCTACGCTGAAAACAAACTCTCTCCGCGTTCTCAAGACTGTATCTTTATCGGTTACTCACCAAACCATAAAGGTTACAAGTGCTATAAACTCCACACCCACAAAATCCATCTCTCACGTCATGTAGTGTTCTGTGAACAAGAATTTCCCTATCATTCCAAACCTCAATCCACAGAATTTCCAACTGATCATAACACACCTCCTCTTCTACTTGTCCCATCTTCCACTGTCCAACACTTATCCACAGCTACGAATAACAGCCCCAACCATCACACTAGCATTCCTACCATCAATCCCGACATCCCTCACACCACACCTCCTCCCTCTTCTAGTAATACTCCTCCAACTCAACACATTACTGTTCCGCAAATCCGCCCACCTCATCCCATGCAAACTAGGTCCAAATCAGGTATCTATAAGCCCAACCCCCTCTATTCTCTCCACAGCAATCCCACTCCGTCCTACACGCCTGCCACCTATAATCAGGCTCGTCACTTTCCCCACTGGCGCGACGCAATGGAGGCAGAATTTCAAGCACTTCAACAACAAAAGACTTGGACCCTTGTACCTGCACCACCAGACAAGCACATACTCGGTTGTAAGTGGACGTTCAAGACCAAAATGCTCCCAACCGGACAGGTGGACCATTACAAGGCTCGACTTGTGCCTTAGGCTATACTAAAAAACACAGTGAAAACTATAACGAAACGTTCAGCCCGATGGCTAAAATGATAACGATCTGGGTTCTTCTTACCCTTGCTCTCAACCGTCAATGGCCAATCCTCCAACTAGATGTCTCCAATGTGTTCCTACACGGTGATCTTCTGGACGACGTCTACATGCGCTAACCTCAAGGGTTCATCGATCCTCAAGCACCACATTCGGTCTGCAAGCTGCACAAGCCACTTTATGGACTCAAACAGGCTCCCCAGCAATGGTTCCAAAAGCTCACAGACTTTCTCAAGACAAAAGGATTTCGGTTCAGTCGTTCCGACCCTTCCTTACTCATTTTCACTAAAAATCAAATCAACATATTTTTCCTAATCTATGTTGATGATCTTCTTGTCACAGGCAATGACTAAAGCATGATTCAGTCACTTCTCAATGGCCTACATTCTGCCTTTGCGCTAAAGCAACTGCGGCAGATATCCCTTTTTCTCGGGATACAAGTGCAGAAAACAAACAATGGATTCTTTCTCTCCCAGACGCACTATGCCAGCAAGCTTCTAAACGACGCCGGGTTCACGGATTGTAAATCCTCACCTATACCTCTTACACCGAGCTCCAAATATCAATCGCGTAACAACCAACCATTTCAAGACCCATCTCTCTATCGCCGTCTCGCCGGCTCGCTCCAATACCTGACCATTACTCAACCGGATATAGCGTTTGTGACAAATCGTGTTTGTCAGCAAATACAACATCCAACCATCCAAGACTATGAAGCACTACAACGTGTACTCCACTACATCAAAGGCACCCTCTCCTATGGGCTTCCGATTACAACAGGAGCATTACAACTTCAAACTTATACCGATGCGGATTGGGCTTCCGACCACATGGACAGAAAATCGACATCCGGGTTCTGCTCATTCCTTGGCCCCAACCTAGTTTCTTGGTCAGTCAAGAAGCAAGCAACAGTGGACAAATCCTCCACCGAGGTCGAGTACCGGTCTCTATCCGTCGCGACCTCGGACGTCATCTGGCTACGTTGATTAGTCGCTGAACTAAACATTGACCAAAACTCTCCTACGCTGATCCATTGCGACAATGTTTCGGCCATCGCCCTCGCAAAGAACCCAGTCTTCCACGCTCGGATGAAGCACATCGAAATCGATTATCACTTCATCCGGCAACACATCAACAATGGAAGCATCATCATCAAGCACATACCTTCCAAAGATCAAGTTGCTGACATTCTCACCAAGTCATTCTCCACAGCTCGCTTTAATGAGCTTTGCTCCAAATTAACCATTCACAGTCAGAATGCTTAATTGCGGGAGGATGTTAGCTAGAACAGTCTAGTGTTAACCTGTACCGTCTCTAATTTTTCAGTTTTACCATAGCTAGTCTATTTATAGAAGTCATGTACATCTCGTTTCATAATAATAATACTTTTCAATTCCTTCTCTGTGTTTCTGCTTCTTCTCTGCTCAGCCTCGGTCCGTGACCATTCTCTGTTTTCCTGGCTTGATCTCACAAATGCAAACAATCCTTACTATTTTTGTACTCAAAACAAGCAGATTATAACAGACAATTGGAAGCTAGACAAAAAGGTATACAAGTGTAATATCTCGTTCCCTTACTATTCCTCTCTGATTTGGATTTTCCTCCCAGAATCGGCCAGGACGATGTTGAGATCGTCCAGGCCGATCAGTGCATTGAAAACAGCTGATTTCTGGAGTGTTTTCTGGAAGGATTTCTGTACAGATCGTCCGGGACGATGTTGAGATCGTCCAGGCCGATCTGTACTGTAGAAATGATCGGCCAGACAATAGCCCTGGGAACTGTCCAGGACGATCAGGATTTGGTCTGATCGTCCCGGGACGATTTGTCGATCGGCTAGGCCGATATGAGTATGATATAAGGAAATGAGCTCGTTTTTGAGGAGAGAGAAAATCAGATTTTTATTTCAGATATTTTGAGGAGAGAGAAAGAGAAAGGGAAAAAGAGAAAAGCTTGGTTTTGGAGGCCGCGGAGCGCTTTTCGTCCGACGCTGCTGTTGGAGAAAGTGTAGATCTCGTGGTAAGGACTCCGAACCCTACTTCTGTTTTCGAAGATTTTGAGGTTTTGTAAAATGGTGCTCAGATTTGTGTTTTTTAACCGATTTTCGTACCCGGTTTGGTACTGGCGAAGATTTCACCGCATAACTTTTGGTATGTTGTAGATGTGATTATTCTGCACGTTTTGATTATTTTCTGGCAGATTTCGTCCGGTCCGTTTTGGTTCTGCGGGGTTTTATTTTGACTGCAATTTATTATGATGTCCGAATTGGTTTGAGCAGTAGAAGAATAGTCTTATAATGTTGCTGTGTACGTTCTGTATTAATTTGGTGAATTGTGATTTTTGGAGATTTCTGTGTAAATTCTGTAGACTGCCGTTGCTCTGCCCGATTTTCGTATGATTTCTGATTTTCCCGAAATTGATAGATTGAATTGATATGTATATGAATATTGATATGATTGTTCTAGATTTCTCTATTATTGCTTATTGCATCGATTATTGCATTGATTGATTGATTCTGAAAGACAAGTGGAAACCTGGTTGAACGTTGGTTATAGAAACCAACGTATGTATATCTACAACAGCAATATTGATAACTACAACAGCATCATTGAACGATTGATAACTACAACAGCATCATTGAACGATTGATAACTACAACAGCATCATTGAACGATTGATAACTACAACAGCATCATTGATCGATTGATAACTACAACAGCACTATTGATAATAGCTAGTGTTTGTGCTTGTCGAGTAAGACCATTGTATGAAATTGCATGTATACGATATTACATCGCATAGATTTCCTGATATGTATTGATTTATTGATTTCGGATCGATTTATTGATATTGACGGATTTATTGATTTACCGATTTCTGCTTTATTTGGATTTGATCGGATTTACTGTATTGTACGATTTTACTGATTTCATCGATTGATTACCGAGCATTTATACTACTGAGCATTGAAATGGACATTGTATAGATTCATTATTTCGTATCGCTTTTCTCGATTGATTTCACTGAATAGATTGTATTGATTCGACAGCATCGATTTGATTGACGGATATTGATTGATTGAGTTGATTTATCGATTGCCTGCCGCTGCATTGACTGGTTTTATTGACTATTGATTTCTGGATGGCTTTGACTTATTGATCATGTTCGACTGATTGATTTGACTTGAGTTGATTAACCTGCATATTGTTTTCAGTGTCGTGCTTTGATTTCAGTTGTAGGCTTTGGTAACCTGCTGGGCTTTGTAAGCTCATTATATGTGGTTAATGATTTCAGGTGCAGGGCCTCCAGCTTGACGATCTTTCTGCCGAGTTCTGTAGCTTTTCTTTTGTAGCCTTGGTAGGTTTTCTTTTGTAGCCTGTACGGCTAGTGTAGTATTTTCTTTTGGCTGTACTTTGACTATTGTATTATTTGTGAATTATAGTATCTGCGGTTGTTTCGTTTCTGTAATGTAATTATCTCTGGCTCTGGATATATGTTGGTATGGATTGATATGAACAACAGATGAGGAAACCGATAGAAAGAAAAGAAAAGAAAAAAAAGAGGCAATAGAACAATCAGATGAATCCTTTCGCTACACGGATCTTGGGGTCGTTACAATTGGTATCAGAGCAAGTGTAGTGAAAAGGATTTGATTATATCCAGAGTTGATGATTGCATTATTTGATTTGTTTTGTTATACGTATTTGATTTCCGCGATTTTGATTCGAATGATTTGTATTGATCAGGCCAATGGATCCGAAAGGAAAGAAAGTTGAGTCTGCTACTGATCTCCCACTCACATCTGCGAATATGAATAAGTTTGCTAATATGGTCGCTCAGATGGTGAGTGACAAATTAGCAAAGCGCTCTGGTCGTAGCAAGATGAGTGGGGAAAGTAGCAGAGCAAGGTTTAATGTTTGTAAATGTTGTGGGAAAAGACATTCGGGACAATGTTATCGGAGGACTGGGCAATGTTACCGATGTGGTGGATATGGACATAGAGTGACGGAATGCCCAAGTCCTGAACTTAGGCAAGGACCTGTTCCGATGGTTCCGACTGCTCCGACTGTCCCGACTGATCTGATTGGAAATGAGCAAGAGATGGAGGTGGATGCACCATGAATGCCTGCAAATGTAACTGGTACGAGTTTTGTTTATCGTCTGTTTCGTTGTGATTTGCGCGATTTATGGAATGATTGGATTAGCTCTGTTTTGTTTTGTTTTGTTTTGTTTTGCTCTGGACACGTTAGGGAAATGTCGGGACGATATTTTTCTAAGGTGGGGAGATTGTAATATCTCGTTCCCTTACTGTTCCTCTCTGATTTGGATTTTCCTCCCAGAATCGGCCAGGACGATGTTGAGATCGTCCAGGCCGATCAGTGCATTGAAAACAGCTGATTTCTGGAGTGTTTTCTGGAAGGATTTCTGTACAGATCGTCCGGGACGATGTTGAGATCGTCCAGGCCGATCTGTACTGTAGAAATGATCGGCCAGACAATAGCCCTGGGAACTGTCCAGGACGATCAGGATTTGGTCTGATCGTCCCGGGACGATTTGTCGATCGGCCAGGCCGATATGAGTATGATATAAGGAAATGAGCTCGTTTTGAGGAGAGAGAAAATCAGATTTTTATTTCAGATATTTTGAGGAGAGAGAAAGAGAAAGGGAAAAAGAGAAAAGCTTAGTTTTGGAGGCCGCGGAGCGCTTTTCGTCCGACGCTGCTGTTGGAGAAAGTGTAGATCTCGTGGTAAGGACTCCGAACCCTACTTCTGTTTTCGAAGATTTTGAGGTTTTGTAAAATGGTGCTCAGATTTGTGTTTTTGTAACCGATTTTCGTACCCGGTTTGGTACTGGCGAAGATTTCACCGCATAACTTTGGTATGTTGTAGATGTGATTATTCTGCACGTTTGATTATTTTCTGGCAGATTTCGTCCGGTCCGTTTTGGTTCTGCGGGGTTTTATTTTGACTGCAATTTATTATGATGTCCGAATTGGTTTGAGCAGTAGAAGAATAGTCTTATAATGTTGCTGTGTACGTTCTGTATTAATTTGGTGAATTGTAATTTTTGGAGATTTCTGTGTAAATTCTGTAGACTGCCGTTGCTATGCCCGATTTTCGTATGATTTCTGATTTTCCCGAAATTGATAGATTGAATTGATATGTATATGAATATTGATATGATTGTTCTAGATTTCTCTATTATTGCTTATTGCATCGATTATTGCATTGATTGATTGATTCTGAAAGACAAGTGGAAACCTGGTTGAACGTTGGTTATAGAAACCAACGTATGGATATCTACAACAGCAATATTGATAACTACAACAGCATCATTGAACGATTGATAACTACAACAGCATCATTGAACGATTGATAACTACAACAGCATCATTGAACGATTGATAACTACAACAGCACTATTGATAATAGCTAGTGTTTGTGCTTGTCGAGTAAGACCATTGTATGAAATTGCATGTATACGATATTGCATCGCATAGATTTCCTGATCTGTATTGATTTATTGATTTCGGATCGATTTATTGATATTGACGGATTTATTGATTTACCGATTTCTGCTTTATTTGGATTTGATCGGATTTACTGTATTGTACGATTTTACTGATTTCATCGATTGATTACCGAGCATTGATACTACTGAGCATTGAAATGGACATTGTATAGATTCATTATTTCGTATCGCTTTTCTCGATTGATTTCACTGAATAGATTGTATTGATTCGACAGCATCGATTTGATTGACGGATATTGATTGATTGAGTTGATTTATCGATTGCCTGCCGCTGCATTGACTGGTTTTATTGACTATTGATTTCTGGATGGCTTTGACTTATTGATCATGTTCGACTGATTGATTTGACTTGAGTTGATTAACCTGCATATTGTTTTCAGTGTCGTGCTTTGATTTCAGTTGAAGGCTTTGGTAACCTGCTGGGCTTTGTAAGCTCATTATATGTGGTTAATGATTTCAGGTGCAGGGCCTCCAGCTTGACGATCTTTCTGCCGAGTTCTGTAGCTTTTCTTTTGTAGCCTTGGTAGGTTTTCTTTTGTAGCCTGTACGGCTAGTGTAGTATTTTCTTTTGGCTGTACTTTGACTATTGTATTATTTGTGAATTATAGTATCCGCGGTTGTTTCGTTTCTGTAATGTAATTATCTCTGGCTCTGGATATATGTTGGTATTGATTGATATGAACAACAGATGAGGAAACCGATAGAAAGAAAAGAAAATAAAAAAAAGAGGCAATAGAACAATCAGATGAATCCTTTCGCTACACGGATCTTGGGGTCGTTACAACAAGAATATATAGAATGCCTGGTCAAGTAATTGCACAAAAAAACTGCAGGTATCAACATTTTTGAAATAAGTGATGGATTACTTCGTCCTTATATAGTTAAAGAATATTATTTTCAGAGTTTAATAAATCAATCAAAAGACGACGAGGATGAAAAATCAAACTAATAGAAAAAGTGAACTCTTCTTACTGACAATCTTTATTAAGTTTCAAAAAATGGTAAAAGTTGTAGAAGCAAACAAGGATTTTATTTCCAAATGCGGAGTAAATATTTCATATGAAAGTTGCATTTCAGTTAAGATTCAATGCCATACATAAATTGAAACACATGTTGGCAAGCAAAAGGTCAACTTAACTAACCAATTATTCAAGCTTATAGGACTCATATCAAAAACGAAATTAACTAGTGTGGCATAAAATTTAGAGACTACCTCTGCAGCCACTCTTTGAATCATCAGAGAAGCATAGGTTCTCGCATTCACACACCTCCACTGTAAGTGCTGGTTGTGCAACAGTCTCAACATATGAGCCTCTTCAATCCGATTCTCTCCTTTCTTCGTCCTCCTCACCTCAGCAGCAAAACTTATAATCGACGGTGCATTAGTTGTAAGGCCCGTAGACAAGGACCTCACCAATGTACTACTGTCTCTTGTCCTTGCAGGACTAGCGATTCCTCTTGATGGAGAACCTGCAAGCTTACTGGGACTAGAAGGCCTCGCAGGTCCTCTTAGTGGAGAAGAGACGGATCGTGACAAAGCGTTGTCGCCAATTGATCTCCCCATAGCGGCTATTTTTGGCGAGGTTGGATTCCTTGAGCCAACTGAAGATACCGGAGTCCCAGGCTCCGGCTGCCTGCGAAGCCTGCCATTTGTCTCTTGCCAAAATCTAGCAGACACGCTAATCCCGCGGGAGGTGACCCGAGCATGCCGAGGTACATTCAGCTCAGGAGTACCCGAATTACTTCCAGAAGAAACACTATCCGTGTCTGAAGAAGCCGAGAGCTCCGCACTGTCAAATAAAGCCCTGCCCGAACCACCGTCCAATAACATTGACTGTCGCAGTAACTGGACAGTGGATATAAGGTCATTCCTTTCAGCTGAACAATCCAGGCTCTTGGTCAGCAGACTCGACTGCCTGCTCCTGGCCGCCGGCCAGCGATGGTGGTGATCCAGGGCCTTCGAGTTCTCGGAATGATCCGTGCTGGCAGCAGTGAAGCTTCCTGCCGCAGTACTGGGCCGCCTGCGATCCGGTGTTGGCTTCCGGGAGGGGGTCGTGGAGTCCGCCTTGGCCTTGCTGGTCTGATAGAAGAAGGATTGGCCCTGGAAGGAGACGGAAAGGCTCCGGGTGGTTGTGCAGAGGGCCCTCTCAGCTTCCGATCCCTCTGCTGCCAAGGCGCCACGGGGATCTAGGCGGGGAGTAGAGGGGCGGGTCCGATCCACGGACTGAGACCTCTTAGAGGCCACGCCTTGCGAAAATGTCGATGGCGTCGACGACCGACGGTTGGGGAGAGGTGAAGGAAATCGCCGAGAACAAAAGGAGGACGATGACGAGGAGATAGTGTTGCTGGAAGAGTACGAAGTGGAGGTAGTTGACGAAGATGAAGAATATGAGGACAAATACCTGGAGGCGATCTCCTTGGAGCGCGGCCGCCGAGATAAGCCAGCATTGTCCCTCTCGGATGGGGTTAGGGGTCGCCGTGACGAAATTGCCGGAGGATCGATCAGCCGAGTAACGACGGGAGTGTTTTTGTGAACAGATGTGGTGGTAGTACGGGATACGACGGCGGCGGATGCCGCGGCCATCATGCCGCCTGCGAGATCACAGCTCTCCCTCGGTTGCCTGATCGTTGTATCCCCCTTTCTTGCCGTCCGTCGCTGGTAGATGAATCGGAATCAAATCGCCGCGCAAAAGCACAACACCGGAACGTCAGCACTCACCGGATCATCGGCGGAGGAAGGACTGACGGAGACGAAGAGCTGCCACAGAGAGGAGATGCGCATCAGCGACAGAGCCCAACAAGATTTTGGATTTTTCGGGGGGCTCTCCGTGAATATTAATTTTTGCAGTCTTAACAGAAGCGAGTGGGAGTGTGAAGCGCCTGCTTTGCCAGAAAACAGAAGAGAGAGAAAGATCGAAATTAAAATGGTAATCTGTCTTTGTTTAGTTGAGATTCCATAATTGTGAGTGCGCCATGCGCGCGTGTTGGGAGAGGAGGATTTGGGGCAAGTGGGAAAATTAACCGTCGCTGCGTTCCGCGGATACTGATACAGAAAGGTAGAGGATTGGAGAAATTTTTTTCTGCGCTGAGGCGCATAACGCATTCCGGCGGTCCGGTCCGACATATTCAATTGTGAACCCGTCTTAAATCCGGTCCGATTCGATCTGAAGATTGGCTTTACTTCAAACCGGCGGGTTAATTAGTGAATCGGTACTAATTTTTTAAAATCAGGCCAGTTCAATTTTTTTAATATAAATTATTAAATAAATTAATAATATTACATAAATATTAAACTTAATCAATTAATATAAATAAAACTCTTAAATTTATATTAAACACATGATTAAATATTAATTTCAAAAATCTCATATATATTCATTACTCCATATACTAATCAAAACTTCCTAAATGATGTGAAATTAAGGCTTCGTTTGGGACGACTTTTTTACTGCTTCTTAAAGCAGCTTTCGATTACAAAAATTTTAAATTTTGTACTACAAAGCTGCTTCCTGAAGCAGGAAAAAAGTCGTTCCAAACGAAACCTAAATCATATAAAGTAAAAAGTCATTTTTAGTTTCATATATATACTATACAATATATTTTTAACGATTTTTAATTAACTTTTATACTATGAATATGTATATTATTATTTTTGTTGAAAATATTTATTTTTTTAGTTAATAATATTTTATATATATATATATATATATATATATTATATATATATATATATATATATATATATATATATATATATATATATATATATATATATATATATATATATATATATATATATATATAATTTATGTAGATTCATTTTTGCCTCGTCAAGTCGCTCAAGTAAAAATTATATAATATAAATTATAATATAAATCATTAATTTTTATAATTTGAATAATTTTTTTTAGTTTTATTGAGAAATTGTAATTTTAATTTTTTAGCTAATAATATTTAATTTTTATCAAATAAAATAATCTTATGTTAAAAAATTTGTCAAGTTTTAATTTTTCAACTCTAAAAAACTTTTATGTTATCAAATGAAATATTTTTGTATTAAAATATTTAATTATATTTATAATTTTATATTATGAGTTTTAATTTATTTATATTTATAAATTAAATTTAAATATGTAATATAAATTAGCAATAGCTTTTATTAAATTATATAGTTATTATATTTCGTTATTTTGTTAATTTTATTAATTTTTATAATAATATTTTTATTTATTACTTTATCCGATTTGACCTTGATTCGACCAGTCGAATAGTGTTGAACCGCGAACTTCTCCTTCTTCCGATTTGTTATATTGTTCGATTTTCATAACCTTGCTCAAAAGTAAAAAAAAAAAAGTTTTTAATAAGTTATTTCAAATTTATAAAATATAAAGCAATGGATATAGATCAGTTAAGTTGCATACTATTTTTTGGCAAATCAAAGCGGATCGCGTTCGAGCCAGAGTCTTCAAAATGGCTACAACTTTCAGGAAATAATATGTTAGTATTTTGGCCTGTTTTTGAGATATTTGAGCTGAAAGTATTAAATATAAGTTTCATTTGGGTAGTTTTCTATTATTTTCTACATCAATTTTATAACACAAAATGTTTTGAAAATAAGAAAAAATATTAATCAAAAGCTATCTCAAGAGAAGTCATAATTAGATTATTCAAATTAATATTTTAATAGCTATCTATAACTTTTAATTTTTCAAATATTTTTATTAAATGGCTACTGATATATTCTCAAAAAATTACCTTGATCAAGCACGAATCTCGAGGCGATACTGAACCGGAAACTTCAAATTTTAAATTTAGGAGCTCCCGAACTCCGATTTCAACGAGCTTATACTCAAACTGAGCCTCTCGGAAATACGAACCCAATGACACCAAATTCAACTCGATCTGAGCCCAAATCAAGCACCCGAAATGCTGTTGGAGAGCTTGTACCACAATTTGAGTTATCAAACAGTCTCCGATTTTAACGAGCTTATAGTCAAATCAAGCGGCTCGACGAGACGAATCCAACGAGCCCAATATCGCCGAATTCCAACATCGCTAAGGCCTTCAAATGCCCAACGAACGGTGCATGATCGAAGGGTTCAATATCGGCCGTCCATTCTACCACTCCCTATTCACCCCTGATCTCACGCCTATTTACGAGCTATGCCACTCCAGAAAAACTATAAATAGAGACCTCATTTTTCACAAGGGGACTCAAGTGGGAAGAGAGAGAAGAAGAGAAGAGAAGAAGGAGGAGAATCAGCTCCTCCTCAACCACCGCCGGAGTTTTTTTAGCCGCCTAAATACACTGGAATTCAGCCGGATTTTCGGGAGACGTCGGAATTCTGCAAAACTTTGTAACTTTGTTTCAATTTAGAAGAAACTGATTGTAATTTAATCGTCCTGACTTGTAGGACTAATCAACCTCTGTACTTCAAACGAACACTAGTGGAATTATTTCAACTGGGCGTGGCCCCGTGGTTTTTTCCCTTTTTCCGGTTTTCCACGTAAAAATTCTGGTGTTCATTTTTTCCTTCCTTATTTGTGTGTGCTGAATATTCGTACAACATTTGGACGTAAAATTACAAATTCTGCCGCCGCGTATATTCTAGCCTGCAACAGTTACAAATATACCCACACATTTATTTATTTACATGAAATATTTAATATATAATTGTAGTAAAAAACATTTTTTGCCCCGCTAAAGAATATCATGGGCCGAAGAATGTGGTCACCAACCTACAAAGATACTAATAGTTGATAGCAACATACATTTCTTTTGTTCCCATGACTGATTTGGACGGCTCTAATTGTCCAGCGAGTCATCATCAAGGGTTTTAATAATTTTTTTAATGGTTCGATATCATGAGACAATTGTTTTCCACTGTCCAATTCTGAAATTTGAAAAGAATAATAAAAGTTTTGAATGGTTCAATACTTCAATATGCATCTTACAAAACGGAAAAGTCTATATTTTCTTATTCTATTTTTTACTCACGAACATATTCACTTGCTTTTATGTCGTTGCATAATATTAAGCATTTTTTTTTAATTATCATAAAAAATGTACAATGCTCTATAAGATGCATCAAATTTGTTATGTGCTAAATTTTTTTTTATGATAGACTTAAACAAAATTAAGGTTTCGTTTTGAATAGTTTTTTTGGTACTTTCTAAATCAGCATTTTAGTACAAAAAGAATGTTGAACTAGAAATTTTTGTACTAGAAAGATGTTTTAAAAAACAGTAAGAAAGGCATTAGTGTCTTAATTTTATATGAATATATAGCATTGATACATCATAAAAAATTGCCTTGATCGAGTACGAATCTCGACGCAAATGTGTATTAGAAACTTCCAAAATTAAATTGGGGATCATTTAAACTCTAATTTCAACAAATTTATAGTCAAACTGAGCGTTTCGAAGAGATAAACCCAACGACATAAAAATCAGTTCAATTCGAGCCCAAATGAGCCCAAATCATGGTCCAAAATATATTTGGAGGGTTCAAAGAATTAATTAGGTAACCAAATGATTGTTGAATATGACATTCTTATAATCGTATCAAGTGACTAGACAAGACAAATCCAACGAGCCCAAGATTGTTGAATTCTGACATCATTAAGACACTCAATTACTCGATCAACAATTTATAATTGAAGGAATCGATATCGATCATCCATCCTAACACTCTCAACTTGACCTTGTTCTTCTCCATATTTACAATTCATGTCACTCCCAAAAAATAGATAGGAGAAAAAGGAAGAAGAGAGGAGAAAGAAGGGAGGAAAGAAAGAGACATCTACGATCTCTCTTGCCACCAAGCTCCTCCTCGACAATCACTAGACTACCGACCGTCACCGGACTTCCATCCAGCCACCAACTGTCGTTGGAATTATATCAGGCAATTGATTGTCATCGAACTTCCATCTGACCATTATCTATTGCCCGCCTACTACGGTCTCCTCAACCACAGTCGTCCAACTACGGTCCTTCCGACCAACATTGTCTGATTACGGTCTTTCCGACCATCGTTGTCCAATTACGATCTTTCTGACGTCAGTCGACCATCAATTACACTCCCCACGGCCAACATCGCCTACAGACTATGATCCTTCCAATCAAACGAACATGCCAACATTGATTCTTCCAACTCCCTTTCATGTAATGCATTATATATGATATATATTTGATACATCAAGCTAAATCCTTCCCCCAATAAAAGGGGCCTCATTTGTAATATATTGTAAACACTAGGAGATTCATTTAAATTGGAGAAGACCCCATGATGTTTTTTCTCTTTTCATGGGTTTTCACATAAAAACTTTTTGTGTTTTATATGAATGCGACATACCTCAATATTATGTATGAAAGATATTGAGAAAAATTTACAAATGATTTTTTAACCATTCAAGATTGATTGTCAAGGTATTATTCGATAATGTTAATATGTGTGAAACAGTGAAAGAAAACAATTTAAATATCCTTAAGATCAATTGTATCTTAATTAGGAGGAAGTAAATGTCACGTGCGTAAACAAGCTTATTAATTATCAAATATTGCGTAGGATCTGTGTATGATTGAGTGAATTTTTTGGCTGACATAACAAGCATAAACAAGCTTATTAAACAACTCATAAATTTATATAATTTTAGTTTATGACAAAAAATATATATAACATTAAATTAGCACAATTATATCAAATGAAACATTAAGTTCAAATAATCCAACTTGTATTTATTATTTCTCTAATTAATATGAAAATAATTAATGCTTATTACATCTCGAAACATTCATGACGATGAAGAGATAGAAAGTTTAACACCATAGTTTCGTATGAAAATCCAATGCACATGTAGATTAGAGAGAGATGCAAGAATTATAAATGACGTCAGATTTTTTACGTGGAAGCACTAGAAAAGAGAAAAATCATAAGGAATAGCTCAATTAAAATGATTCCGCTAACGTTTACGTTGATTACAAATGATGTTTTTTTTCTCGAGGGAATGCATTGGCACAAGATGGCAAACATACATTATATAGAACACATTACATTGTTGGAATTAGATGAACCTAATGACATAAGAGCTATTTTTAAGAGATTGTTAGCATGTTTATTTGGTCAGAAGGATCGTCGTTATGCGACAGTGGTGAGGGATCATAGTCTTGCAATGTAGGTTGGTGGGATTAACAATCCCTATAAATATATAGAAATTCTAAAGCAAATATGGATCACTTCATCGGACAACTCATAGTGGTTCTCTTGATCTTAAAGCCATCATTCAACATTTAAGCACCTTAATAACATTAGATTTAAGCAATATTTGACTCGTTGGATTCATCATGTCGAATCGCTCGATTCTATTACAAGCATGTCAAATTTCAATATCATTTGGTCATCCAATTAGTTTTCTTCAATTTTCAATTGTAGTTCAGGCCCTCGATTTGGGTCAATACGAGATCAGATTGAGCCATATTTTATGTTGTTGGATCTGTCTCGTCGATACATAAATTTGCTTAAAATAGAGTTCAAATGATCCAGAGTTTAATTTTGTAAGTTTTCAATTCAAATATGTCTTGATATTCATACCCGATCAAAACGATTTTTTTTAGATATCGCAATGCTCAAGCACAAAATTGTGAAAAATACCAAAAGTTATATGGTTTGCCAACTTTAATTGCTAGGCGAGCCCCCAAAAAAACTTTTTAACTGAAATAAAACAAATTCTTTTATTTATTTATTTAATATAAAGGGTCAATTCGGTTTGATTTTAGAGGTTCATTTTTGCTTTACAATATTGCATGTATTTAAGACTGTTTCCGTGTCGGTTTTGGTTTAAAGTTAAAAAAATCGAATCAGTCATTTGCGTTTAATTTAATTCTCTATCGGTTCGATGCTCATTCATGTCGTTTAATTTGGCAAAGTTGTCGTCAACTATTTATTTTTTACTTGGATTTACTATTTAGATTTTACTTAAATTTTTAATTTTTACAACAACATCAAGCCTTTATCCCACTACGTGGGGTTGGCTACATGAATACTTTTTCTTCATTGTGTCCTATTAAAGGTCAAATTTTTGTTTATATCTAATAAAGAAATGTCATTCCTAATATTTTCTAACCAAGTCTTTTTAGGTCTGTCTCTATCTTTCTTAACATAAGTCAAATCTAATACCTCTACTCTCCTAACCGGGTCATTGGAAGGTCGCCGTTTTATGTGACCAAACCAGGCGACTCTCTCTAATCTTATCTTTTACTGGAGCTACTCCAATCTTTTCACGTATATCCTCATTCGTATCCTATCTCTAAGGGTAAAGTCACTCATCCACCTGAGCATCCTCATCTCTGCCACACTTAACTTACTATTAGGCTTCTCTTTTAATGGCCAACATTCAGCACCATAAAGCATTACAGGCCTCACTACCATCTTATATAATTTTCCCTTAAGTTTGAGGGATACTTTTCTATCACACAACAAGCCCGATGCATTCCTCCACTTCAACCATCTAACTTGAATTCTGCTGATAATATCTCCATCAATTTCACCATTACTCTGAACAATAGATCCAAGATATCTAAAACGTGTACTCTTATTAATGACTTGATCGCCCAAAGTCACAATCCCCTCACTAGGTCTATTACTACTAAAATTATACTCCATATATTCCGTTTTAGATGTACTCAAGCGAAAACCTTTAGTCTGTAATGTTGACCTCCATAATTCAAACAAAATAATTTTAAGATAAATTATAAATTCAAAATAGCATATGCTTTCTCAAATTTGTTTGAACAACAATTTTTTTATTAGGGCCTATAGTTGCAATTATCTGGAAATTCAATGGTGAACTTATGATGGGAAAGGTTTAGTTTTTAGAATATGAGTAATATATGTCTTTATTAAAAAAATATAAGAGTAAATTTCTTAAAGTGATAAAACTTTAAGCATATTTAAATGCAAAAATTTCTTATTGTGTGTCAAAATATTTGTGGCGCAGATTAAGAGAGAGTGATACATTTGTTTTGTAGGAGAATTCATCATAATACACAAATAAAAGATGAGTTGTAAAAGATATTATAGATTTTTTACTTTAAGAAAAAAATAAATATTAACATTTTACCTAGTTGAAATGATTTAACTAAAATTTCTCATGGATAAAAAATAATATTATTTATCATAACTTAAAAATGTGTTGATACAATATTGATGATATAAAGTACATGATGAATTGTATGCTAGTGAGAGTTAGAAAAGATGTGGTAAAAAGAGTTGTCTTCAAGAGATTATTTATTTTCATTTTGATCAATCTCTTTTGAGGAGCGGAAGTTCAGAGATGAAGTAGTCTTGCATAAATATTGATGTGTTGGGAGTCGAAGTTGATGCCAACAACATGTGTTTGCCTATGGGTAATTGTGTGCATTGTTGCTGTTTGTGATGACAAATTAATGACACTACAGGAATAACGGTCATTTATGCGGTCATATTCGTCAAAGAATGTGAAAAATTCACCCAAAAAATTGCTTTAGATTAGCTGATAAATTAATTTAAATTAGTTAATTTAACATAACAATAATTATTAAAACTATTTATTTATTTATTTTAGTTTAATAATATTTAATTTGATTATTTTAATTTGACAATAAGTTATTAAATTACTTAATTTGAATTAATAAAATGAATAATTATAAACATTTATAAGAATTATTTTTCAGAAAATTTAGATTACATTGAAAATTTCATAAAAAAATATGTCGATAATCCAAATATTTTGCCAGAAATCTACTTGAATCTGACGGATTTATTTCCACCAGAAATTAGCATTTTTCCTGTAGTGTGAGGGGAATTAGTATAGCCAAGTCAAGAAAAGCAATGGGTTGAAGGACAACCATGATGGTTGGAGGATCATAGTCAAATGGTGGTGGGAGGAGGATCATAATCACACAATAGTTGTCAGAGGATTATGGTCATGTGTCGAGAGGCCTAATTGAGCACGACGATGGCTGAATGATCATAATTAGATGGCAGTCGAATGATCATAACAAGGTGATGATAGTTTGAGGGCTATAATTCGACAAATATAGTCAAAGGGTTGTAGTCACGCGACATTAATTCAAGGATAGTAATTAGGAGACGGTGGACAATGGATTATACATGCAAAGGAGGCCTAAGGATCACACTCAACTGACATTAGTCTGAGTAATATAGTTGGAAGATGGTGGTCAGTAGATCGACGTCGATGGTGATTGATGATGGCAATTCAATAACAATGATTAGATGAGGATTTTACAATAATAGTCAGTTGGTGGTTAGATGATTGTTCGATGATAACAGTCAAATGATGATTGGTTGGAGCTCCAAGATTATTTACGCTTCTATGCTCTCTTGAATATCAGCCGAAGGTTCAAGCCCAACTTCATATACTAAACAAGGGATTTTTTATAGATTTTTTAGAATTGCATGTATAATAAATATGACCAAATTTGAAAGACGTCATGGGACAACCTACATAAAATTTATCAGGCATCATTACATAAATTCTAACCCCGCGTAATATGATATGAATACTAACCCTACGTAACATGATAAAAAATTTGTTGTCATTATTATTCATTAGTTTTTTGTTTCCCCTCTGCTAGGGTTTCATTGTTGGGCTGCGCCGGGGTTCTCCCCTCCCGTTGCTATCCTGACGTCTAGGGAAGTTTCCTCCTCCTCCTCTTTGTATCTTAATCATTTTGGTGTTTGCTCGATTATTTTTTTACTCTTTTTCTCTCCGGCGGTACCGGTATGGCTCCGAATAAGTTGCGAGACCTCGGTTTCTTGTGGGGTGTTTCTCATTCCCGTTCATTTTTAGATGTGCTTGCTGGTTCTTCTACTTCTTCCTCATTTTCAGATCTTCGGACCTCTACATTTCGGGGTCTGCCCTCGCTTTGGATTTCCGACCAGGAAATCAATGCTTTGGCTTCTCCTTTTCAATTTTCTTTAGTTGGTTATTTTCCTACTATGAGGCCTTCTCTGGACACCATTCGGAAATTTTTTTTAACCTAAAGCTAAATGGCAAGGTCTCTATTACATTGCTGGATCCTTCTCACATACCGATCAAATTGGCAAATAACCTAGACAATTGTAGGGTTTTTTGTCATAGATCTTATTTGGTTTTCAATTGCTATATGAAATTAACTAAGTAATCACCTTGCTTGGACGTTGGTGTTGAGTCGCCTGTTATTCCTATTTGGATTTCTTTTCCCCACCTTCGTCCCCATTTGTATACCCCTCGCATATTTCATGGTATTGGTGCTATCTTTGGCAAACCGTTGAAAATTGATGAAGCAACTTCTATAGGCTCACTACCTTCTATTTCTCGTGTCTTAGTGGAGCTTGATATTACTAAATCTTATCCTAATCAAGTCTGGTTATGCTCTGAAAATTTAGGGTATGTCCATGAGGTTGTTTTTTATGAATTCACCCCCCCCCCTTCATACGTCTTTTAAGTGTATTGGTCATGTTTCGAGTAAATGCTATCCTGGCTCGACTGTTCCCCCTAATGTCACTCTTATTCCGAGCTCTAATTTAGTCCTTGCTATTATTGATAATGTTGTTGTCCCTTCTGTAACGGTGCCTGAGGTGCAGGGATTGGATTGTGACGTTGGTATTCCTGAGGTTGAGGTTATTGTTTTGCCTCCTGTTAATGAGCTGGGGTATCCGGTGCCGACTTCTCCTAACCTATTGCCTTTTAATTCGTTTAACAATGTTATTTCTATCGATGAGATTGGTGTCGCTAGGTCTACTGTGAAGGCTCTTGAGGATATTGTGAATGGGGTCTTTGCACCTCGGGCTTGTGCTAGTGCTGGTGATCTTTTGGGTGAGTCTGGCATCCCTAATTCTTGCCCTGTTGTGTCTAGGGTGTAAGCTGTGTCTACATCGTGCGTTTTAAATGGTAATGTGATGCCTTGTGTGGATGTGGAGGATTCTGGTGAGTCTCGACTGTCTTGCTCTTCGACTAATTTGAGTGGGTATACTTTGGTTTCACCCTCGGGTGTAGTGTGTATGGGATTTGGTGTTGTTCCTACTATTAATTCTCCAGTTAAGACAACTTTAAATGGTTATTTTGTTGAAGTCCCTGTTAATTTAGTCTACTCTAAGGCGTTGGTTGCTCAAGTAGATGCCAATTCAGGGGAGAATATTATGATGCAACTTGATTGGCTTCAATGCTCTTTTGATTCTTCTTCGAAAATTAGTGAGGATGATGAACCTGGGGTTGATTTTCCCTTACCGAATGATCATCTTGTTGTTTTTGTTTCTTCTCGTGGGAGGGGTAAACGTGGGAGGAAATAAGTTGTGGGTTGGTGCTACTGTCTTTGGTTGGTTCTTGGCTGTCTTTGCTGCTTCTCGATGGTGGTTTTTGCATTGATTGGCTTTGCTTGTGCTGGTTCATTGGAGCTTCGATTTATATTTACAGTTGGCTGTTTGGTTTGATGGGCAATGATGTGGTCGGGGCTGGCTTCTCCGTCGCCATGGCTCGTGGCAACCTTTGGTGGTGATCTCTTGCTCGGTTGGGTTGGCTGCTTCGTGTTTTACTGATGTCTTCACCAAATTGGATGGTTTGAGCTTAGCTTCGGGGAAGCTGGAAGTCTCGGTCAATTACTGAGCCCTTTTGGTTGTAATTCCCTTATATTTTCTGTTGCTTTCCTATCATTTTGCTCCTGTGCTTCTTGTACTATTTTTATGATTTTAATAAAGTTTTTTGTTCTTTGTTAAAACAAAATGATAAAAATTTGTTGTTGTCGTACGTCGTCGTATTACTTCCCACAACTAAATTTTCTAGAACTCAAGGAAGGCTTCGACGAAATAAAAGTGTAATTGCAGCACTTAAAATAGAGATGGAAGAATCTGTCACAAACGCAATCTTCTTCTAGCTTTTCACTGCTTTTCACGTTTATCTCCAGCAAGCGTTTTCTCTTCGTTGTTTCATTTTAAAAAAACAAAGTCCCAACCACCCTTCTTCCCCATAGCCATCTTATCCTTTTACGAAGATCGAGCGGTGATCTCCTCTTTCCATTCGTCATCCCCTCCTGATCTTTAAGGCTTTGCATACCATTTATCTGATCCTCGCTTAGGAATCATCTATTTCTGTTCGAAGTTGTTGGGAATTGGCACTGTCATCTTTTCCCACCCAACTTCTCGAGTTTTTTTTATAATTTTTTTTTATTATACTAATGAGAATTTAACACATGTTTCATGTGTTTGATTAGGAGCATTGTTTTGATTTATTTTAGGAATTGTTGTGTGCCCAAACATTCAGGCAGTAGAGATATAAAGTTTGTTGTCTCAATTTTGTACGAAGATTCAACACGCACAAATAAGAGATCGAGAGGGGCGCAAGAGTTATAAGAGACATCATGACTTTTACGTGAAAATCCTGAAAAGGGTAGAGGTCCAACAGCGGTGGCCTAGTGGCGCGGGTTCATTGACAATGGTGCTAGGTGGAGCTTCGAGATTCTTCCAGCCTTAAAGTTCTCTTGAGCCTCTAGCCCATAATCTAAACCTCCAAAGGTCTCGGGCCTCTTTCATGTGGAAAGCGACAATTCAACAACGGTAGTTAATGACGATAGTCTGACGATGGTGGTTGAAGAATATTAGTGCAATAATGGTGGTTGGATGTCAAAGATCTAATAAAGGTGCTCCATCGATAATAGTCAAACTATGGCGCTCATACGGCGATGCCTTGGTGGTGGTGTTTGCACTATGACAATTCGACAGAAGTGTTTAGACGATGGGGGTCCAATGACGATGGTCGAATGGCTCTATTTGGACAACAACTATCAAATGACATTGCTAGCCCATTAGCGATGGTGTGGTGCCAGCAAGGCAAATAGGCAATGGTCAAGTGACAAATGTCCGACGACAATAATCAAACTACAATCGATAAACGACAGGGACGGATCCAGCTTCTTTTTTCAGGGTGAGCAAAAAAAAAATTTTGTGGGTGGACAAAAATGCTTAGAATTGATTAAATGAGGGCAAAAAAATTTTTTGAGAGGGGGCAAAATACCCAAAATACCCAAAATATTCCAAAATATCCCTCTAAAATTAAAAAAAAAAATTTTTTTTTGAGGGAATGCATTTGCCCCCCCACCCCCCCTCAACTCAATGGGGATCCGCCCATGATAAACGATAAAGCTCTCTTCAATTTCAAGTTAATACCCAAGATGCAACCCTGCCCCGTAATATTAAGAATGCGAGTCTATTTATAATTTTTTTAGGATGAAACTTTAATAAATCTAGTCAAAATCTTAAAAGATTTCATCACAAGAGTCATATAGATTTTATTGAATTTTTTTTTTACATTATTTAAGTACATTAATGAAGTCAGATTTAAGCGATTTATGGTTTGTTAGATTCGCCTCATTAAGAAGTAGTAAGTAAGCTATCTCAAACAAAGCCTAAGTTTTCTAAGATAGGTGTTTGGATGATCATGAAATCTATACAAGAGATTTTCATCCAAATATGTACAACGACATGTACTTGATTAAATAAATTTTGATAATGTATCACTTTGAAGTCTGAGTTCCTTTTTTTAAATAAATTTTAAAAACATTATCGAAATGTTTTTCTATTTATTGATCAAAATAATTGTTTTTTAAATGTCTTTTCTATCAAAAACTGGTAGAACACAGAAATCAAATAAAATCTAAGTGAAGTGTTTTTATTATCTTTTTATGACTTTTTTTTTAATGAAATGCAGCTAATTTACTTTTAAAGATAAGAATGGGAACATCATGCCTCTAATTACTAATAATATTATTTGCTTAATTTCTAATCCCTCTTACGAGGGAAGCTCCTCTCGGCTATATTAATAGGGCAAACCAAATATTAGGTTACCAAATCATTAATTAACACTAATTAAATCATCGGCGTGCCTTCTCATTAGCATACAAACAATTGGTGTTGACTTCCTTTTATTTATTATTAACACTAATAACGATGCTAATGATAATTTTAGCGTATGCCTAATCAAGTCCTCATTGATTGGCGGGTTGTTTATTAGGTGGGCCAACTCTGAATATATTTTGTTTATTGCATATCACAAAAGCCTTGAGGTTCATTATTACGTCCTCCGACCGGACGTAGAGGAACGTCCGGTCGGAGGCAAATTCCCGCCAAAAAATGAGAAATACCGAGTAAATACCGAGCAATACCAAACAATAACGAGAAATACCATCATTTGAAGACCCAATACCGAGTTATACCGAGCTATACCCAGCAAATACCGAGTTATACAAAAGTTGTACCGAGTTTTCCTAGAAAAAACTCGGTACAACTCGGTATTTCTCGGTATAGCTCGGTATAACTCGGTATTGGTCTTCACAGAGCGGTATTCCTCATTATTATCAAATAATACCTAACAATACCGAGCAATACCGAGTTTTTTGGCGGGATTTTCGCCTCCGACCGGACGTTCCTCTACGTCCTTACACCGGACGTAATAAAAGTTCGAGGTTGAGGCTTCGTTTGGTGCTTTTGTAAAAGACAATTTTAAAAAATATTAGTTCAAAAAATGGAGTTTTCTAACAGAGAAGCATATATAAAAAGCTTTCTCAAAACTACAGAAAAATAAAAAAAAGGAGTTATTGGGAACGTGATTTGACGAACCAAACAACATAAAAAAAAAATTCCTCCATTTTCAAAAACGGAAAAGGCAAAAAAACGCTCAAACAAACAAAGCCTGAGCAATGCGTACATCTTCATCTACATTATCATCATATATATTTGAGACATCGAGTTGTTAGACGTACCACATCCAAAGTGAGTAAATTGCGAGAAGAATTTGAATCATTGACATCTTAGCTACTAGGCTAAAGCTTAAGGTTTTATTTCGGTTGGCTTCCTTACTGTTTTTTAAATCAATTTTTTATTACAAAAATTTAACTTTTATTAAATATTTCCGAAATCTAATATTATGACAAAATTTTATAAGAATGTTATAAAAATAAAATTTAATTATTCTAAGATATAATTATTTCTACTTTTAATGTACAATTACAACATCAAGCCTTTATCCCACCATGTAGGAATGGCTACATGAATCAATTTTCACCATTATGTCATGTTAAAAGTTAAATTTTCATTTAAATCTAATAAAAAATAATTTTGCTTATTAATTAAATGTATTTTAATCACTAATTTTTTATTTAAAAATAAATTAATTATATATAATTAAAATTAATGAATAAAAAATTTAATCAAGTAACAATTTTAATTAAAATAAAACTATGATGTATTAATTTTTAATTTAATTTACTGCTTAAATTTTTTATTTTAAATAAAATAGTAATTTTATAAATCGGTACATTTCTAGCCCAATTAAATATCTCAACAAGATGAAGTAGATGACATCAAAGTTGTCTAATCTAAGTCCAAACGAGTTCAAATGACTTAAAGCAAAATTAAAAAGTTCATAACATTAATTGGATGGTCAAGTGGTCTCCAAATTTGGTTCGAGGGAATGCTCAGCTTGCAAAAGATTCGAGAGCAACGATTGGTTGACGGACGTTCAACGCTAGCGATCAAGCCGAATTCGTCTCATTGAACTGCTCGTTAAATATGCATTTTAAATTATATATATATTCAAGCTCTTTTAATTATTAAAATTTAAAATATATATTTTAAAATTTTTAAACATAATATAATTTATATATATTTAATTAAATATTATTTAATTCTTCATTTAAATATATTAATAGTTAAATTATTTATTTTATTGTTTTAAATTAAAACTATAGAGATATATAATTATATTTATTAAATTTATGCCTGACATATATTTTTGTAAATCTATTTAAAAATGATTAACTTTTAATGGAGTCATAATCTAACCTAAATTAATTACTCGTCTTTTCTAAATTAAATAAATATTTATGATAGAATATGGAAATGCATTTTTTAGTTTTATTTCGGCATTGAGCAATGAAATTCGAATGAAGATGAATTATTGTCTGATATGATCATATTTTGAAATAAAAAAAATAAAATTTTTGGTTTAAGATGCCCTAATGAAGGTCTCCAAAGTTCTCAAAGTAGAGCACCATTAAAATAAAAAAAAAACCAGAGCACCATAGCGGCCTCGACTCCGCCCTGCTAGGGTTTTTGCCTCCCAACGGCTGTTGCCTCCGTTTGCGGGTGAGGAAGCATTTTGCGGCTCTCTAGTTCGTTCATGCGTGTTCCTCCTGCCTGCTTAGGTTTAATTCGGGTGGCCTCCTAGAGGCTTTCGTCACCGTTTGCTTGCGGTCTCAAGGAAGAATCCTTCCCTCTTCTTCTTTATTTTGTTTCAGCTTTTCGTATATTTTTTTTTAATTTGACATACTCAATTCGTCCACCTCCTAGTCCTTTGCAGTCGAAATGGTGGTGAATCGTCTTTGTGATCCTGGTTTATTGGATGGATCTTTGAAATCGAGATCTTTCGTTGATGCCTTAGTTGGTTCTTCCTCTAATGTTCGGGTTGCTAACTTCAAGCCATCTTCCTTTCGTGGTTTGCGTTCCTTATGGATCATGGAAGAGGAGATTCTAGCTCTTGTGGCTCCCTTACAATTTGCATTGGTTGGGTTTTTTCCATCACGGCATCCTAGTTTGGATTATATTTGCAAGTTCTTTTTTAACCTAAAGCTTAATGCTGGATTTTCTGTGACTATATTTGATCCGTCGCACGTTCTGATTAAGTTATTCAATGATCCGGACTATAGCAAACTATTTTGTCATAGATCCTATTTTGTTAATAATTAATTTATGATATTAACAAAATGGTCACATTCACTTGATATAAATGTTGAGTCCCTGTGATTCCCATTTGGATTTCCTTTCCAAACCTAAGGCTCCATCTCTTTTCTCCTCGGATCCTGCATGCTTTGGGTTCTATTTTTGGTTGACCATTAAAAGTCGAAAATGCCACCTCTGTGGGCTCTCGGCTCTCTGTCGCTCGTGTTTTAGTTGAGCTTGACATTACCAAAAAATATTCGGATAAAGTATAACTAGGTTCTGAAAATTTTGGATACATTTAGAAGGTTGAGATGAAGGAATTTTCTTCATTTTATGGTTCCTATAATTGCATTAGGCATGTTAGGGGTGAATGCTGCTCCCACTTCGCTGTCCGAAGCCTATTCCTACTATTACTTTTAATCCTCATTCGTATGATGGGAATGCTATGGGGAATACAACTGCTATTTCTGATGGTTTGGAAAATGTTAACGCTATTGTTGTGGATTCTCCTGTTACGCCTACTAATGAGTTGGTCATTAATGGGGGTAATAGTGTTGTAGCTGATATTGAGGTGGATGTTGCTATGGTCGGTCAAGCTGAAGAGGTTGATATGGAGCCAGTTTCTGTTTTTCCAATGGTTGTTTCTTGTGATAATAATGAGACGATAATGGGAACTGATACTTGTATGACTAATTCTATTGCTTCTCCTATCGAGTCTCAAATTTCTAATTTGGGTTCTTTGGAACACGTGGCCTGTGAAGCTTTCAGTCCTTTGGATGGTTTTGTGCCAAAAGAGAATGTCGATGATAGTATTGGTTTGGATGATCAGCCTCTCATTACTGTGGGTTTTCCTTTGGATAACAATGCTGAAGTGCTTATTATAGATATTCGCTCTTCTTTGGTATATAATATTGTTTCGGCTGGGGGGTTGGGGCCAATTGTGAATATGCTGTTTGTGGATGTTCCGATTACGCTTAACTCTTCCAATGAGTTCAAATTTCAATTGGCTTCCAAATCCACATTTAGTCTTGTGGATCATTCTGATTAGTTGGATGGGTCTTGCTCCTCGCCTTGCAGGGATGCTGGAGAGGAATTGGATGAGCCAGAATAAGCTTTTCATGAATATAGTTTGAATGTAAGTCGTTCTGCTCAAAAGGTCCTATTCCATGGTGTTGCCAAATGTTCTAGAGAGAAATAGAAAATTAAGTAATTGGTGTTGTTGGTGTATGTCCTTTGTTGTTATGGCCTCCTATCCGATTTTTGTGTTCTGTTGGTTGTTGTATTTTTTGGTGGTGAACTCTAATTGTCTAGTTCGACCAATGACGAGGCGGCCTTCTGCTCATCCACTGGAGGGTCTTGGCTTGATGGAAACCTTGGTGGTCCCTTTTATTATTATTATTATTTTATTTTAGTGGTGGTGGATTCCCTTTTCTTCTTCTAATTGGTGGCATTTATTTAGGGTGTGGGATTTGATCTGTGCTTGTTGCCTCCAACGGATGATCCTTACCTGTCTTCTAGTTGGTTGTATGAAGGCTCATGCCATTTCTTGAAAAAATTATTTTGTGTGGAGTTCATACTCCAATGAAAATGCGACACGTCGAGTAGTGACCAAGGCTTGGTAACGCTCGGTATCTAAGCGTAAAACCGGACGGTTCTCCCGTCCGGTGTCCGCACATAATAATTTCTCTATTTCTTGACATCGGTTGTTATTTGTCTTGATTTATTGATTATAACTTTGTATTTTTAGATTTTTCTCTTTTAAATTGGGTTATAATCTACTTTTTATTAAATGTATTTTGAGCTTGTTCTTAAAAAAAATAAAGCTCCATTGCTTGTTCCCTTTTAGTAGCATATCGGAGCTGGATTCGGAAGATTCTTCTCGAAAGTTGGAAAGCGGATTTAGATGTTAAAAAATGTATTTATAGGGAGACGAAAATAGTGATTTTAGGACTAAACGTGCGAACTGGGATGTGAGGACAAGGGGACAGGATCCGCTAAGCTTTTTTTGTATCCGATCCGTGAAGCAGATGGGATTAACCGATCCGATTTGTTTCCATGCGCTGATGCGCGATATGGATCCCACTCTGGACAGCGACATTCCAACGGCTACTTCAAGAAATTTTAAATTAGGTTTACGGTTTATTTACTTTGTTCTGTTCTTAATTAATGAGTGCACGATTTTCAAAAAGAAAAATAATTATTCCAAAATATTAGGATAAAATTTGTAAGGATAGCCTATAAATTCTTAATTTATTTTAAGATGAATATAATACAATTTTTTATGTATAAAAAATTGTAAATTCTTATAAAATGTTTAAACTCCATTTAGATAATCTTTTTGTCATTATTTTTTTTTTGTCATTATTTTCAATAAATTTTTATATTAAAAAATTATTATAAAAATAATAAGAAAACTATCTCAATTTAAATCATGGTAGATTTGAATTCAATTAGAATTCTCTAAATTAATTCTAATCAATATGTTACGAGTTCGACTAAATAATATGAATGTCTAAAAGTATATTTTTTATTTCCAATTTTAAAAGCGAGTAAAGTTAGATTTAGGGGTGTAAATGAGTCGAGTAGTGGCTTTATCGACAAGCTTGGCTCGTTAGTCAGAATTTTGGCTAGAATTTGAGCTTAAGCTCGAAAGGCGAGCTCGAGCTCGACTCTTCACAGTGCAGGCGGCTTGTCGAGCAACTCAAGTTCGACCAGTCCAATTTTCCCACTATGAGCTTCAAATTCTTGCTTCGTCTCGCAGAGTGCACGCGTCATTAGGTTAGCTCACGCACGCCGCCTTGGTCTGAGGCCCACAATCCTCTCATTTCAAGCTCACACACAACGCTTCAGTCCGCCTTGGTCCACACGACAGCTGCTCGGTCGCGAGGTCCACCTCCATCTCGTCGAGCGCACACGGCACGAGACAGACTTACGTCCTCTTTAATCTTTTAGCTCGGTCCCGATTCGCTTAATCGAGTTGGCTCAATGAGCTCGCGGGTCGAGTCTAGCTATGCTCGAACTCATATAATATATGTGCTCAATTGTACACTTAAACTCGAGTCGTGAGCTCAATAAACTTGACTTGTAAGCCCATAAATAAGTCGAGCTCGAGCCGGCTCGGCTCACTTTCACCCTAATTAGACTATCTTTTTTGCAAGAGTGGCATCATCTAGTTGGAATTGAAAAAAAAGTAGGTATTTGACTTGATGATTACTTTGTATAAATTTATTAATTTAATAAGTCATATATAAGTAATACTTGAAAGTAATTTAATATGTTTATAAATAAAACAATATGTATACATAAGTACTTGTTTATATAATTATATGTGTTTGTGTATGTCCGTCCATATATGTATATTTTTATTAATATGTTTCAAATAAAAAAAGCATTCAGGATGTTAAGAGAACTATGCTATTGACATCTTTCAAAGCTTCAACAAGTTTACCTATATTGTATGGGCTTCAAAGGTCTGTAGTAGAATTGAAATGGGCTTTCATCTAAGCCCATTTAGAATTAAAATAAAAATCAAATCCGCAACGTACTTTCAATATTTTATTTATGACAGCACGACCGTCTCCAACTGCCTTAAACGCAAGTGAGATCCAACATTTCGCATCCTTTTTCCAACTAACCCATAATTTGTAGTTGTTGTAGTGATTAAATATTAAATATTTTATAATTTATATGATAATGAATGAATTTTAATAATTAGCCCTTATAAAATAGTATTAGCCCAAAATAGAAATAATTGAGATAAGTCAACTCTGAGCTTAATTCTATAAATAAGCTGTAAATTAAACTCAAATTGTAAATAAAATAAGGCATTGTTTAGAACAATTTGTTTTTCTAAGGTTTTATTTGAAATGACTTTCTTAATGTTTCTTAATGCAAATTTTTTTTACAAAATATTTAGTTTTTGTACTAAAAAAATATTTTAAGAAACAGTAAGAGAGCAATTCCAAACAAGACGCCTACATCAACTTGTTAGTAAAAAAAATTCTAGCACAAAAATTTTTTATATTACAAAAGTTGCTTTAGAAAACAATAAGAAAACTGTCTCAAACGAAGCCTTACTAAGGCTTCGTTTGGGATGGCTTTTTTACTGCTTCTTGAAGCAGCTTTTTAGTACAAAAAATAAACTTTATGTATTGAAAAGCTGCTTTAAGAAGTAGTAAGAAAGCCGTCCCAAACAAAACCTAAGTTAGAGCTAATCTAAGCTCGGATAATTAAAAAAAGGGATTTACATGGATAATATCTAAAATTATTCTATTGATATATTTAATCATTAAATTTGACTATTTTTTGAGCTTAATATGTTGTTAATGTCATTGCATCCAAAGAAAATTTTGAAACTCTTGCTGATAAAGATGAGAGGAGAGGTGGAGGACCTGATAAGGTCTCATTGACTATGGGATCGCTGATGTGTGAAAGTTGACTCTTGACGACAAAAAAGAGGTGGAGAAAATGTGACGAAACCTATATCGTGTAAAGCTTGATGATACAAAAGATATAAGAGAGTCACAGCGGGATTCACGATAAAGAAGAGCTTGCGTTCAAGCAAACGATATGGGCTTTGGGTGAAGTTTGTGTCAACAGTTAGATGGGCCAGGCATACATAGAAAAAGCCCACTAATTTTAAAGGACTTAAAGAATTTTAACAATATTTGGGTCTGATCTGTGCAGTGTCCCTTTCTTGAGAGGGCCGATAAATAGAGTTTTTATAATCACTGGGCTTCATTAATTCGTTCCTATGTGGACCAAATTGGAGGCCTTACATATTGGTGGTCCTTATGGACTTTTATCTAAATCAATGAGCTTTGGACCTTTGGTAGCCCAACCAATCAAACCCTCTTCTAGACATATGGGAATCAAATAAGATGCATTGATGGTAGATTATAAAGTTTAGGTACTTATGAATACTTTATAATATGAGCGTTAAGAATTTAATATTTATTATTATAAATTATTTGAAATATAAGCGTTGATTATTTAGAATGTTAAAAGTTTAATAAATAATAGTATTTTATAAATGAGTATATGAGTTCATGAGGTTTATAAAATTGGAGTCGAATATGGGAGGATAATGTTACCTTTATTTAAAGTTGAATAAACACTTTATAATTAGGACACTATATAGATCATCGTATAGAGAGTTTCTTATTTTATCATATTTATGATGTATGTTACTCTAAAAAACCCGTAAATAGCTTTTCATTCTATCTATAAAGATGGTCACATACAAAATATTCAAAAGAGCTTTAAAGGTTGAAGAAGCATGAAGCTCCATCAGAGCACCACCATCCTCATTTGACTGTCACTATCGAGCCATCTTAGATATTAGGTATTAAATAAATAAGATGTTAGGTGTTAATACATAAATCCATTAAAGTATCACCATCAAAAAACACTTTTACTTTACCGCCGCGAATTTCTAATTGTAATAATATATTGATACGTCACCAAAAAAAAGACTTAATTGACCATGAATCTCGAGGCTATCAGGACTTAGATTTCAATTAAACCTATAGTCAAGTTGAACATCTCAACTAGGTGAACCCAACAACACAAAAAATAGTCCAATCCTAGCCCTGACGAAACCAAATCATTGGCCTAAATCATATTTGGAAACTTCGAGACAATAATTAGATGATTAAATGATCTCAAAATTTGGTTGTTTATTGTCCAATCAAGAAGCTAGATGAGACAAATCAAATGTGCCTAAAATCACTTAATTATGACAACACATAAATACGCCTCCTAACTACAATCATGGGCACTTGCCTCGACCTCAAACAGTAGAGATGAATAAGAGGGATAATTTCGGTCTTTTGCGCCCTCACACCCCCCCCCCCCCCCCCACCCCCCAATCAAAATTTGTTTTTTTTTTTTGCCATAATCTAAAGCATTTGTCCAACTTCTGCTTGAGTCCTCGACGTCTTTGTTCCGCCCCTTCACAAATGCGACAGTAGACATGCCGACACAGCCAGACGAATGTATTGAATTTGTCCACCCTAAAAAAAAAAAGAATAGATCTACCCCTGCCTATAATCTCTCCAACTGACATTCTTGAAACACCATCTCCTAGCAGCAGTCCCTCCAGTTGTAGTCACCCGCTGACTACTATCCTTCGACCATCATCGTCGGCCGACTATGGCCCTCAGACCACCATCACTTGACTACGGTTCTCCAACCATTATTGCTTGCTCAAATACTATCCTTTTAGCCTCCGTCACCCAATCAATTACTATTCTCGTAACACTATTACTCGATTATAGTCCACCGACCACTATTATCTGCCAACTATAGTTCTTAGACCACCGTCTCCCAGCTACGATCCTACCAATTTTCAATCCTCCGACTATAATCCTACTATAATTTTTTTTACCTCTATAGCCAATCGATTGATATTATCTAACCACTGTTGCCCGTCGAATATGATCCTCGAACCGCCATAACTCGACGACATAGTCCTCCGACCAATGTAGCCTTAATTGATCCTTTTGACCTCCATTGCCTGTCGACCATGTTTCTTTGACCATCATCACCTGAATACGACCATTACAGCCTTCATTTCTATCCGACTTTTGTCCTTCAACCATTATATTCCGACTACGTTCCTTAGACCTCTGTTGCTTGTCTACAATTATGCCAATATGCATCACTCATTGATTATGGTCCTTTCAACCTCCATCGCCTACTGATAATAGTCCTTAGATTATTGTCACGCGGCTATGGTCTAGCTAATCTTTATCCCCCGCTGAATGCTGTTGGAAAATAAATCGCCACACATATTTGGTGTGTTACCCTATTTTGTGATAGAAGAAGATTGATCACCACAAGTGAGGTCAACAAATACAGTCTTCGAATCATCGTCACCTAACTACATTCCTCCAACCTCCATAGTCGATTGATAACGGTTTTCCAACCTCCATCACCTGTCAACTTCAATCCTCCGACCACTATAGGTCGACTATGATGCTTCCAACTTACATTACATGCCGACTACAATCCACTGATCAATATATAATCTCATTATCAATGATGCTTTGCTACTCTAATGGATACTGACTTCATCAATTATCATCTCCAATAACTTCAATGCACGCCACTGCTTATAAAATCAACATACATCATCAACATCTGACTCCCAACTTCATTCCTTTGATTTTTATTGCATTCCTACCAAAAGAAATTTTCAACTTCAGCCAATTCTTTATAGTGTATCAATGTATTCCCCTAAGGAAGGCTCCACTTGTAATCTAATTCAAATACTAGTGAAATTACTTTAACTAGTTAGGCTCCAAGTTTTTTCCATTTTTAGGGATTTTCACGTAAAAATTACGGTGTATCTTATGATTGTTGCACTTCTCTTGTATTTGTGTTTTTGTTGGTCCTTCATGCAATGCTAAAATATTAAATACTATGTTTCTCTAGCGACATGAATGTTCCGGCACACAATGTAAATAAAAATTAAAGATATGTAAATAAATAAGACTTTTGTGGTATATATATAAACCACCTAAAAATAATCAACTTCATCTTTTCTCTTGTATGAGTTAGTCGTAGAAAAAGAAGAGTCTCATATGCTTTTGACTTAATCAAATGGCAGTTTTACATAGACTACCTACAACTAAAACTTCAAAATATTTATTCATCGAACAAAACATGATGAAAACCAAGAGAGTTCAAAAGAGGGCCAAAGCCTGAAAATGAAACTCGAAAAATAGTGCTATTGTGTCTTCATTAAGCTTAGTTACTGAATTCAAAAAACTAAAAAACCCAGTTTTTTTCTATTAAAAATAAAATGTATTGCTTTCATCATTTGGTTGTTTCAAACTATCTCCACAAATCTTCATAAAAATTCAAAAATATGGTGAATTGGTGATTGTAGTTCCAAACATGAAAACAATTCATCAAAATTCATTTCATATTTCCCCCATACAATCAACAGAAAGGATCTTAAAAGAAACCAAAATATATCCAAAATTCTATTATTTCTCCTACAAGTGCTCACTGATGTTTTTATATCCTAAACCGCCATAACTCAAGTAATATTTTGTTATTATTATTATTGAACTTAGTGTTTTCCTATACTGATTGATTGAAGGTTTTGTCTTCATCCAACAAGATTTTTTCTTCAAAATTAGTATAAAAGTGTCTCTGATTTGTACTTCGGAGTTCAAATTCCCAAAAAACTTATTCTATCCACACTGAAATTTGTGCCTTAATATCATCCAAAATTCTATCTTTTGATGAATTTCTCATATAACAGAAAGAAAACAATTCAAACCCAAAAGCCAAACAGAAGAGAAAAAGGTACCTGGAACTGATGAATCAAAACTGAGATGAGAGCTCCAGAAAGCGAGATGCTATCTCATGCTTTGCTTTCAGAACTTGGAAAATAAGAATTTGAAGAAGAGGAACACCAACAGTGTCAGCAATCCTAAGGCCACTTTGATTTGTACGCTAAGTCATATGGGTTTTCTATGTCATCCAAAGCAACACACAAACTCTCAGTTTCTTTGTCTGTCAATCACTTTCTTTGTGTAGAGTCTCTCCTATCACTACCTCTTTGCTTTTAAGGAGGTTTTGGTGTGCTTTGCGAGCACTACCACCTTTAGTTTTTGGGGTCCTACGCCACCACTTTTACAGATGGGCACAGCTTATCTACTTTTTCCAACTTTCCCCACCTTCCATTTTACAGCAGAAATGAATTGGCAAATTAGCTATGTCTCTGTTATTATTGAGGACAGCTGAGAGTTTTTTTTTTTTTTGGGTGGACTTTCTTAGCTAATTAAGTTAAACTCATATACACACCAAGTGCATTCTTAAATTTCGAATCCAAGATCTCTTGAGTGATAGCCAAAACTTTCAACCGACAAATCAAGACTAATCGTGTACAGTTAAGTGTTTAGGTGTAATATACTTCTTCCTTTTTTCTTAGGCTTTGTTTGGGACGGCTTTCTTATTTCTTCTTAAAATAGCTTTCCATTATAAAAATTTTAATTTTTGTATTAGAAAGCTATTTTAAGAAGCAATAAAAAAGCCGTCCCAAACGAAACCTTAATGAAGAAGTGTTTTTGGTTCGTCAATAAACATTATATTCCTTCAATCATCAACATATTATTTTCACTATTTTTAGGCTTCGTTTGAGACAGCTTTTTTTTTTTTTCTTTCTAAAAAAACTTTTTAATATAAATTTTTTAATTCAAAAAAATTTATACTAAAAACCTGTTTGATAAAGCACTGAAAAAGCTATCTCAAACAAAGCTTTAATCTAGTTGAAAACAGTATAATTGTAACACATTAGAAGCACTAAAATTTGAGTTGAAAAAAAAAAAAAAGATTTGACTATTGGTGTATGATTAAACTTAGGGTTCGTTTGGGACGACTTTCTAACTGCTTCTTAAAGAAGCTTTTTAGTATAAATTTTTTTAATTGTTTTACTAAAAAAATTACTTCAAGAAACAATAAAAAAATTGTCCCAGACGAGGCTTTAATCCAATCAAAGTCGATGGTTCAGCTGTTGTCAAATAGTTAAAGAGGTTTATAGCTCATTTGGTTCTATGCCCCTTCTATTATGATTAAGATTAAAAACTGGCTCTCCCATGATAATTTATTATTGCTGAGGATTCTATGGCTATGCATAACCCTTTTGTGTTTTGAGCAAGTTGATTTTTTATGATTAAGGTGAATTTAAGAACTTATTTTTTTTAATAAAGTTTAACACAATGTTAGCCCCATCTATGATGACATATTTCAAATTGCAAATTAATGTGTTGCAAATATTGTGATAGAATTTAAAATGTGAATAATATGCCAACTAAATCATATTCAAAAATATTAATTCATATTATTAAAATATGAAAAATAGAATAGTCTCTCTCTCAAAAGCATTTCTAATTCAACAAAAAATAATATGGACATGAATTAAATGGAAAGAAAGTCTGCATTTAATAATTGCAAATGAAGAACAATTATGTGGTTTCATGTCGATATCAACAAACCTAATAGTCATGTTCTTTAGTGCATTGTGCATAAGCTATATATGAGAGGCAAAATAGAAACAAATGCTACAAAGAAACAATAAAATGTAGAAGAAAGCATCTAAAAAAAGGCTGAAAAACTATAGTAGTAATATGCATAGAAACTACTACATATATCTTTTTCTTTTTGTTTCCTAGTTCAAAAAAATTTTATACTAAAAAACTGTTTTAGAAAGCAGTAATAAAGTTGTCCCAAATCAGGGGCGGATTTATGGGGGGCTCGCAGCTCCCCTAAATCCGTTCACAGGCTCCCAGCTCTCCGCGTCCCTCCATTCTTCCATATGAAGGCAAGCAGTCGCCGGTGGCGATAGTTGACCGGCGATACTCTTCCAGTAACCGATGTTGAAGCTGCCGGTGATGAGATCAATTTCCCTTAAGATTGGCGACGGCAACGCTAGATTTTGGCATGCCACCTTGTGCACATGTGCTCTCCACCTCGTCATGCTCACCTCTGTCCTCACTACCAACCTCTTCGCCATATACGCCTTCACCTACGCACCAAAACCCTCCACTTGCGCTATTTTCCACAGCGTTAAGAATCTCTCCGTGATCTCGGAGCACGTAGCTGCAACAGTAAAAATTATTTGTGCAAATGTTTGGGATATCATTCTTATTACTTTCTAAAATAGCTTTCTAGTATAAAAGTTACAATGCAAAAAATTTTTGTACAAAAAAAATGATTTAAAAAATAATAAAAAAGCTGTCCCGAACAAAGTCGTAATCATATATATCTTTAAAAATCTTTGCGCGATAGCAACAAGTTCTCAACCATTAATTATAAATATTTAATAGAAATTTTGATTTTTCATTTTTATGTTAGTTTGTCAAAAAATTTATTTGAGCTCTATCAAATAACTAAATAAACAATAAACAACTATTTAGTTTTGCATCAAAATTCTGATTACAACCCTAAGTATGAGTATGAGCACAATATATACATGTAGTCTTTAAAAAAAACACATATATTATTTATTTAGTATTTGTATTATAATTATTAGAATTATCCACTTAAATATAAATATTTTTATGTTAGAATTATTTAATATTAAAGCATCTATATTATCTATTTTTGTAATACATTCTCATTATTAAAGAATGTTATTTATTATACTTATTCCCTATTTTTTATGATATATTCAAACATTTTTATATTGTATGTTATTAAATTGAATAGAAGACATTACAATTTTAATTTTCTGATATAGAATTAATAAAAAAAAAAGCATTTTTACATTAGGAAGATGTTGTCTACTCAAAAATGATAAATATAAAAGGAAGATTTCTTCATTTTAAAGAATACATTATGACCAAATAAAAAAAAAATAGAAAAATCAAACAGAAGGAACAATGGAAATTACAGCGAATTATTACGTCCGGTCACCGGACGTCCGGACACCCAATCGAGACGTGCCACGTCACCCGGATACACTGGGCCCCGGTGTATTTGTGACTAATCCATACTTAATATACTCAATTAAAAAAAATGAATACCAATGTATCTTTAAAAATGGCTTAGACTTTATTTGAGATAGTTTTCTCATTAATTTTTGCAGTAGCTTTTTAACATAATTTTTTGAAAGCATCAATAAAATTGTGACTAAAAGTTGTCTCAGACGAAAACTTAGGCTTCGGCTTCTTTAATGCATTCGAAAATGATTTTTTAGTACAAAATTTTCTAATTCAAGAAATTTGTATTCGAAAAAGTTGTTTTAAAAAGCAATAAAAAGCTATTCCAAATGAAGCCTTAAATTTTATTTGGGAAATAGTTTTTAAGTTAAATGCTGATTTAGAACCCAAAAAAGGCTTTAATTGAATCCACTGATTGTTTATTCATGATTTTTGATAAATATAATCCCAAAGATCATTAATGAAAAGCTTTGTTAAGGAAGCAGAGGAATGTAGAGACTTGCGAGATTGATTCTGTCTGCTCCTTTTTCTAATGAAAGAAAGGTTTTTATTTAATCGAAGGTTTATATTAAATTTTAAGTGTGGAAAAAGAGACTTTGGACCAATCATACATTAAATGAGAGATAGCTTTACGTGTTAATTAATCTTCAAACTTCAATGGTGGACTGTGATGTTGATGGATGTGATGACAGAGAAATCAAAATGGTGATGACAAATTAAAAAAAAAAAAAAAATAACAGGAAACAAAATGAAAAGGAAAAAAATTATAAAGAATGCGAGTTAGTTGGGTAATCTTAGGGTTGTCAATTTCGGGTCGATCTTGAAACTAACACGGCACTATTCGGGACGATCCGAACACAACTCGTTTTTTACAAACATGTAGGTTTTCTGAACCTGAACCCCACCCGCTTCGGGTCCGGGTCAACCATACCCGACTTGAATGACCCAGTGCCAACAAAAAAGGCTAGTTTTCGGATCCAAAAATGGGTCATAAAAATGGGTCAATCTCTGCATTTCGGGTAAAAACAGATCAATCTCTAATTGCCGCGTAAAAAACGGGTCAATTTCAGATCAACCCGAAACCAACCCGATTTTTGAAACAGGTCAAATTGTTGAACCCGAACCCAAAATTTTTAGGTCTGGTTCAGGTCGGATCCAATATTGACACCCATAGGTAATTCTTATTTTAAAAACTTATTTTGGCACAAATTTATCATGTAAAAATGATTAGAACTTTTTTAAGTAAAATAAAAATAAAAAAATAATTAAAAAACGGGATAATCCCAAATGATAAGAACAGGAGAATTACGCTAATGTTAAAAATTGGAGACCATTTGGTCAATTTCATAAATAATTGTTCACAAAATAAGATATGTGTGACAAAATCATGCTATAATCCAAATCTTTAACAGATTTAATCAAAACATGCGAGGGGTTCAAAACGGTAACGGAACGGAAAAATGGCCAATGAGCTTAAGATTTAAGAAGAATTTTTGAATAGCATCAAGAGAAGGGCAGTGACGCAAGAGCAATGATCTCCTCCTACCAGATGATTATCCACGGAAAGTAGAATTATGCCAGTTTTCGGCTTGTGTTGGGCTAAGCTGATTGATTAAGCCCATTTCATTAAATACCTGTGGATATTTGTTACTTAGTTAATGGATAGGCCCTATAAGTTAATGCCCAAGAAGCACTCGGCCTTTATCGAAGGTAATCTTGCTTGGCAATAAAAGGGCAGCTTAATCTCTAGCAGGTGTATCCAACACCATGCAATTTTATTTATCTTTTTTTTTTTTTTTAAAGGTTTTTGTAAGATTAAAGAGTTCTCTAATTCTTATAAAAACTTTCTTTAAGATTAAGGCTTCGTTTGGGACGGCTTTTTTATTGCTTTCTAAAACGGAGTTTTAGTACAAAAATAAAAAATTTTGTACTAAAACTCCGTTTTAGAAAGCAGTAAAAAAGCCGTCCCAAACGAAGCCTAAGTTTTCTAATTTTTACAAGAACTCACAACATGTATTATGAGTTCTCTAACTCTTGCAAGAACTCATATTATAAATTATGTGAAAGAAATCAAAATGAAAACATGAATTTACATAAATATTAAATCCACAAAATCTTAAACAAAATGATTTTCACAAGATTTCAATCAGAAGAAAATATATTTTGATTCATGTTGAATTAGTTGAATTCCAAACTATGGGTTCTCTCCCTTTTCCCTTTCACTTTCTTCTTTCATGAGTTAATTATCTATGGGACAAACTAAGTCATTATTATGAGAGGAGGGATCCCAAGCAAGAAAGCAAGAGAGATATCAGAGATCGCTCTTGCCACCTTGCTCCTATTCAACCACAACCCGGACTTCTGCTGGACCACCGCCTGACGCCAGACTTCCGTCAGACCACCGCTTGACGCCAGACTTCTACTAGACCGCTACCTTACGCTGGACTTCTACCGGATGATCGATTGACGCCCGAACTTCTGTCTGACGACCACCTGACGTGGGACTTCCGCCGGACCACCGACAGACGCCCGGACTTTAGGCTGACCACTGCCTGACGCCGAACTTCTTCCGGACTACCGACTGACGCCCATCAAATTCATCAGCTCTATTTCTCCCTTACCTCTCTGTAATGGCAAAGTAAAATTTATTTTGTAGTACTTTAGGACTATCAGTATTGTTTTATTTGCAAAAAAAAAAAAAAAACCTAATACTTTTATTTCAATTCTAAGTGAATGACCAAAATGCATGTAAGACCCTTGTTGTTAATTTTGTAAGATCATCTTAAATTGAGGCACAATCTCTATTTCAAAAAAAAAAAAAAAAAAATTCTCGCAGTATAGGATTACAGATAAAATCTCCTATGCTGGCATGTAATCGGTGTCCAGTTAAAAAATGGGAAAAAAAAAAAGAGATGAATCCAACTGATTTTATAGTTTAATTGTTTACATGTTTTTAAATTTTTTCTCTCATAAAGTCTTTTTTGGACAACCGTAGAGTTTTGTAAATGTAAATTATGTAATTGTGAAGCAGCTATGTGAAAATTTACTTTTTTGAAAACTATTGTGTACATTACAAATATAAAGTTTATGTGGAAACTTTCTTAATGCTTTGCATTTCAAAACAGGCAAACAATTATGTTGGCTACTGTTTTTAAGAAATTGTTGTGTTATGTAGGGTTTGCGATTTCTTTCGCGCCGCTGGGTGTGCGAGGGCTTCTCCTCTCCGGGGCGTCCCCGTGGGGGGATCTCTTCGGATTTCGGCTAGCTTCCGGGAAGTGTTTCTTTCCCATTCTCGTTTATCTATTCTGTTGTTTTTCTTTGGGTTGTTTCGCCGATTTTCCGGCATGGCCTCCAAGCTCAAAGATCCTGGTTTTTTGGGTGGGTTTTCTCACTCTCGCTCTTTTCGTGAGGCGCTTGCTGGTGCGAATAATGTTTTCCCGGAGCTTCGAAAGGCAACTTTTCGTGGTTTACCGTCTCTGTGGGTTTCAGATATAGAGATTTCTGAACTTGCTCTTCCTTTTCAATTTTCTTTAGTGGGCTTTTTCCCTCTAAAAAACCTCCTCTTGAGTTTATACGCAAATTTTTTTTCAATCTTAAGCTTAATGGTGAAGTTTCAGTGACTGTGTTAGACCAATCTCACATTCTCATCAAATTAGCCAACGATTTGGATTATTGCAGGGTTTTTTGCCACCGATCATACATTGTTTTCAATTGTTTCATGAAATTAACGAAATGGTCGCCATCTCTCGACATCGGAGTTGAATCTCCGATTATTCCGATCTGGATTTCGTTCCCTAGGCTTCGTCCCCATTTTTTTTCTCCTCGTATTCTTTTTGGGTTGGCTGAGATTTTTGGTAAACCGTTAAAAATCGACGAAGCAACTTCTGTGGGTTCTCGTCCGTCGCATGCTAGGGTTCTTGTAGAATTAGATATTACCAAATCCTATCCTAAGCAAGTTTGGCTTGGTTCAGAGTCCTTGGGTTATGTTCAAGAGGTTATTCTTGATGAATTTCCTAATTTTTGTTCTGTTTGTAAGTGCATCGGGCACCCGTCGGGTAACTGTCGTTTGGGGGCTGGGGGAGTTGTTCCGGTAGCACCTGATGCTTCTTTTCCGAATATGGCTGAGGTTTTGAATGTGGTTAATCCTGTTGTTGTGCCGTCCGATCCGGTTGGTGTGATCGATTTGCTTCCTGTTGTTTCTCCTCAGACGTTGGTTGCTTCCCCTACGCCGATGGTGTTGGAGGAGACTGATATTGCTGTGGCTGTTATTGACGATCCGGTGGTTTGCGTTGAACCGGGTGCTTTGGCGGGTGGTGCTTTGCCGGAAATTGTTGGTGTTAGTGTTAACTTGCCGGAAGTTCTGTCGCCTAATGCCATTCCTTATTTTCCCTCGGTTTTGTTGGGCGGAAATGTTCACGCGAATGGGAAGTTGGATTCTCGGGTGGTTGATCTGATGCAGGAAGTGGGTGCGTATTCTATGAATGATGGTGTAATTGGTGTCCAAAACGTTGTTTCTGTCGGGTTAGAGGTGGAATCTCAGAATCTGGGTTGTGTGGAAGGCGTTTCTTCCATAAACTGTGTTGTTGAGGTTCCAGTGTTAGAAGTTGATGAACAAGCGTTGGCTAACTGTGTGGGTAAATCCTCTGGTGTTGAGATTCGAAAACAGGGTGATTGGCTCATTGATTCATCGGATGAGGAACTTGATTCTGATTATCTGGAATCCGACAATGAATTTGCTCTTGTTCGTGCTAAAACTGTTGCCACTAGAGGAAAATTTTGGGGGAGAGGTCGACGCAAACGTTGATTTTTAATATAGTTTTCTCCTCTGTGTTTTCTCTTCGGAATCGTTTGGTTTTACTGGTTGGATTTGGTGTTACATGAGGCTAAGGGCTATGATGTGGTCGGGGCTTGCGTCTCGATTGTTTTTGCTGGTGGCAACCGTTGGTGTGGAATCTGGGTCACTAACTGGACGGTCCGTGTGAGACGTCGTCGACGCTGGAGCCTTGACCTTTTGCTGAGCCAGTTTTTTAGCTTGTTTTTTTTGTGTTAGATTTTGTGGGTTTTTCTTTGTTTTCTTTCAGGTTGTTTTTTGGTTAGTGGCTGTATGTTGTGTTTTGAGCTTTTAATAAAATTTTTACTTTCAAAAAAAAAAAAAAAAAAATGTAAGTCCTATTTACAATAGTTTAAAAAAAAAAATATTTTCACCGCAACAACTTTATAGTTATATTTGCAATAAGCTATAGCAGTTCCAAACACACTCATATTCTTTTTTTAATAAATAGATTTTTTTTTCTTAAGATAAAAACACATTAGCAACTCCAATAGTAAAAAGTAGCTTCCCAATGCAAAGATTTTTCGAAAGCCGTACCTAAATGGAATAACATTTACAACATGAAAATCAAAGTAAAGAGATAGCTATCCCAAAGTAGGGTCTATTATTGATCTTTATTTTTTATAAAAGAGATTGTGAAGATGTTGTGAGAAAAATAATTTTTTAAATATGTTCATTTTTAAAAAGTGGACAACAACTTTCTTGCAAGTCCCATTTATTAGTAGATTTTATAGTAAAAAATAGATTCTTATAACATATTTTTGTGTGTCGGTGTTCGTTTTCACTTTACTGGATGGTCCGTGCGAGGCTCCAGGGATGCTGGAAGTCTTGGCCGTTTGCTGAGCCCTATCTTTTATTGTATTCCTCCGCTTTATCTTTGCTTTCTTAGTTGTCTTTGTCTTCATTTGTTGTAACTGTTATTTTTATCAATTTATTTCCTTCTTTAAAAAAAAAAAAAAAGGTTGTGGTGTATAAAACAAAAAAAAAAAACAAAAAAAAATTGTGAAAATTAGCAATAAAGTAGTTGCTAAATGGAAATATAATTATAATTTTAGAAGCAAAGCAATTAAAATGCTGCCCAACGAAATGAGACATAATTTTGAAATATTTTTTTAATAATTTATATTTATTTTTTAATTGTTAATATAATTAATATTTTTAAACAAGCTGGCTCATGAATTAACGAGTTGGGTCCAAGGTGGATCAAGTTTGACTCATTTGCTTATCGAGCTCGAATCACTGGTCACTTACCGAGCTAATCTCGAATCACTAGTCACTTTTTGGGTTAAGCTCGAAATTAGTCATGAGTCGACTAGATGCCTTATACAACAAATCTTATATGTCGGATATTTTTAAAGATTACTGATTTTTTTTTAATTAATACGTTAATAGAAAATTTTGCATAGTACTATTCTCAAAATTAATTTAATATTTTTAAAACCTATTGCAGTATAATTTATATCAGATTATTTTAAGTCTGAAAATAAATTAAAAAAATTTCCGTTAAGTAACTAAATCAAGCAGCACATGTTTGGTATCACAATGCCTTCACTTTTTCTTTATTAAAACAATTAACAAACAGCCGCTTATTCTGTCCTCCATCCAAATATTCCAATGGACAGAGCCACCCTTTCTTATTTCCCACATCATAAATTATTCATTTATTCCCCAATATAATTTGATCCCAAATTAAAAAAAAAAAATCAAAACTTGGTAGGAAAAGAAGTACAAAACGAGATTTGTTAATTGAAAACCGAGCAGTCCCGACGAATATTGCCCTGTGAGGTGTTGGTCTTGACGCCTACACGCCCGAGACGAGTTATGGCTGCGATAAAGGCGCTGTTGAATGCGTTAGAATTAGCCGCCCATGTGTCGACAGTCGGGCGGGATCGGGAATCATCGGCTAGGATCTGGTCAGACGTGAAAAGGCCCATACGTTGTTGTAGGTTTCGAAAGTATATGTTGTCGAAGGTTCGTGGGGTGATGGGGTCCATATTGATTGCCACATCAGGATCTACATTGCGTGGGCACATTCCTTGCAATTGAGTTGCGTACGTCTTATTTAGGCTCGGGTCGATTGCTCCTTTGCGCCCTCCAAAATCGTAGATCCGATTCGAAAATCTGTTGCAATGTGAGAACCCTAATGTGTGGGCCGCTGCATAAAAAAAATTGTATATAAGATTAAGGCTCTGGTAGTTAAGAAATTATTCTGTATGGAGACCGGATATAGAACATTTTTCGAAGGCTAATCAGAATATGCCATGTTAATGATACCGAGCATACCGAGCCGTAGTACCTAGCACATAAATGATGTGGCACATTTTGGTTGGTCTCCGGATGACATTCGACGTCCACATATAATAATTAATCATATTTGAGGTGGCTTTTTTTCTATTTTAAAACTAAAATTTTAATATAAAAATTATATTTTTAAAATTATTTCAAGAAATAATAAAAAAGTTATCCAAAATGAAATTTAATTTGAAATTAAAAAATGATATATAATTATATCACGAAATTTGCAAATTTTTTAATAAATTTTCTGGTTAAAAATCACATCAATTGATGAATGGAACTGGTAAGATAAGTAGTTCTTAGTCTATGGTCTCTCTATTAAAGTTCTTTTAAATATTTGAAAATAAAACTTTAAAAGTTGTCATCTCAAGTTTTGGTTGACTTATTTTATCCGCGAATTAGTTTGCTAATTGACACTCCAACTAACCCTTAATAATTACTTGTATATTTTATTATTTTTTCTCGAGAAATAGTTTAAACACAAAAAAAAAACTTTGAATGTAGGATTCATTTGGGACAGTTTTCTTCTTATTTTTTAAAATAAAAATTTATGATTGAAAAAATTTTTGTACCAAAAACAGTTTTAGAGAGTATAAAAAAAATTTACACAAATGAAATCTTAAGATTCATTTAAGACGGCTTTCTTAATGCTTCTTAAAGCAATTTTTTAGAACAAAAAATAATAAAAGTGTTGTCATAAAAAAAAAGCTTAATCTCTTACTAAATAAGTTGAAGATTTGCTTCGAAAAAGCTATCGCTAATAGACCATCAATCAAAATAAGTTTTATATTTTTTATATTTATTATAAGAATAATAAATAAAATATTTATCAATTAATTCTTATATTGTATATCTCTCGAAGCAAATCCAATATTAAAGTTTATCATAATTAAATTATGATCACAATATTCTTATTTAATTTTTTTCTTACATTGTAAATGAATTATATATGTATATTAATGCATTTGGATTAATGTGTCGCCTAATCAGTAAAATGCGTGTGGATTACACGATGCATTAGACCATGATAATGAAATCTAGATGAGGTTACGTGCGTGAGGCGAGATTGTAGAGAGCGACATTTTAACAACTTGTGAAAGCGAAGACCGCTGACTTCTCTTGATCAGCTAATGATATATCTAGAGACCAGAGTAGTTGCCGGCTGCTTCAATCGTCCAAGTGGCCAAGCATATATTATTTAGCTCTTAAAATACAAGCTTATTCCTCTCAACACATTAGTTGAGAATAATCAGAAAATCTGATTCGGTTTAAACAAGTTGCTTGCCTAGGAGAGCAGAATATATTGTACTAAAAATATATTAGCAAAATGGGCTAATGGCGTTGAAGGTGTTCTATATTTATCGACTTCAATGGTGCAAACTGTTTCTGTATTAATTTTTTGATAAATAAAATTTTGGTTAATCGACAACTCCCATCATTTATCGAATAGAAAAGAGAGCATGATTGCTTATAACTAACTGTTAACTCTTTATTTAGATAGTAATTAAGGGTTACCCACAATTATTAAAGTTCCTTCACTTCGAAGCAAAAGGAGGATTTTTATCTTGTCGGATTTTCTCTTAGATTATTTTTTTTTATATATATTGAAATTTTAGATATATTAGTAGTTTTTCTTCTTTCTAATTATTTCATTCGATAATTTTTTTTTTTCATATGATAGTTTTGATTAAGAATATGTTAGGATTCAATAATAGGGCATGGATCAGCTGAGAAAGTTCATAGATGTGTTTTATTAAACGTATAAAATTAGAGGAAAAAAAAAAGAAAAACATATAATTTTACAATACAAGGAGAAATTTGAGAAAGGTTAGCAAAATATGCAACAACAATGTTTTGGTATCCAACTTACAGTGTTCTCTGTATGCCTTAATATTAAGAAAATCTGATTCAAGCTAAGTCAATTCAATTCAAGCTAAGTTAATTTAGTATAAGCCATGTTAATTCAATCTAATTCAAAGCCCTACAAGTGGAGAAATTATTACTTGCAGTCACCAGCCGCCGCTCGGAGGCGAATCAGGACGCGCCATGTCACCATTTTATTGTGTATTGGTGCGGTGTACCGGGTCATGTGGCACATCTTGATTCACCTCCAGACAGTACGGTGACCATATAATCATTATTGAAGAATACAACCCAATTCAAGTCTAATCTTAATCAACTTCTTAAATCTGGTTCAAATTCTATTGTGATATTATTAATTAACCCAAAATAAATATTGGTATATACAATTAATAAAAATATTTTTATGTATTATATATTCAATAATACCTTCAAATCCCCTTATTCCTAAAACAAAAACTATAAAAGTGAAAAAGAAAGAATCAAAAGAAAGAAGTAAAGGAACAAGACGAAAAAGGTTAGTAGCGCCAGCAGCAAAAGTTGCCCTGATGCAACATTTGCCGGTACCCACGCACATGATTCTTATATCCTTTGGCCAAAAAAATAATCCCACCATCTTTTTCACAAATCGAAACGTGCCATATGGCGACCACGAAAGCCTCGCTTAAAACAACAAGTACCAACTACTAATTATCCTTATTATTTCCAACTACTAAAGTCTGTACTAAACCCAAAATTTTAATAATTATTTTAATAAAAATTTGAAGAATGTGCTGAGCTTATTGTTTTCCGTGTATTAGAGTTTATTTAATTTTTCATAAATCATGTTGTAATCTTCGGTTAAAACTTTCAGGCTGTAATGGATTCCTGTTTCAAGAAAAAAAATACTGGCCGGACATTCGGAATGCTTTATTACTTTAAATTCGTTAGGGAACAAATGGCACTGTTCCGTCGATGTTAAGCAACGTGGTCCAAAAGAATCTCTCCTGAAACGATTGCTAATTTCTCTCTCCTAAATTCTTCAAAATTTGGCTGATTCTTCATATGTTAAAGTGAATTCAATAATTTGGGTTTTTTTTTTTTTTTGGTGTAAAGGCGATGAGCTATGCAGTGCAAGTGGGTAGAGTTCGTACCTGACAGGGCAATCATGTCCGTTTGGGAGAGCCCATTAGCAGCAAAGAGGGAATTGAGCTGGTTAAGGTTGAAGCTCGGTTGGGGCAGTTTACCATTGACGCTCGCGGCGGTGGAGACGAGCCCGTCCAGCCTCCCGAGCTCCACCGCGTACGACGGTCCGCCGGCCTAGATTCGCACAAGAAGTGATTTAAAATTTGAAATTATTCAACATTTAACAGTTTACGTCATGCTGAGTAAAATTTGTCAAAACTAAACTGTAATCAACGAAGAGTGGAAATCTCATAAACTAAATCAATTATTCAAGTTGATAAAACATAACCAAATTAAATTTAGCACAAAATTCACCCGAAGAACAAAATATAATTATTCATAAATGAAATTGCCTTGCACAAAAGAAAATCATCCATCCCAATTGATCGATTTCAATAAAATTTACTCAGAAGATATAAAGCTTTCGCAACTTTTTTTTTTCAAATTATTTTGCTCCAAAATCATCACAATTGATTTAGCAAAAGCTGTAGAAACTGCTGAAGCCATTGCGATCGCACAAGCAAAGCCAAAACTCTTTTGCTGGGCACGAAACAGAAATCGAAGCAGAATTTGAAAATCAAAACAGAGGAATTAATCGCACCAGGGAGATCACATCGCGGGTGGCCATGGTGAGGATATCAGCGCAGGAGACCTTGTTTCGGCATTGGGTGACGGCGTCGACGGCAGCCTTGGCCTTGATGACTGTGTCAAACCCATCGCCGGCGAGGGAGAGATTGTCCGAATTATCCTTTTCCGCCTTATTGTTCGCCGTTGACGCCACAATTACTGACGCATCGCAACCCTGCATGTCACGGGATGAGAAGATCGCAAACATAGACAAAGCCAGAAAATAATATCGAAGGAGAACTGTGAAGTACATTGACGAAGCAGTCATGGAAGAAGAGGCGGAGTGTTCCGGGAACGGTGACGAAGGTTTGCTGAAACTTTTTCGTAACTGCGTTTCGAACGATGCTTTCTACATTAGGGCAGATTTTGGAGTAATAATTCTGCCGGAGTTGGGCGGAGCTCGGCTGAACCAAGAGACAAGTAGTACAGACGGAGATAAGCAACAGAAGCTCTAAATTGAGCTTCGTCATTGATATATCTCTGCTAATAATTAAGATTCTAAAGGAAAGGGAGACACAATGATTCGTGAGTGGTCGATGTATGGAAAGGATCGGAGGAGGAGAGAGGTATAAGAAGGGGAGAATGGCGGGCTCGGCCAGCTGGAATTGGGAATCTCCAATGAAAGCAGAGAAAAAGGGCGAAGAAGAGTCAGGGAAAATTTAGCTAAGGATATATTGTTCAAAATTTATGTCTAAGTTTTATTTAGAATAATTTAAATTTTTTTATTTTGATTTTAAAAAGCTCTGTTTTCAGTTTCAAAAATATTTATTCAATTTAAATGAAAAAATTTCGAAATTGTGATGAAAAAACTATTCTTATTCGTAAAGTTAAAAATTTGTTTTTTCAAAAAAAATATTAAATTATGATGAGTTTATAAAAATAAATTCTATTTTAATTTGAATTCTTCATACTCTAAAAAATAAGTACATTACAAATATATGTACTGCATTTTTTTTTTAAGGAATTCATCTAAATATAATGCCATTGAAATAATGGAATGTAAGACACTTTCTTGATCCATATATGTGAAAGTAAATAAATTTATGGATAAGCAATTATTGATTTTTCTTTTATTAATTTTTCTCCTTTTGAGTTAAATCATTTAAATGCAAAGTTGAATTTGTTTATATTTTAAAATTAAATATAATTTTTTAAAAATAAAATATGTTCTGATAAAAAGATATATTTCATAAATGCTAAGTTAGTGGAGACATTGTCATGTTGCAATAATACTTTTCTAAACTTTTAAAGACTTAAGATTGTGTGAATGCTCATTTAATTGATAAAATTTTATAGTATATATACATATAATAATTAAAACTTTGTATTTTTTTGTATAGTACAGAAATTTTTAAGTCAAAATATATTTTTATGCGATTTATATATTACAATTTTGAAAGAGCAAATATTAAAATTTTAATATGAGGTTTAGCCTGCTGTGAGTAATATTATAAGGGGGAACAAAGATGACGCAATGATACAGAAAGGTAATGATCAGTTCAATTCCGTCGTCTAAAAGCGGGAAGAACAGGTCGGGCGGGAAATGGTAGCGGTTACGCGGCCTATATATCAACCAGCATTTGCCACGTAGCTTTTATGCCACGCGGCACGAGGTGGCCGTCGGTGTTCGGTGAGAGAGGCAGCCGAGTCATGAAATTACAGCTGGAGGACACGATCGTTTGAAAGTCGGCGAAAACATGAACGGTGCAGTTTTTAGTTAGAATAGTACCGAGTAAAAAAAAATTAATAAATCTACACTCTCTGAATAATAATAAGGGTTTATTTTGAAAAGTAGCCTCAGCATTAGTAGAACAAAATAAATAAATAAAAAATTCGTCAAATAAAATAGTCACATTAAATATCAGAATTCTAAGCATAAAATTAAATAAAATTTTCAATTCAAAATATTAAAAATCATAATTTTGATATTTATTAAATTTAGTAAATACATGTAATTGGTTTGCTTTACAATCCTAATTCAGGCAATCAAACGGCCCCTATGTATATTTCTATGCATTTTTTGTGGTCGATTGAACCTTTTTATATATATTTTGTTGTGGGTTTTTTTATTTCTATAATTCTGCGAAGAAACCAAAAATAAAATTTAATTTTTTTTTGTTATGTGTTGATAATTGCCCGCTCAAATGCATAAAAATATACAATTTCAAATGTATAGAAATATTAAAATCACAAAAAAAAAACTTTTTATTTATTATTTTTTAAATATACATAATGAAAATTAAAAATGTCCATAGTAAAAAATAAAAATTTGAAGTATAAATGAAATTTATTTTAAAATGAGTGGAATATAATTTAAAAATTATTTATTGATACGTCATCACGAAATTATCTTGATCGGGCACGAATCTTGGCACAAAAATCAAGTTGGAAACTTTAAAAATTAAATTCGGAAGCACCTGAACTCCGATTTCAGCGAACTTAGAGTCAAACTGAGCGTCTCGGAAATACAAACCCGACGATAACACATTCAACTCAATCCGAGTCCAAATGAGCCCAAATCAAGCGCCCGAAGTGCTGTTGGAAAGCTCATACCACAATTTGAGTTACCAAACGGTCTCCGATTTTAACGAGCTTATACTCGAATCGAGGGGCTCGACGAGACAAATCCAACGAGCTTAAGATAGTCAAATTTTGACATCACTAAGGCCTTGAAATGTCCAACGAACGGTGCACGATCGAAGGATTCAACATCAACAGTCCATTTGACAACTCCCTATTCGCCCCTGATCCCACACCTATTTACAAGCCATGCCACTCCAGAAAAACTATAAATAGATCCCTCATTATTCGCAAGAGGACTCAAGTGAGAAGAGAGAGAAGAAGAGGAAAGGGAGAATCATCTCCTCCTCGACCACCGCCGGAGTTCTTTCCGCTGCCTGAATATGCCGGAACTCTGCCGGATTTTCGGGAGACGCCTAAATTCTACATAATTTTGTAAATTTGCTTCAAGTTAGAAGAAACGGATTGTAATCTGATCGTCCTGACTTGTGGGACGAATCAGCTTCTTGTAATTTACAAAACGCTAGTGGAACTTTTCAGCTGTGCGTGGCCCTGTGGTTTTTTTCCCTTTTTCGGGTTTTCCACGTAAAAATCATGGTGTTCATTTTCTTTTCTGTTTTTGTGCTGAATATTAGTACAACGCTCAGACGTGAATTTGTAAACTCTACCGCCGCGTATATTCTAACCCGCAACATTTATATATTATATTAAAGTAAGCATAATATTAAATTTCTAAAAATTGATCCAAAATAAAATTTAGTCAAAATCTCTTTATCCAAACTTGTTTCTTACAAGTACTTATTAAGCGTTAAAATTATTTATTTGAATTCATTAAATTTTTTTGAGAAAATTAAGAATCATATTATTGATAGTTTAAACAGTTTTGATAGTACACCGGGGGGTTTTTTTTTTTTGTGATTTATTTAATATTTATACCAAATTTTAGCAGCACTATTTTGTTATAGTTGTATTTCCAAGAAACTTCTTGCAACAATCCACCATCTCCCTTGAAAAAAATTAAAAAATTAAAAAACAAACAAACAAATGATATTCTAACGGATTTTACTTGATGGAGAGTTGTAAACTCTTTAGATTTATGCTTAAATTAGATAGTCATTAAATATTATATATAGCATTAATATAAAAATTTTGAAGTCCTTTCTTGGACATGTATATAGTTTTATTTTTTTATTTTAATATTCTTGGTGTATGTGAATAGGAAACCCCTTTGTCCTAAATTCTTTACATTTTAATTATTGTCAAATGTCCACATATAGATTAGGAGAAAAGCACATAAATGATTTTCTTCTTCTTTCTCCTTCCGAATCAACAAGATCTCTTGAGCCTCTTGAGCCTGGCTTTGGTACCAATTTTCGTGTTCGTGCCTAGCCTTGTTTAGGACTTTAAGCAAGCATCAATATTTTTCATCAAGATTTTCTAGGGGTTTCAAATTTGACTCGATCAAAAATCCGACCCGGATCTGATCTGAAAATTTTCGGGTTTGAGTTAACCTGTTTGTCATACGGGTCGGATTTGTGTTCAACACAATTTTATTTTTATTTTTATAATTAAGATGATGGGCAAATCAATTATTCAACACAATTTTTAAAGTCCCATAGTTATACAAAAAATTAAAAATGCTTGCCGGACTCAGCCTGTGAATTTGAAATTTCAGAAGAAATGTCCATTTGGTGCCCAATTTAATAGAATAAAAAGACAGTTTTATTTTTTATTTGTTTAAATATACTCAATTTATTCGAGTGGGACGAATATTTAATATTTTTTTATGATAGTCTACGCTACCAACTCTTATGACAATGTTTTCTGTTTATTAGCTGTGTTAAGTAAAAAAAGAAATATTTTATTAAATATTTTAAAAATGGTGCTTAATGTTCAATTTATTAATTTACATAAAGTCGTCTATATTTTGAAGAAATATAATCTTCAATGTTAAAATGTGCGCAATAAATACTGACTAACCAAAATGAATCAATTTAGTTAAGCCTTATAATAGGGAAAAGTAGGGTCAAATTATGTGATGAAAAATTGGTCATAATAAATTATAAAATATTAAGATAAATAAAATTGAAAAATAATTATTATTTATGTACTACACTAATCTTAAAATAAATTTATAATTTTATAACTTAATAAAGATTTTTTTTTAACCAAAAGAAAATTCATTAGAAAAGAGTAACAATATACCACATGATCAAAAGTTGGCCACATATAGCAAGATTATATACAGACAAAATAAAACACACGTTCAGGACCAACCAAACTAAACAAAAAGATGAAAACAACCCCAAAAGCAGTTGGATTAAGACTGTCACATGGTTACCAGGCTTGGGTCATCCATAGAGGAAAAGAATATAGCATCAGAAGTTATAAGTGCAATATGTTCTCAAAAATCAAAATTCACCAAAGTCAACCTAGGTTGTGAACCAAGCCGAGGCCGTCCTAGGTGCATGCAGGAAACTTGCTTCATCATTCCCCCCCGACCGCCACCCCCCCTCCCCCCCTACAGAAGAAATTCCATCATCTAACCAATCACCTTGCAACAACACATTATCCCTGGCAAGGTGAGCTAACATATCATCACTAGAAATAGTGGAAATAGGAATATCAACCAGAGGCAACTCAACTTCATTGCTACCCACATAATCCACCAAACTATGAATAGGTGAATTAAACATCCCAGAAGTCACAAAATCCAAATTACCCTGCACCACCGAAGTTCCAACACCCCCAGCAACTAAAGGAACTGAGCTATCACCCGACTCGTCCACAACATCAACACAAGTAGGACTAGCTATAAGGTTAATGCAACAATTATTGACATTCATGTTAACATCAACACCACCTATATTAGCACAATCGATATTCACAGGCACAACATTAGCTAAAGGCGCAACTACCTCCTCAACATAAACATGATCATTCAAGGGTGAGACAGGAGCTACAGGATTAGCAGCTTCTACCGAGAGACCAACATCTTGCTCAATGTCAGCATCAGTAGTACCCAAAGCCTCAACCAAATCATTGGCACCACAAGAAACAACATTAACCATCCTAACCCCCTCATAGCTAGCATCAACATTAACATTAAACATTTTAGAAGCATTAGAGAAAACATTAGGCGGGATAGAAAGAGGCCAACAATTACTACTCAAATTTCCTATGCATTTACAAGAAGCACAAAATGAGGGGAAATCCTTTATAACAACTTGCTGAATATAACCAAATTTCTTAGGTCATAATCACACTTTATCAGGATAAATTTTTGTGATGTTAAGCTCAATCAGAATGCAAGCAATGGAAGGACGAGAACCAACAGAAGTAGCGTTATCCTTTCAACAGTCTACCAAACATCAATCCTAAACCATGAAGGATACAGAAGGAGAACAGATGAGAGTGGAGCATAAGGAAAGAGACTCAAATAAGGACAACAGGAGATTCATCACCAACATCAACAAGAGGAGACCATTTGGTCAATTTCATAAAGCAATTGTTAACTAAATAAGATTTATGACATAAAATCATACTATAATCAAGATCATTAATCATTTAAATCAAAATATGTGATGAATCAAACAAGGTAACCGAGATTTCACTAATAAGCTTAATATTGAAGAACAACCTACGAATGGAGTCAAAAGAAGGGCGCTCAGAAGAAAAAAAAAACCAACTAACAAAAATTAAAAAGGAACCGCTAAGTCAGTGATCTCCTCCTCCGAGATCCAAAGTGACGACAAGCCTCAATAAGAAGTAGATAAAGAAATCTCCCATCAGAGGAACTTTTAGCAAGAACATCGAGAAAGGAACAAGATTTTAGCTGGCCCTCTAAAAAATTAGGGTCACCCCACTCAGGCATTTCACCGCCATTCCGACCGAGACCGGAGGAGGGCAACAAAACGAACAATAAAGAAAACAACAAAAGTATAAAAGAGAAGGAAAAAAAAAAGAGAGAACTTCCCTCGAAGAACAACCAGCAAGGAGGCGCGGAGCGACACGGGAGCCATAACAGATTAAAAGTTAATAAAGATATTCACACATTTTCTCTCATTAAGGTCATACATTTATGTGTATTAATTTTAGGAAGATGACTCGACCAACTTGTACCAACGATAGCACTTATAGAAAAACTTATTCTCCAATTCAATTTCTGGCAAATGTTAACTCATTGATAACTCCGACGAATGTTCCTATACAATGGTCTTTAGGCAATTGCCCCCAACATAATTAAACACAATGTGTAGAGGTGTTATTGTTAGAGAACGGTGAATCAAATACAAAGAGAATTCATCATTTTATTTATTTCAAAAATATCCTTACATTGTGTATAGGTTTTATTGTTATGAATTCATCATTAATTTGAATTCAAAAAAATATCCTTACAATCAAAATTTGTTCCGACAGCAGCCCCGCAGAGGAAAATTTATTAGGCCCGAACACCTGACGTAGCTCTACATCCGGACACCAATAATATGTCGCCACGTGCTCTTGCTTTTTACCGCGCGGCCCGACGATCCGACCCATACCGGAACCCGGTATTGCTATGTTTGGGAATTGCTAGGTATTGCACGGTATTGCTTGACAATAATGTGAAATATTGCTTTTTCAAGAACAATACCTAGCAAATTGAGCAATACCTAGAAAAACAGGGGTATTGCTAGGTATTGCTCTGTATTGCTAGATATTGGACTTAACGGAGTGGTATTTATCATTATTGCCGACCAATACCAAGCAATACCTAGCAATACACAAATTAGCCAATACATAGCAATACCGAGTCCGGGTCATCGGGCCACGCGGTAAAGAGTAAGAGCACGAGGCGACGTATTATTGGCTTCCAGGTGTCCGGACCTAATAATTTTTCCCCGCATAGGCGCTGCTCCTTGGACCCCCAACATATCTGCGAAGCGTACGACAATCAAGGGTCGAGCCAAATTAGAGGCAACACCGATATTTACTTATAAGTTTGCCCCCCTGAAAATTAAAGCTGATTCCGCCCCTGTGTGTGGATTTCATTCAAAAACTCAAATATTTAAATAAAAAAAAAGCCTTTTAACAGGGGACATTTTCATCGAAAAAAAAAATTAGTTTTTTGAGTAGAATCCAGCACATTTCTGACGAAATTTATATTCCACAGGAGATGCTTAACATTCCTATAGTATAAGTTAATCTGCAGGACTAATTAACTCCGTTAAAAAAAAGGAATGTTGGTTAGAGTTGACCACAGCTTACTTTCCTTGCGATACAAATGATGATTTCATTTTCAATAATAAAATACAAAACTTCGTGATAGCGATTCCATGGCATAAGTCAATAACCAACTAATATTTATAAATATATATCTTTTAGGAAACAAGATAAAAATAAATAAATATCTAATTAATTAAAACGATATATAACAAAATATTCCAATTTGATTTATCTCAAAAGAACAATCAGCATATAAGTTAGGTTGGGAATCTTTCGAATTTCAATTCCTTGGATTTTTTTTTTTAGATTTTATTTGGGATAATTTTCTAAATGTTTATTAATAGCAAAATAATTAAAATAAATTGGGTGAAAATATCATAACTAAAATTTAAAAATAAATTTCAAAACTCTTAATTTTCTTATATTAGTGCAAATAAAAAATTAATCAACTGGTATTTAAAAAAATTATCTTTATTTTTATAAAGCTATTATTTGGTTTATATGCAATAAAAAACTGTCTTCTAGCAATAATTATGTAATCATAAATATTTATCTTATATTTTTTTAAATATTTACATTATGAACCTTTGGGATTGCTGGACTTTAAAAGGCTAAAGGTGGCGTTGCAAATAATTAAATTGTACGTGCATTAGACCAAAATAGTAAATACATCAGAGTCCAACTCGGCGGCTTTCTAACAGCATCTTTAAAATTTTGATCTTACCCCACCTAACATAGATGGGTTGGTGTGCGAGACTAGTTGGGAATCCAACCAATTCTTATTCAATTTTTTTCTCGTACGTCACGACCTCTTAAGCGAGGAGAAAATAAGTACGAGTTCTGCACCTGTGAGGCTGGTTGTTGGTAGGCTCGCCGTGGGATTAGTTATCTCAGCACGCGCCTCCTATGAGGTGACAACGGGTAGATACCCCCGTTACAGAAAAAAAAACTTGATATTTATCGTGCTACCAACTAAAATCAAAGAACAAAATAAAAAATATAATAAAATAATCATAAGCTATGTAGATATATTATATGATTTAATGATTAATAAGCTTACTTTATTTTTTTTATTGAGTTTAGAAAAGATGCCACCTTTAAATTAAACGTTGTAAGTTTTTTTTTTCACATGTTCATATTAAAAAATCATTATTAAATAAATTGAAGTAAAGATAATCTAAATATCATTAAAATAAAATTAATTATAATTACTTTCTCATAAGAATAAAAAAGCTACTATTTATGGAAAATTAAAAATACAATAATAAGTTTGAAAATTGGGCATCAAGCGACAAAAAGTTGCGCTGCTCTCCGAGAAAACCCTAGGGTTTTCTCTTGGGTGGCGTCGTGGCTTTTTCCCGGCGTCGGCGGGGAATTTTCCGCTCTGCCTCTTCAGGAAAGTTGTTCTCTACTCTTTTCTCTTGTTTCTCTGTGGTTTTTCTTTCCTTTTCTCCGGCATTTTCGGTATGCCTTCGTCTATTTTGAGAGATCCTGGTTTTTTTGGGGGGATTTCTCACCCTAAGTCTTTTCTTCAAGCTCTTGCTGGTTCTTCTTCTTCTTTTCCTGATCTGAAGCACTCTACCTTTCGTGGTCTTCTTGCTTTGTGGGTTTCTGATGAAGAAATTAGGGCTTTAGCGGAACCATTTAGGTTTTCTTTGGTTGGCTTCTTTCCGGGCAAGCGCCCTCCTCTCGATGCGATACGTAAATTTTTTTTTAACCTAAAGTTGAATGGCGAGGTTTCAGTTACTGTTCTGGATTCTACCCATATTTTGATAAAATTGGAGAAGGATTTAGATTACTGTAGGATTTTTTGCCACCGTTCTTATTTGGTTTTCAATTGTTATATGAAACTTACGAAATGGTCGCCGACTTTGGATATCGGCGTTGAGTCGCCTATCATCCCGATATGGATCTCCTTTCCTCATCTCCGTCCGCATTTTTTTTGCTCCGAGGATCCTTTTTGGTCTGGCTGAGTTATTTGGCAAACCGCTGAAAATTGACGAAGCGACGTCGGCTGGCTCTCGTCCTTCGAATGCCCGTGTTTTAGTTGAAATTGATATTACTAAAAATTATCTGTTGACCTCGATTTTGCCCAGGTTTGAGCCCGAAAAGTTGACTTGGTCAAATTGACCAAGCCAGACCTTATGACCCTCCCCATTGGGTCCAGTGGGTCGAGTCGAGTCTGTCGAGCTCGAGCTTGGACCCTGGGTCAACCCGGTTGACCAAGTCAACCAGAGTTGACCAATTTGGACCCTTTGAGCCTAAAATCAATTCTAAATTAATTTCATGGATTTCATGGCTCAACCCATTGACTCCTTTGACTCTCTTGACTGATTTGACCAAGTCAATCGTTGACTTGGTCAAACCGAGTCTTAAATAGGTTAAAATAACCTATTTAGAGCCCATTAATGCCCAAATTAATGCCCTAATTGATTTGGAACGTTTTGGAATTGCAAATCCCGCCTAAATCACTCCCTCTCTCTCTGAAATTGATGCTAGATCTCATCTCCACCGTCCAAGAGGGGAGAGGGGATTTAAATAGCGAAATTTAGGTTTTGGAGAGGGGCTTTTTGTTCTTTCTTTCTCTCAAGAGGATCTCAGGGCTTGAGATTTGCTGTGAGAGTTCCCACACCCTTCCTCCACCTTCCCCGACCTATTCCCGGCGATTCCCACCCGCCGGCGGCGAAATCCCGGCGACCCGAGGGCTTGGACGGTCAAGGCTTCGATCCCACCAATCCAGAGCTTGTTTGATCGTGGTTTCAACTAGGAAAACTTACGAGGACAGTCTACAAGCTCAACCGTGTCGAGAGTTCGAAGATCGGACGGTAAAATCTCGCACAATCCCTTAGAATAGCTTAAACACTTAGATCTAAATAGATCTCTATAGGCTGCGTTTTATACCAAATTAATACTTCCCATGATTTCTGTACACGCATAGGATCTATGTTTAAAATTTCGTGAAATTTGGTTGAGAATCAAGAGAGAACGAAGCGTTTTTCTTTTTAGGGTTTCGGTCCGGATAGGTCGAGCCCTTCGAGTGATCTGGACCGTTGATCTGGCCGATCAACGGTCCGGATGAGCCGTTTCCGCGGTCAGGGCTGACCGCGTGCCTTCAGCCGCGGCTTAGCGCGCCACGTGGCGCGATCTGGTCCGTCTGTCCGGACCGCGCAGATCCAACGGTCGGCATGGGATGCCGACGTGTTTAAGTGATGTCCCGTCACTTGACCGCCGCCGCAATCATTGGACAATGATTGGCGGCGGCGCCAATCATTGCCCGAACCGCGGGATCCGATCAGACCTCGCCACGTGTCCCGCCGCCGTTTTTTTTTAAATTAAAAAATTATTTTAAATGTATTTTAATTCAGAAATCTTCAAAAATTCGCTAAAAATTTGTTTTTTGTCCGATTTTCGCGTATAATACCTCGTTGGATTCGTATTTTCATTCTCTACACTAGGAAAATTTTTTTTTATAAAAATAATGTATATATTTTTAATAATTAATAAAACAGTAAAAATACTATTTAAATATATATATTATTCTATATATTTTTGTTATTTATTTAAGTATTTATTATAATAATTAATAATAATTAATTTCTTAATCTTTTTGTTAGTGTTTTATGTTCTCATTATTTATATGATTATTATTAGTATGTTTATATATAATTTTTTTTCTTTTCTTTTCTTCTTTTTATTATTATTATTTAAATATTATTTTAACTATTATAATTAATTAAATTACTTAAAATATTAATAGTAATTAAAATATTATTACTATATTTTAAATTATGGTTAGATTTCAGGAATTTTGAGCTTCACTTTTCAGATTTCATTTAATTAGTATTTTGATTATTTATTATTTTTGATTTTTTTTTTTTTTAAACCCTTTTATTACCTTTAAACTTCTAAAAATCATATCTTTCTCGCTTTTAACCCGCTGTCGACGCACAGCGTCTTGTTTTGATCGTATTTTGATTCTGCACATCATGGAGTTTGCACTGCACAAATATTTTAGTATTTCTGTACTTATTTTGAAAACAGCCAGCTGTACTATTTTAAAATTATTCAATTATTGTCTTTGAACTTCGAAATTGTGTAGATTTATCATTTCAAGTCGGATTTTTGCGCACAACAACTTGTTTTGGATGTACTCCGAATTCTGTATATTCTAAAACTATTTTTAGATGAAAATTTTGTCTGTATTTTCTGTAATTTCAAAAACAGTGAAACTGCACTATTTTAAAATATTATTTTATCGTATTTGAACTTGTAAATTTCGTATCTTCGCCGTTTTAAGTCGGATTTCGATGTGCGACCCCTCGTTCTTTTCAGCAAGACGAGCTTTATGTTTTGTAACCATTTCCAGTCCTTGATTTTGGCTGTATGAATAGATTCTTGTTTTGATTTTGTTATTTGGGTATTTTGATATTTATATATTAATATAACAACTACTTTCAGGATACAAACTACTTTCAAATCGCTTGAGACTTCGTTAGGATAACCAGTGGGTCTCCCTTATATGTATTTAGCATAAATTGATCTACTTTTAATTATGCTATTTTCCAAAAGTTTATATATCTGTAAGTATTTTAAAATATTTTAAAATTACTTATGTATTAAATCCCTTAATCTTGGGAGATCCGCTACTTCGTGAAATTTTAGACATAGGTTCTATGAATGAAGAGCAAATCATGGGGGAGTGGGTTAGTGAATGGTTGAGTCCCAATCATTCACTAATCCTTTCCTTAGGTGTCTTTACTTTTTATCTTTCGTAGAATGCATGTATAGGATTGCACCACGAGCACTTAGCCTAGGCTCTCCTAGATTTAAGGACATGGTGTGTTTATTTATTTACTGTACTCCCATGCATTTATTATCCCGAGGGTTAGTGTAAACATCACTTTAAACTCCTACAACGTAGTGACACCCTAAGGACAAAAATTAAGGACCTGTCTAGCGAACTTAGAAGTTTTTCTAGGAGCTAGGATAGATCCCAGAACGACATGAAAACTTCAACATTTAAACTTAGTGACATCATAAGCCTTTCATAATTTTCTAGGAATTTTTAGGGCTTGTTAGATCCCTTAATTAACCAACCCTAATTAACCTGCTAAATAGGACCCCGAGACCTTCAGAAAAATACAATAATTACATATTAGGTCAGAAAATTACCCATAATAGCTTGATTTGTTCAGAATATGACCCTTGACCTTAGATAAATAGGGCTCCCTAGTTTGACTTTAGGTTGACCCACAATTTGACCCTAGGTGGAAATTACCTTTTTGCCCCTAATAAATTATTAAAAATTATTAAAAATCCCAAATTTTCTCCAAATACTTGGGATCACTTTCTCAGGTCATCCCTGACTTTTGGAAGTGATTCCAATCAGTTTGGAGCTCATTTGGGTCAAAATAGTAAAAAAGGGCCCTTTCCTAGTTAATTTAGAAAATTCCCTTAAATACCCTGGACTTAGAAAATCCATAACTAATTGTAGAAAATTCCAAATTAGGCAAACTCACTTGCATTAGACTTCAATTAGGGTCTAGTATTTATTGAAAATCTTAGGTTTCCAGAAATTGGCTTAGATTAGAAAGTCAACTTTTTGGTCAACCGTAGTTCATTTAGGGCCCGAAACTTAGAAAATTCGTAACTTTGCCTAGAGAACTCCGATTCCAGCCTACTACCTGTCTAACTACTCGTACTAAGGTCTAGTATTTTCCTAAGGTGATAGGAGACTCAGACTTAGCCTTTTTCCCATAGTGACTTTTTGGACCCTTAGTCTAGTTCCTAGGAGGACCCAGGACTTTCCAAAATTGGCTAATATAACTTTAACTTCAAATATCATCACTCTAAGTTCCTAAAATTGATCAACAAACTATATTAACTAAAATGCACGCCAATTCACTAATATTTGAATTTCAACAAAAATTTCCTTTTCTGTCCTTCAACAGACTGGAACTTTAGACAATTTTAACTAACTATCCTGCCTAGGACCTATCCAAACTACACAAGCCTTACACACACATAGAATGGTTTGCTAGGGCACCACTTCTAGATCTAGGTTAGGCCGCTGGGTTTTATTTTTCTGCTGTGTGCCGGAGCTTTCCGTGGTTTTCACTGCATGCTGTTTGAAAAAATGATTGGTGTGTTTGCTTACTTTTTCTGCACTCTGGATGTGAACGTTAGACTTACCCATAGGTTAGGAGCGCTATATATATACTGTTCTTCCGTGCAGGTGGCCATGCTCATGCTGATAAAAAGGGGGAGCATTATAATTATTTCTAATAATGTTTTATGCAGGTGCTTGTTCAGCTCCCCCTAAATAAAAATGAGGGCTAAAATTAATAATTATAACTGCACAGATGGAGCTGCTTAGCCCTCATAATGAAGAGCATGGCTTGGCACAGGGTCAATGGTGTTAGCATTTTCATTTCTATATAAACTGCTTGGGATGATTTTTACTAGGATAACCTTGCAGGGATTCTTAGATTTACTGCTTTCTATTAATGTAATTTATCTGTAATAATTGTTAAGAGTTGTGAAAACAACTTCGAGTTGGGGATATTCTTATCCAGTTCGGATTCCAAAAGAAGAAGGCATCCCTAAGGGGAGAGTCTTCTTCCATTTGGAAGATCGAGCTGGATGGCTTTAGATATCCAAAGAGAAAAGACAATACACCCCTACTAGGGAGAATTGTCTCTTCGTTTGGATATTCAAGCCACGACGGATCCAAGGAGTCCAAGGAGGAGTGATCCAAGGAGTCCAAGGAGAGGATACCCAGGAGACTGAAGATATTGAAGATTTGAAGACCCAATATCCCACTCAAAGTTGTTAGCGTCTGTCATAGGCTTAGAAATCCGGGTTGTTGGCAGTGGTGCCCGGCCACTTTACTTTTCTGCATACCCTGGGTTGTAATTAAAGGGCAGTTGGCCTATGGACATTTATTTGATTAGTTTGTGGATTTATATTGATGTGCTTACCTGATTGTGCTTAGAAATATCTGCTTTTTCTAGGTTTCTTTCTTGCATGCCGTTTTTGTTTTCGCCTGGATCGTATTAGGCTCATTAAGGACTATAAAACTTTTCTACTCGTAACTAACTCTTAAAATTTTAAGTTCTAAATAATATAGAAACTTAACGAACCTAGGAAATTGCCGGAATCGTCCGGGGTCGCATGCATATTACTGCATTTCTCTTTCCTTGCTATAAGACATCTCCCTGCCTGCGGGTAGAGTCCGGATAATCTGGCCTATGAGGATGAAGTGCCGGACCTAGGGAGACTCAGTCTTTTCAAAAAAAAATTATTTTCTATAAGCCTGTTTTTAAAGTTCTATAGCATTCATGAGCTGACATTTCAACTAGCATGCATTGCACTAGAAATCAATTTAATTAAAATTTAATTGCATTAGTTAGGGGCATTCACCCAACATATGTCCAGGACCACTTAGGAAATTCTCTAGATGTCGGTCCTATTTCCAATAAACTATACCTCCCACCCATCTTTCATAATTGACCTGATTGCATGGTTTTAAAGCGACTAGGTGGTTAGCTGGCTCCCCCATCCAGGCCGGGATAAGTCCAGGTTTTGCATTGCATTAGCTAGGACACGGGTCTTAGTGTGTGTCGAACACTAAGTCCAACCTAGATTTAGGATTCGAGGCTACTACATTCGGTCTCGTAGTAGGCCTTAAATAGTAGGTAGGTCCTTTCTTTTCAGGGACCCTAAATCCTACTTATCTCCGTCACAGGATGACGCCACCTCCATCATTCTCTCACGCATGTGATCGGATGTTTGACTTTAATTTTCTCCAGTTTCTCTTTAGTACCCTAGAGCCTCCGAGTGCTGGTATGAGCCACGCATGTCGATTCAGCCCTTCGGACTTTTCTTCCCTTTGAGTAGGATTTCCTAGTCTATACCCTTGTGCCGATCCCAATTTAGGAGAGGATAATGTATGATCCTTAATCGAGAGTTTTCTCAGGCTCCGGCCTGGGATGTAATTAACCACGGGGGCTTGCGCCCGTGGGAAACTTGGTCCCCACAATCTACTAAACCCCATTCGAGCTCTTGCATCGGGTGGGGGAAACCCGTGATTTGGTCATGTATATTACTACCCATCAAGGTGTGTTGGTGAAAGCCTCTATCCTCAATGGTCAGTCGTATGCGCGATCCAATCTGTCCCTTCCAATCGGCCCGTTCGCGCGGTGCTCTTTCGGAGGTCCACAGGTTTCTGGCGACCACGGTGGGACCAGTTTCTCTCTCCTTCTAATAAGACATCTCCCTGCCTGCGGGTAGAGTCCGGATAATCTGGCCTATGAGGATGAAGTGCCGGACCTAGGGAGACTCAGTCTTTTCAAAAAATTATTTTTTATAAGCCTGTTTTTAAAGTTCTATAGCATTCATGAGCTGACAATTCAACTAGCATGCATTGCATTAGTAACCAACTAATTAAAATTTAATTGCATTAGCTAGGGGCATTCACCCAACATAAGTTCAGGACCACTTAGGAAATTCTCTAGATGTCGGTCCTACTTCCAATAACTGTACCACCCACCCATCTTTCATAATTGACTTGACAGCATGGTTTTAAATCGATTAGGTGGTTAGCTGGCTCCCCCATCCAGGCCGGGATAAGTCCAGGTTTTGCATTGCATTAGCTAGGACACTGGTCTTAGTGTGTGTCGAACACTAAGTCCAACCTAGATTTAGGATTCGAGGCTACTACATTCGGTCTCGTAGTATGCCTTAAATAGTAGGTATGTCTCTTCCTTTCGGGGACTATAAATCCTACTTATCCGCGTCACAGGATGACGCCACCTCCATCCCTTCTCTCACGCATGTGATTGAGTGTTTGGTTTTAGTTTCTCCAGTTTCTTTTTAGTATCCTAGAGCCTCCGAATGCTGGTATGAGCCACGCATGTTGATTCAGCCCCTTCGGACCTTTCTTCCCTTTGAGTAGGATTTCCTAGTCTATACCCTTGTGCCGATCCCACTTTAGTAGAGGATAATGTATGATCCTTAATCGAGAGTTTTCTCAGGCTCCGGCCTGGGATGTAATTAACTACGGGGGCTTGCGCCCGTGGGAAACTTGGTCTCCACAATCTACTAAACCCCATTCGAGCTCTTGCATCGGGTGGGGGAAACCCGTGATTTGGTCGAGTATATTACTACCCATCGGGGTGTGTTGGTGAAAGCCTCCATCCTCAATGGTCAGTCGTATGCACGATCCAATCTGTCCCTTCCAATTGGCCCGTTCGCGCGGTGCTCTTTTCGGAGGTCCACATTATCCTAAGCAAGTTTGGTTAGGATCTGATTCATTAGGGTATGTTCAAGAGGTGGTCTTTGACGATTTTCCTCATTTTTGTGGTATTTGTAAAAAATTAGGACACATTTCTGGTAAGTGTATTTCGGGTCCGGTTCCTGTTCCTCCTTCTGTTGCGGATGTTCCTGTGGAAATTATTGCTCCTTTAGGTGGTGAGAATGGCATTAAGGGTGTAAATGAAGTTGTGGTAAATGTTCCTGAATATGTGGGGATGAATTTGCCATATGTTGATAATGTTGGTATGTCGCAGGAGAATTTGGTCGTTTCGTTGGATGTAATTAACTGTAACGATGTGCCGCTGGTTGCAGATAAATCCCTATTATCTCCGAATGCAATTCCTTTCGTTCCCGTGTTGCTGGATGGGGGCGTTAGGCAGGGTGTGATTTTGGAGTCTTCGGGTATTGCTTTGGTGCCGGAAGTTGATAATGTAAATGTGAATGTTGAGACTTCTGATAGTTTACCTCTTCATGATATGAATATTATTGGGGATGATTAAGGTGATAGATAATGCGGAAGGTGGTGCTGGGGATGACATGCTTGCTAGAGTGAAACCGTGTGGGATTGAGGCTGCGTGCCCGTCGTTGATTGTAGAGGAAGGGATTCAGATTGTTAACAGTGTAGTTGAGATTCCTGTAAAAGAGGTTGATACACTTCGGATGGCTGATTGGGTGGGGAAGTCTTCGGGCAAAGAAATTAGAAATCAGAACAGTTGGTTGATTGGTTCGTCGGAGGAGGAAGTTGATTCTGAATGTTCTGAGTCGGATAATGACTTTTCCCTTGTTCGTTCCTCAGTTGCCTCTCGGGGAAAGTTTTGGGGGCGTGGTCGTCGTAAAAGATGATTTGGAATGCTTTTGTATTGTTCGTATTGCTGTTTATCTTTTGGAAGGCTAGGCTTTATTGCGATTTGGTGCTACGCGTGGATGAGGGCGATGATGTGGTCGGGGCTCACGTCCCGGTCGTTAAGCTGGTGGCAACCGTTTATTTCTGGATGGTCCGTGCGGGACGGCTTGGACGTTTGAAGCCTGGACTGTTTACTGAGCCCACTCTTTGCTTGTAATTCGCATTGTTGTTTGGTCGCTTTTATTTTGCTAGGTTTGTGTTGTATTTTGTAATTTTTTGTTGGCATTTTAATGAAATTTATAATTGATTAAAAAAAAAAAAGTTTGAAAATTGGGCATAAATCTAAACATAGCTAAATAATTTAATTTCTTATTTTTTCTTAACTTATGAAAGATTTTTTTTTCGTGTACCAAATAATTGCGATGCTTAAGGCTTAAACAGATATCAAATGGTTTAATTTATCATGATTTGATTATACCTCAACCAAATAACTCCTTTAAACCTTAAAATTCCAGGATGCACTCTTGATCCTTGAGAAAAATTCACAATTTTCGACCAGATTTCCAACGGAAATAGAACAACTGGAGTTTCCATCGACAGTTATCAATGGGTTTGTTTCGGCGGAAAGGCCGTCGGTAACTTCTTCTGACGATACTCTTAATCTAGCAGTAGTTTCTTCAGATTAATCGATTGAAATTCCTAAAAGTTATTTCATATTTACGCATCGAAAAGAATAAAAATTTTATTTTTCTAGCAGAAATGACCGCCAAAAATTTAATATTTCGTGGTGTTAATAAAAGTTTTAGATTATAATATTTCGATTAAAATTTATTCCAAGTGAATCTTAATTTTTTTTAATTAAGAAGAATATAACAAATAAATAAATAAATATTTTTTTTATTTTTTTATAAAAATTAATTTGATAATTTCAATTTTTATCTTGATAGCGTGAGCTAATTTTCTTTCCTTCAACTAACCGTAGGCAGCTACAAGCTAATCGTTGTCAAATATGACAGGCAATACTTCGTTGGCTGATTGGCTTGTGGAAAAGCCAAGACTAACGGACTAAGGCTTCTTTTGGGACAGCTTTTTTCTTGCTTTTAAGTGGATTTTTAGTAAAAAAATTTATTTATTTTACTAGAAAGCTGCTTTAAGAGGCAAGAAGAAAGCCGTCCCAAACGAAGCCTAATTGAAAAATAAACGGATAAAAGCAATAACACTTCTTAAATTACTCTTTAATCAGAAAATAAACAAATCTTATTTTTTTTGTTGCTCCTTAAATTACTCCTTGATTATATTCCTAAATCACTCCTTAAATTACTCCTTTAACTAACAAGTAACACCTCCTAGATGGCCTTGACTTGCTAGCAATTTTGGCGGTTCATTCTCTCATTCATATTGGTGGCCTTTGTGTGGATTGTGGCTTGCTACCTCCAATGGGTGATCATTGTCTAACTTCTGGATAGTTGCAGGAAGCCTTATGCCAATTCCTGAGTCCGACTGGCTTCTTCGTCTTCTTCACTGATTCTTCGTTATTCTTGCGACCTTCATAATATTTTATTTTAGCACCTTTTTCTTTTTAGGTTGATTTCCTTAAAAAAAACAATCATTAAGAAAATTTATGTAAAAAATATTAATCTAATACCAATTAATCAATTATATCAACATAGATTTAAAAATTATTGAATTTAAATTGATATTAATGTTATATATGTTGAATTTATATTGTCTTAATCTCAAAATAAATCCAACAATTTTTAAATCTAATTTGAAATATATATATATAATTAATCAAGCTCATGCTCAAAAAATGCCGCTCTCTCTCGCTTTTGCTCCCGGGGGAGGGCTAGGGCTTTTGCCCTAGCCGCATCTTCCTCGTGCCGCTGCTGGTGGTGTTCCGGGTAGTTTTCTTTGCTTTTTTCGTGTGAGTTTTTTTATTCTTGTTGTATGGCGCCTCTTAGAGACCCTGGTTTTTTGGTTGGTCCTTCTTCGATGTCTTTTAAGGAGGCTCTTGCGGGTTCGTCCCCTTCTCCGACTGTTTTTCCCGATTTGAAGATTTCTTCTCACCGTGGACTGCCAGCGCTGTGGATTTCGGAGGCGGAAATCCAAGCTTTGGCTGCTCCATTCGAATTTGCTCTTGTTGGAAAATTTCCTAGCCGTAGACCTTCCATTGAGGCCATTAGGAGTTTTTTCTTTAAACTCAAACTGAATGGTGAGGTTTCTGTCACTGTTTTGAATCAACGGAATATTTTGAATAAGCTTTTTAACGACCTGGATTACTGTAGGATCTTTGCTCATAGGTCGTATTTTGTGAGTAATTGTTTCATGAAATTGATTAAATGTCCCCCTCTTTGGATATTGACATTGAATCTCCGGTCATCCCCATTTGGATTTCTTTTCCTAACCCCAGACCTCATTTGTTTTCTTCTCGAATCTTCCATGGATTAGGTTCTGTTTTTGGCAAACCATTGAAAACTGATAACGCTACTTCCATTGGATCAAGGCCATCTGTTGCGCGTGTTTTGGTTGAACTGGATGTGTCCAAAAGCTACCCGGAAAAAATCTGGATTGGCTCGGATTGCCTAGGTTATGTCCAAAATGTGGTGTTTGAAGACTTTCCTGAATATTGCGTGCATTGTTTTGCCTTGGGTCATTCGAAGAATGGTTGTAAAATTTTGCATCCTAACCTTGAGTCTGCGCCTACTCCTTTGGGTGTTTGTGTTCCTGAGGTTAGCCCGTCGAATGTGGTGGTTAATGCTGTTCCAGAACCCTGTTCTAATGTTGTTCCTGTGTCTGATCCAAAAAATTTTGTTGTGGGCCCAGGGATGGATGTTGATAAGGGTGGGCATATTGTTCTTTCCTCTGAGGACATTGATCCTGTTCTCCCTCTCTCTGCTAATGTTGGAAGTTGCCCGAACTTGAATACTCGTGTTGCGGATATTGAAAATTCTGGTGTGGAACAACCAGTTCTGGGAAAACATAATTCCCCTGTGGATGTGAGTAACTACACGGTTGTGATTGGCGATGAGGTTAATCGTTCGGATGATGCTTTTTTATTATCTCCTAATGTAATTCCTTTTGTGCCATCGGCTGTGCTAGATGTTTGTGTTCGTGAAGATGTCCTTTTGGTTTCTTCGGAGAATTTGGTGCCGGAGGTGAGGTCTGGTGTGGTGAATATGATGAATTCCGTTGGATCACCTGTCATGGGTGTTGTGAACTCGATTGGAGTTGATCAAGTTTTAAAGGTTTTAGATTGTGTTGATGTGGTTCCGGCTGGAATTGAGGAGAAGTCTCAGTCTCTTGGTAGAGATGATGTTATTTCTATTTCTAACAATTTAGTTGAGGTCCCTGTTAGTGAGGTTGATACCCATGTGTTGGCTAACTGTGTGGGTAATTCCTCTAGTTTGGATATTAGGAAACAGAGTGATTGGTTGGTTGATTCGTCTGAGGATGATTCAGATTTCGAACCGCTGGAATCCGACCTTGATTTTGCGCTTGTGCGTTCCTCTAATATTGGCACTCGCGGAAAGTTTTGGGGGAGAGGTAGACGCAGAAGATGATTTTTTTGATTTGGTTTTGTTTTGCTTGTTGCTGCTTATCGGGTTTTGGTTGGCTTTACTGATCGTTCTGCTACTGAGTGAGGCAATGAGCAATGATGTGGTCGGGGCTCACGTTCCGGCCGTCTTTGCTGGTGGCAACCGTAGGTGTGGTGTTCGGGATGGCTCGTTGGTACGTTTTATACACTTTACTGGAGGGTCTGAGCGGGACGTTCGGGACGCTGGAAGCCTTGACCAAATACTGAGCTTGCTTTTAGCTTCTTTTTTCTATGTTGTTTTCTTTTTTCTGCTCAAATTTATTTTTGTTTTGCTGATGTAACTTTGTGGTTGACTATTAATATATATATATATATATATATATATATATATATATATATATAAAGAATATGAGAAAAATTAATAAAATTATTAAGCTATTAAATAATTAATTAAATTATTTTTAAATAAGCATTTTAAGAAACTCTAAAAAACCAAGTGTGCAATTTTAAACAATTATAAACATATTCACGGCCTTAAATGAATAAATATCATATATATAAATTTATTTATTTATATCTAAGCTCATAAAATTTTATTTAAATTATTTTAATCATTAAATAAATAAATACAATGAAAATTTATATTAATAAGCTGATTTGTGTTTGCTAATATGCTTATGACCCATTATTTTAAGGACCTTTCAAGCAAATTTTTAAAGTTATCTTCTGGAAAATTTTCACTATAATATTAATCATAATACATATTTGACTCATCATATGACCTTTATTTGTCCAACAGTTCTATCTATGGGCGGCTGAAGGGTCTTATCTAGGGGTGTCAATTTCGGGACACGGGTTGGGTTCGGGTCGAACCCAAAACTAACTCGGCACTATTCGGGTCAACCTGAACCCGACCCGTTTTTGAAAACGGGTCAGTTTTCCTGACCCGAACCCGACCCGTTTCGGGTCCGGGTCAACCCAACAAGACCCGAAACGGGTTTCATTTGAAATCAAAGGGAATTAAATTAGAGCCTTAAATGAGCCTTAATTAGGGATTTAAATACATTTTAATGGGTTGATTTGACCCATTATGACTTGGATTGACCAAGTCACATGTTGACTTGGTCAACTCAGTCAAATAGGTCCAATGGGTATTGGGTTTGAGCCATGAATGAGTTTGAATTTGATTTGGACTCAAAAGGGGCTTAATGGGTCAATTTTGACCCATTAAGACTTGGGTTGACCAAGTCAAAGGTTGACTTGGTCAACTCAATCTATTATGCCCATGTTTGGGCAAAATCGAGGTCAACAGCGTCGAGCTCCCGCTTGGGTTCCGACCAGAGGGAGCACGGGAGAAAAGGGTGTCACGGCCCGACCCGACGGGGACGGATCCCGCCCGAGCCGGATCGCGACGAGAGACCTTCTTATCCAGGATCTGGCTTTGGATTAGGTTACTGAACTGATCTTCCAAATACTTAACTCAACAAACACACACAGAACAACAGAGCTACTAAAATCATCAAATGCAGCGGAACAAAACATCTATCTTTTCATTTCCTCAAAAATAATCATCTACAGAACAGTACATGGCTTTTAAACAGAAAGAAAGACAGATCCGAAAAGCCATGACTGTACAAAAATCAAAAGTACACCTATACGGATCAGAACTCTAAACTCTAGTCCTGGACTTCCTTCCCTTTCCCAGAACCTGAAAACCACCAGAAAGCAATGGTGAGCTCAACAGCTCAGCAAAGCAACAAACCACCAATCTAAATTCTCAGAAACCAAAACCAAACTTATCAGACAGAAATCAGATCAGAAATCAGAACAGAATCGGAAATCAGAACTTATACGGACAGATATCAAATCAGAATCAGAGTCGTACAGATCAGATCACAGAACAGAATAAATCAATAGAGTCAGAATTTTACAGAAATCAGAATTCAGAATTTACAGATCATATCATATAAGAATCAGCTAATAGCGGATATCAGATATTTAATTAATAGCTAAACTAAACTAAACAGAATCACTACGGATTCTGACCCTTATGTCTCCCTTGTGCTCACAGCACCTGAAATTCGCTGAATAATTAATAGCTAAGCTAAATGTGCTCACGGCACCTGAATAATAGAATTCACGGATCCGGAATATAACTGATATTTCTCCAACTTGAGCTCATCTAAATTTCCCCAGACACTAACTGAATCTCATAGGATCCAGGCCCCTTATAGCTCCCTTTTTATAGCTTATACACATAGCATTTCAATTCAGAAGAAATCCGGGTAAATCAGAAATCACCCAAAAATCGGGCAGCACAACGGCAGTAGACAGAATTTACACAAAATTTCCTGCAAAGAAAAATTATCGAATTCGCACAGAATATAGATAATCATATTCCAAAACATTTATTCTACTGCACAGAGAATTTACAATTTCACAGAAAATTATAGTCTACGAAAAACATCGCCGAATCAAAAATATCCGGACAAAAATCTTCGAAAAATAACCAAAATGTGCACACTCGGCACGTCAACAATATACGGAAAGTTACGCGGTAAAAACTGAACCAATCAAAAGATACGGACGAAAAACCGTAACGAAAACGAAATCCGGACAGAAAAATACCGCCAAACTCGACGGAACTGAAAATTTAGAAAGACGGAATGTGCCTTACCTCGAGCACAGCAATTTCCTCAACAGTCACTTCGAACGAAAACGGCTCCGCGTCTTCCCGAAATCAACTTTTCCAAAATCTTCTTTTTCTCTCTCCTCAGAGCTGAAAATCAGATATTTTATTTTAAATTTCTCTCTCTTCAAAACGACTGATTTCCCTTAAGTAATGTTCAGATCGGCCTGGCCGATCGTCCCGATCGTCCTGGACGATCAGACCAAACCACATAGTCCTGGCCGATACTCCAGGGCGATTGCACGGCCGATCCTTATGAACAGTGTCAATCGGCCTGGCCGATGTCCCCGATCGGCCTGGACGATACATACAGAAAATCACCTGGAGCAGAACTGGGCAAAATATGGAGCTTCATTTCCACTGATCGTCCCAGGACGATCCCAGATCGTCCTGGACGATACTGGAGCAGATTTTTGATATTACAAAGGGGGAGGCGACAGGCTCGGTCCAGACGTGCGACATCAGGAGCTTGTCGGGTTAGAGGGGCTCCGCTCGGGTCAGCCACACGAGAGAGGGAAGGGGGGCTGAAGCCGAGCTCTGCGAACAAGGAGGAGACGGACCGAAGGAGGGGCTTCGGCCTCTAGGCTTCTGCGAACCAGCGGGAGACGGAGAGGGAAGAAGGTGGTCTTCGGCTCTTGTCCGATCCGAAGGAAACGGGGCAGGGAGAAGGAGGCCGAAGCCTTGGCTTGTGCGAACTGAGAGAATCGGGGGAGAGAGTGTGTGCCAATGGGAGATGGAGGGGAGCGTCCCTGCCCCCTCTAGGGCCGGCCGAACTCAAGAAAAAGGAGTTGAACTGCGGCTAGGGCCTTGACGAAATCAGGACCGTCGAAGTTATTCCTCGATGTAGAAAATAAGATTCAAACTAGTAGAAAGTAATTTAAACTTCAATTGAAATTAAACTTAATCCATTGAGCTGAAATCAGATATGAATTAACCTAATTCAACCCAATTTGAGCTAACTCGGGTTCGCCTCGACTCGACCCAAAATTAATTCAATAAAATAAGATAAAATAAATCAAACCTAAAGTAAAGTCGATTTGAATTAAATCAAGCCCGACGAGGCCCTGTCAACTCGATCAAACACAGTTGAGGGCAAATAATGACAAAAACGAGGTCAACATTCCATGCATTGTATAGTTTGAATGTGGATTGTATTGTTGAAAAAGGATTTCCTCTTAAATGTGTGGAAAGTAGGAGGAAGTCTAAAATAAAGTAATTGATTTTGTTTGCTCGTTTTCTTTGCTGTTGTGGCTCTCATCAGTTGGTTTTGCCTTTGGGTTTTGTGTTGCTTTCGATTGGTGGGTTGCCCATGTGTATGGGTTGTTTCACGGTGTTGTTTTGTTGGCTTTGGGTTGTTTCTCTCTTCTTTTTTGCTGGTTTCTTTGGGATTTCATCTTGCAGGTTGCTTTTGGAGGCTTTTATAACTCCATGTCTTTGCTTTATTTTGTTGCTTTAATTCTTTTGCTCAACATTGTATTAGGTAGAACATTTGACTCATAGGTTTTACTTCAAATGTTATACTTTTAGAGAGCTAGATGTTCTTTAAGGACTTGTAATTTTCTTGTTATTTACGCGTAGGCCCCTCTACAGATTGTATCCAAAAATTTTTTTTTTTTTGGAATTTCATCTAAATTTTAAAATATGGCCTAAATTAATTTATTAAGTTTCTTATAAAATGTGAGACATATCAGTGCCTTAAATAAGCCTAATTAACTATTTATTAGATCAAAATTTATGATTTATGTACTTGATAAATAAATAAGTTTAAAATTTTAAGTGAAAATTTCATATAATTTATTAAATATTATTTATGTTATTTGATGAGTATCAAATACTACCAAAAAATATTTTAATTTATTTGTTTAAATATTTATATGATGTTTTTATCATATTTATACCATTAATATTAAGACACACACACACATATATATATATATATATATATATATATATATATATATATATATATATATATATATATATATATATATATATATATATATATATATATATATATATATATATATATATATATATATATATATATATATATATATATATATATATATATATAAAGAATATGAGAAAAATTAATAAAATTAATAATTAATTAAATAATTTTTAAATAAGCATTTTAAGAAACTCTAAAAAGCCAAGTGTTGAATTTTAAACAATTATAAACATATTCACGACCTTAAATGAATAAATGGCTTCTATATAATTTTTTTTATTTATATCTAAGCTCATAAAATTTTATTTAAATTATTTTAATCATTAAATAAATAAATACAATGAAAATTTATATTAATAAGCTGATTTGAATTTGCTAATTTGCTTATGACCCATTATTTTAAGGACCTTTCAAGCAAATTTTTAAAGTTATCTTCTGGAAAATTTTCACTATAATATTAATCATAATACATATTTGGCTTATCATATGACCTTTATTTGTCCAACAGTTCTATCTATGGGCGGCTGAAGGGTCTTATCTAGGGGTGTCAATTTCGGGTCACGGGTTGGATTCGGGTCGAATCCAAAACTGACTTGGCACTATTCGGGTCAACCCGAACCCGACCCGTTTTTGAAAACGGGTCAGTTTTCCTGACCCGAACCCGACCTGTTTCGAGTCCGGGTCAACCCAACACAACCCGAATGACCAGTTTCCAACAAAAAAATTACTAGTTTTCGGATAAAAAACGAGTATATCTCCTCTTTTTCTTGTAAAAAACGGGTCTATCTCCTCTTTTTTAGGTCAATCTCGGGTTGCCTGGTCAAAATCGGGTTTTCGGGTCAAAATCGGGTCAATTTCGGGTCAAAGGGTTAACCCGAACCCGACCTGTTTCGGGTTCAGGTTGACTCGAACCCGAAATTTTCGGGTCGAGTTCGAGTCGGATTTTCGGGTCGTGTCAAATATTGACACCCCTAATCTCATCATATGAAATGATTAATTAATTTATTTATTTTACAAACTTTTTTTTTTTTTTGGGGAAATATTTTACAAACTTAAGCTCTATTGGTAAGAGCTCTCTCAACATATGATTTCTTATTGCAATTATATTTATCTTTAGCTACTTCTTTTTAAAATATATTTTTTTAATTTTAAGAAATTGTTATGGTGGTAAACTTATAATATAGACTATATAGTTAGCAATGTAAGATAGCTTTAAGAAAAAAAAAAACATGTGATTAAAAATATATATATTTATAATATTCACAACTTCTAAAAAAACTAATTTTCTGATAGAAGTTTCAAAATCACCATTATAAAATACTATAGTTGTTCCAAATATAAATAGTAAAAAAGTTAAGTTGTTCCAAATACATCCTTAGGCTTCATTTTGAACAATTTTCGTATTGCATTATAAAGTACAGTTTTAGTAAAAAATTTGTTTTTATACTAAAAAGCTAATTTAAGAAGCAATAAGAAAGTCATCACAAACAAAGCCATAGAATTTATTTGGGATAACTAACTTTTCTGCAATTTTTTTAGACTTAAATCTTTTTTTTATTTAGGCTTCGTTTGGGACAGCTTTCTTACTGCTTCTTAAAACAACTTTCTAATATAAAAATTAAAAAAATTAATAGAAAATTGCTTTAAAAAGCAATAAAAAAAACTGTCCCAAACAAACCCTTAGCGGCTATTTTTTTCTTGAGATTTTTATGGTGGTAAGTTGATTTTTGCAACTCAATTTATTAGCTCATGATAGTTATTTGAAAGTTGTTTGTAACAACTTTGCAACTACAATTATAAAAAGTTTTAACATTCCCAAACAAATCCTTAATCATCCATACATTCCTTAAATCTCTTTTAATGTTCACATATTTGGTCAATAAAAAGAAAGCGTTTCAATTAATAAGCAAACAATTTTATACAAAAGCTAATACAATTGCTCTATTTTACCAAACAAGCGTTTTTTATTCATTACCAATTATAAGATAACTTATTTAAGTGTATTACTAAGCTGCTTAATTATTCTAGGAAAATTATAAATAAGTGTTAGTTGGTGGAGATTAGGAGCATCTTAGGTTTTGATTCAAATATTGTATTTTAGGGAGCTTTCGAGTCATTTAGGACTTAAAATTTGCTTATATTAATGCGTAGGGCTCTTCTGTGAGGTTTTAATTAAAAAAAATAAAAAAAATGCTTAAACAATAAAAACTATTATCTTAGGTAAATTTCACATAAATCTGCAAACATTTCACATAATTTTTATATATTTATAATATTTAATTTTGTAATTATTTATATAACATATTAATTTCAAAATCATAGAAAAATTATATTAATTTTAAGTTTTATAATATATATATATATATATATATATATATATATATATATATATATATATATATATATGATTAAGATATTAAAAGATTATATAAAAATAGATAAATTTAAATATTAGATATAAAAATACATTAAAATGTTATTTTATACACATAAATCTCCCTTTATTTTCTTAAAGCTAAGCATAAGAAAATTATTACCAAAACAATGCAAAACTTTAGTTTTTTTTTTTTTTTTTTTTTTTTTTTTTAACAAATTTTATAATTTCCATTATTCAATAAAAAGAGGATACAAACAAGTCCAAAAAAGAGCAAAGTAAAGATTACAAGGCTATAATCCGCAAAGAAGAGAAAACTAACAGTGAAGAAGGCGAAGAAGCTAGCCAGACTCAATAATTTGTAAAGGCTTCCTGCAAGCACCCAGAAGTCAGGCAAGAACCATCCACACGAGGATGCAAGCAACAACTCACATAGATAAAAGCCCAAATGAGACCCACATCGCAAACAAGGCCAGCAATCAAAACAAGAGTAAGCACCACTAGTAATTGTCATCAAGCCACGGCCGTCCAGATGGTGAATAGAAATCCGCCATCTGGTTGTTAATTCCTCGGATCTTTCCTTCTATATCGGTATAATTAAATATTGGTTTTTAGCTAATGATAACATTATCATAATGATTTATTAGTTAACTAAAAAGATAATTAGATAAATACAAATCCTTATACTTAATCAAATAAACCTATAAGTAATGAAATGATTTAAAGTTCCTAACGTGCTAAGCACCATATAAGAAAGAAAGGGGATACCCAAGATTAGTTGTCCAAACGCTCTTTATCTCTATCCTATTAAACTAATAGAGTAATATTATCAATCAAAATAATGCTTTTTCAATAAATGAAAATATATTTTTGTAAATCTATTGTAATATTATTAATTTTTTTCTTTTGGAATATTTGAATAATACTAATTACAATAAAAAATTATATAAAAAATAGCAAAAAAATTATAGACAAATGAAACTATGACAAGAGAGCAAAATCTTGATAAAATTGTCACAAATAGACCCTAAATAAAGAGAGAAAATGAGAAAAAGAACAAAGGTGTTAAATATTTTCCTATCAGATGTATGATATGCTGCACAAATTTGGTATATATCATTAATCATGTTGCAAAAAAGATTAACAAATTAAACTTCGTTTGGGGCGACTTTTTACTGCTTCTTAAAACAAATTTTTAACTCTAAATTAAAAATTTTGTACTAGAAAACTGCTTTAAGAAGCAATAACAAAGTCGTCCCAAACAAAGCCTTACGACTTTTTTACTACTTCTTAAAGCAACTTTCTAATACAAAAGTTTTAATTTTTATATTAAAAAATTGCTTCATGAAGCAGTAAAAAACCAAATTTTGATTCAAAAAAGTATATAATATAAGAAATTAATCAAAATAAGTTGCAATCATCTCAAAATTAATCCACCAGTTATGATATCTATCATGACAAAAAAAAAACTTTAACAAGGATATTCTGATGCAATCATTTTCCATAATCTTATTTCACAATTTGAATAATTATAGACTACTGGAACCAATCTGAGGTTTCCATAGGATTAAAATAATTTCAGCTTTTAAGCTGCTGAATGTGCTCATTGATCATCCATAAGTACTAAGCTAAGATGTTAAAACATCTGGACTGCCATCACTGTGGAATAAATATAACAAGCACCACTTACTGAAAGGTTAAGAGCAGAACGAATTGCTTGTGAGCAATAAACTGTAATAAGCTTTTAAATTGGATGATGAAGCTTAAGAGCATAAGAAAACTTCTCTGTTTCTACCGCCATCTCTGCAAAACTAAGTAAGCAGCATTTGCCTTTGAAGCAAAAAAACATTAAGCCATGCTGTTTCTAAGGTTTGGCCAGGACCACATAATCCTGATTGAGAATCCATCTCTTATAGTTATGTATTCCTCAATAAATCAAAGATCTTCACAGTTATCCAAAGAACCTGGTGACTGAAGGAGACAGGTTTTGAATAGATTAATCAGCTGTTCATACGGATGAAAGAAGGATGTGCAATAAAAAGCCACTTGTTAAAACATAGTGTCAATATTAAAACCTAGTTGATTTGGTGCTCATTTATTTGTGTGTGGAGTTGTTCTTTTTCTTGCAGGTCCTTGATTGCTGTTTGGTTGCTGCAGTTATCCATCTTCAGCTGAATGTGCTAACTTTTTGGTAAGATCTCTTTCCGATTTTTGTGGTCTTTGCTGCTTGCCTTTTAATTACTCCTTTTATAATGTAATTTAGTAGGGAACTGATGCCTCAGGTTTTCTTATGTTTTCGATGTAGCTCTTTGAGCAGTAGTGGCTCTAGCTCCCCTTAAGGACTTGTATCTTCTTTTGTAATTTAACGCGTAGGTCCCGTTGTGAGTTTTATCCCCAAAAAAAAGATTGAAACTAAGACTTTCAAATAAGGGAACAGGTTGTGTAGAAGGATCTATTACTCCAAGTTCGCAAATACGCACCCGCAAACCATTTAAAAAAAAAGAAACAAATTCACAAGTTTACAAAATAGTTTCTCTTTGCAATTAGAACAAAATTATTAACTTAAAGAAATCTTGATTTTAGTTTAAAGAATTAGATTAATTTTTTAATTGTATTAATAAAAATCAACGAACGAATTAATTAGTCGTATTCTTTTCCACTAAACTATCCACAAATATGACTAAACTAATATTGCCGCTGATCAAATTTATTTTATGATGATTTGTAAAAAGAAAACAAATTAACCCAACAAGAACTTACATATATGAAAAACTCTATCAACAATCTATACTATCTTGTAATCTATAACAAAATTAATCCAAAAACATAAAATAAGTCATAAGAATCAAGAATACAAATAATTACATGATTCGGTATATTTGTGCGTACATTCATAGAGAGAAAAAAAAAAGATTTATATTTTATTAATTGCACAAACAAATTACAAAACCTAAACAGGATTAGATCTAGGTAAAGTGGTAAACCTCTTAAAAGAAATACCTATTTTGCTAAACAAAGTGAGTAAAAGAAAATATCACTTGATGAAATCTTTTTGCCAAAATAAAGAAAATGATATGTTAGATCTAACTCTTTGATGTATTCTATTTCTTGCCTAATAAAGCCAACCAAAATCAAAATCACAGACTTCAATTTCTCGATTAACATCGCCCTCGAGATGCTCCATAGTTGCAGTAATAGATACGCACATTTCTCTCGCTCGCACTCCTTGTTTATCCCTCAATTTCACAAATAATCCAAGGAGAAACAAGAAAGAAGCTCTCTATCTCACACTTCTGCCTGCCTTTTAACTCACTCAAATCTCCCTCTAGCTCTCGATTTTGTACACCTCAAGGTTCGGTCCCACTTTAATAAAAGGAAGAAACCAAATGCCAAGAAAAAACCTATACAAAAGGAAATGCAAATAACTACACAAGGAATAAATTTGGATAGCAATTAAAACAAAAACTTAAAACTAATTTAGTAATTAGTTAAAAATATCTTAAATTTGATTCATTAATTAACAATCTCCACCATGAATCAAATCGTAGATGAGTCAAACCCTTCTTTCTCCTAGAACCTCCTTAATTAGGAGGTCTACTTACCTCAAGAAGAGCTAGACAATATTGGAATTTAGTTCCAGACACCACCTTAATATGCTAGCAAGATTCTCATATGCATGAGCTTTCAAAATCTCCATAGTGCCTTCAGCCAGAATATCTTTGATAAAATGCAACTTAATATTAATGTACTTTGTTCATTCATGAAATATCTTACTTTTTATTAGTTGAATTGTATTTTAACTATTACATCAGATAATTATTTTCATTTGTGTTCTCAAGTTACTCAACAAAATCTTTCATCTAATGTATTCTTTTATTACCTCAGACTAAAGATTTAATTTCCAGATTCGGGTCCGGTCAACCAATTTTTACACCCCTAACGTCTTGTTATCACCGCTATACATTTCAATATGATGGTAGAGTTTATTAAGTTTGAATGAGATGCATGAAAACCCTTCAGAAAATAAAAATAAACTCTTAAACACTGAGAATTTTTTGGTGTAATGGTTGGAATTTTAGAAACTCCAAAGTTAAACGTGGTTATACAGGAACACTCATAAGATGGGTGAATTCCTAGGAAGGTACATCAATGGAATAAAATCATGAGGCCATTAGATCAAAATGGATAATATCTAAATAGTTAAGAATTTGAATTGTTACAAGATATTTTTTCGTAAGGTACAAATTAGACTCCATAACTAAATAATAATGCTATCGTCCTATATATATTTCAAAGTCAGCCAAATAATTCCACCAGAGTCAATTACTCTTATCAGCAGCCTTCAAAAAATTTAGATATCTTGAAATAAAAAGTACATTTGGTTTGATCACTTACATATTTAGGGTTGTTCAGCTGACGGTTGGGGAGCATTAAGCAGTTTTTCCACCTCGTCATTAGCCTCAGCTTGTATACGCCACCTCTGCTCAACAATAAGAACGAAGCAGACATCTATAATTAGTGATGAAAAATGAGAACCACTTCAACGTCAATCCATGAAATATAAATCTTGCCTCTTCAAGATTTTCTATCTCCATGATTTGTTGTATCTGCTCTGCTATGCTTTCCTGCATTAGAAATATGAACATATCAAATACCCTATGAAGTTATAGGAAAAACTAGAACAAAATTAAGATAGTCAAATTGCAAAAACATTATTTACCGCATTACTAATGGCTTCAGCAGCAAGAACATCAGAATCCATTTCAACTTCAATTTCAATCATTGAAGCTATCTGGAAACAAACGGAGATAGTTTTATAGTTCAGCAAATGATGTACAAACCATGCAAACCAAATTTCATGCGTCATCCTGGAAACTTACTTTAGCATAGCTATCAATTAACTCAATCCTCGCTGAGATGGATTTTTCTAAGCTCTCACAAACTTTTTTTACTCTAGCTCTTCGAGCACTATAAAATCACATGTCTTAGCACTTGAAGACTTTCCAGTAGACAGATTTAATTTAAGGACTGATCATGATAATTTCGTCATTGGACATTGTCCAGTATTGTCAACACATCAATAAACGTTTTAGTGGATTGTTCAGTTGAATTTACCGATAGGATGGTTCTCCTACTGCAATGATCTTGTTATCTAACTGGCACATGCGAGCAAGCATCCAAACCTTCAAAAATGAAATCCAAGAGTTGAGGACGCTTCTAAATTTTAGCAAATAAGTTACAGCTTTATTCAGTAAGCCCTAAAAAAATGCATCTCTTGTCTATGAAGATTAATCATTATCATCAAACCTCTTTTTCTGCTTCTTGTCGTAGGTCCTTGATCCTAGACTTTAGCAGGTCATATTGTGCTAAAAGTAGCTGTTTTAGATTAACTATGTCCACGATTCTCTTGGGAAGCTGAAAAAATGAAACAAGGACACCATAAACAGCGCATAGATTTCAAAAGATATCTTAAATTTTCTAGGGAGGATCTGATGTGCAAATGAATTTGTTCTGGAAAAAGTTTTTGTAATTGAAAAGCACGCATCGAAATTCTAGGAGAACATGCAAGCTTATTGGAATGTTATGAAAAAATAGGTTCCTTTAGACTTGACAAGAGGCACAATTTTCCTTTCCCCTAAAGCTAACTCACCAGCAGTATAAGGAAGCAATCAATGACTATGCAAAACTGTATCTATCGCTGTAAATTAAAGAGTATGGAAATAAGAATATGATCAGACAAATTCGATGATCTGACATTGTGACTAATTAATGTGTCTTGCACAGATAATGTTTATATTATATGTATATTTTCACCTAGTTGACAAAGAGGGATAAAAGACTGAATCGTCTTTCAAAAAAGTGCTTTTCATGAGCCAAAAATTAAAAAGAAAAAAGAAAAAAATTAAGTTCAATCACCTTACTTAACTGGGGAAGAATTACACGGTTCACCGTAGTCCCCACTGCCAATGATGCAATAGCAACTACAGAAATGAGTCTGGGAAGGCTAGGATCAATGAAACCAGAAGCAGCATCTCCACTAGCAAGAACAGCAAGTGAAGTAAAGAGAATTGACGGGTTCGACAGAAAAGAGTTCTCACTAAAAGGAGCTCTTAGTAACTGTGACACTTGCCCGGTTTTGTGGTTTGTGAGAGACATGGGCTCCCCTGGTCTAAGTTCAGGAGGCTTAGCAATCAATTTTAATGGACCAATCTCCTGATAGATGTTCGCTGGAGCAGCCAATACAATTGTCACTCTTTCCCCTTCTTGAGCAGGAAGCTCTACGGTCTTGGTGGCAAATTTATTTGTGGAGGCTATTCCGGAAGGTGTGCGCACCTGTATGGAGACACATTGCAAACATAGATCAAGAACAGAGATGACCAATTTCATAAGGAGACCTAATAGTTGGACACCAAAGGGAATAAGTCTTCATTTCCAAACACAGCATTAAAGTTAGAAAATCCGAGGTTTCTTTCTTTCTTTTCTTCTTCTTGAAAATTTCAACATTGGTATGGGAACCAGTAAATGCAACATCAACCCACCACCCAAATAGAATTTGGTAACAATGTCATTCTCCTGGTCATGAATTAAGCAGGTTTCAATGTCGAGAGAATTTAGAGTCTAGCGTGAATTATCTGCAACTAGAAAACTCTTAGCCTTAAAGGCCAAATACAAGCGAAAAAAAGCATCCATAAAATTGACGATAATGAGAATCTATCTTAAGTGTTCATGTGATGGAGATATCCATGTATGATTGAGATTTTCTTCCATATGGTTTTCCATGGGTGTTAAAACAAGAATGACGTCACAATGTGCGTGCGTACAAACCTAGTTGATTGAAGGTGGCCAAGAAGAATGAATATGCTAGTCCCTTCCATAAATTTCAAATTTATATAAAAATGGAAGCCATGGACCACATCAATCATAATTGACACAAGCCAAGGCTATAATCTCATATATGATTTCCCGAAAGTATTTTGTGTCAAGTATTACTACTAAACCTGGAAAATCTCTAGATTAATGATAGAAAGATCATTGCTTTGTAGTTCATACAACAATTGTACTATGTCATCATGAGAAACCACAATTTTCCATGGCACAAATTGGAACTTGGTTGATTTAGATAACTTCCAAGGCAAGCTTTTGACAACATTTAGAATTAAAGAAAATGGCTAATTCTGCAGAACTTCGCCACAATAAATTAGAACAGCATAAGCAAAAAAATATTTTAAGAAAAAAATGGTACAGAAAAAGCTGAATGTAGGAAAAATAATTTGGTTGAACAACTTGAACCAAATGTTTACCACAATTGAGTGGATAGCAGCAGGCTTGCTGTCTCTTTTTACTCGTAGGAGTCTCAAAGCCTTCTCCCATGCTGAAGCATCCATGCTGCGTTCGTCAGTAGCACATCCTTAGAAAAAAGTCAATACCGCAGAATCAAAACCACAATTCCAACTATACATTTTAAATGACTCAATTGATTATTTAGAAGTATCTAAGATATGGATTTCAAATAGCTTCCATGAAGCATAGCAAAATTCATGTTTGCGAGTCATGATGTTGTTAGTGTTTTAGGAAATAATATTTGGAAATCATTATCTGAGGACAATATATATTTTGGAATAATATACATTCTTTCTTACTTAATTATAATTACTCTTATTCATTTTCTTTTTATCGCAATCAACTAGTAGGCTTATAAATAGGCAACGTTATTTAGTAAATAACATCATAGCAACATCTCATATCCAAGTACTCAATCACTCTTGCCTGAGCACCAATCCACATACAAATCCATCTCTGCATCATTGCACTCCAAAGTCAAGGATGATCACTTGTGTCCTCACACACGTGCATCTCCACACATACTAGCAATAGAGCCCACTAGCACTTGCATGTCTATCCATCCTTGCAAGTGCACGTGTCTCAATCCTAACCACACTCATGCATCTCCTCTCTGCATGCCTCAGCCAATCACAAATCCTGCTCCCAGATGCACCCACTCCACGTCCTCACATGCTAGCGACAAAACCTACTAGCACTTGCATGTCTACCCATTATTGCAAAAGCACGTGTCCCAATCCTAACCACACATTCGCAAGTCTCCTTCATGCATGCCTTAGCCAATCATGAGTCCTACTCCTAAATGCACCCGCTCAATGCCCCACAATCATCGATTCTTTTCTAGCTCATTGCATGGGCATCTCTCTTACTTCAAACTTGGTTTTTTTTTCTTCTATTATAACATAAGTAACTCTTAACCATCCATACATCTCTCCTCAATGTCAGGGCTTCCACCTATCCTCATACTAAGGCAAAAACCTGCTCCATCGGTACCACCATTAAATTTAATGATAACCAACTATCTCCAATGATCAAGGGCATTTCGCTTTCTTGTCAGATTGTAAGACATACACTATCATTTTGATGTTCCTCCTCTAGACAACAATGATACCCTTAAGCTCCCAAAATGGGAAGCTTCTAATTGTTGAAATCAAAGAAGACCAAGAATAGAAAATGGAGACGAGAGCGAGAGATAGAATAAGAGAATAGTATATTATCATATCATTACAAGATACAGAGATCCTAATCTATTTAAAGACAAAGCCTTCGTCGTATACAAGTTCTGGCTACATGAATGGTAATATGAGTATATTAACTGATTTTGTCTTTATGCTCTAATATCCCCCGACAAACTGATGGGTCTTGAGTGACGCTCAGCTTGAGTCATTTGATGTGTTGTTGCTGAATATGATCACATACAAATCTATAATCAATTTATATATGTTTCGTACGTGAATGAAACACCGGATTATTTGTCAAACCTATCGCAGATGTATTGTCACAGTAGACCTCGATTGGTTGGTCTTGGTGTATGCCGAAATTGGAGAGAATGCGTCGGAGCCAAATGACGTTAGCAATTAATGCAACTAACGCTCTATACTCGGACTCGGTGGAGGACCGTGCTACGGTATTCTGTTTCTTGACGGTCCATGAGATGAGAGAATCTCCTAGAAAGGAACAGTAGCCCGAGGTCGACTTCCGTGAAATAGGATCGCCCGCCCAATCAGCGTCTGAAAAAGATGTAAGACGTAAATTAGATTTTGTAATTGGTATTCCGTAGTCTATCGTACCTTTAATGTATAGGAGCAGCCTTTTGAGGAGATATATGTGTTGAGGCATAGGTTGATGCATATGTTGTGATAGCATGCTGACACTATAGGATATATCCGGCCGTGTTAATGTCAGGTACTGAAGAGAGCCTGTTATTCTCCGGTAGACAGTTGGATCGGACAGCTTATTGTCTGTTGGGAGATCTTGCGGCAGTTTGGTACAGGTGGGGTTTGCAGTGGGATTGCAGTTTGTGAGTCTGACAATATTGAGTATTGACTTGGCATAAGGCTGCTGTGATAGAAAGTAACGATGATTTGTTCTTGAAATTTGGAGTCCCAAGAAGGAGTGAGCATCACCCAAGTGTTTCATAGCAAACGTCTTATTCAGATTTGTGAGAATGTCACTGATGGCTTCAGTATTATTTCCCGTGATGAGAATGTCATCCACGTAGATTAGCAGAAATATTTGGATATTTGTTTTGTGGAATCAAAGTAACGAGGGATCGGAGATACTATGATTGAAACCCATTGAAACTAGATGCGAAGTGAACGTGTTGTACCATTGTCTTGGAGCCTGTTTTAGGCCATAAATTGCCTTGTGAAGGAGACATGTGATCCGGATGAGTGGAGTCTTCAAAACCCTTTGGTTGTAGCATGTACACTGTCTCGGAAAGTTTGTCGTGTAGGAATGTGTTGGCCACATCTAATTGTTGAACCTGTCAATTGTGGTGTAGAGCTACGGCCAGCAATATGCGTATTGTGGGTAGTTTTGCGACCGGACTAAAGGTCTCGGTGTAATCCAATCAATACTCTTGAATTGCCTTGTTCGACGAGTCATGCCTTATATTTAACAATGGAGCCATCTGCATGGAATTTTGTACGGTACGTCCATTTACATCCTATTATAGAGGAGTTTGGCGGAGGGGGAACAAGGCTCCATGTGCCTTGTTTTTTAAGAGCAAAAAACTCGAATGTCATCGTTGTCCGCCATTCTAAATGTTTGTTGGCCTCTTTGTAGTTAGTAGGATATGCAGTTAATTTATTAGAAGAGACATTATGAATTAAATTTAAGCGAACACGTGGTTTGAGAGATCTAGTCTTCTGCCTTGTGACCATGGGGTGATCTGAAACATAAGGAATAGAGGTGGTGTGATGCGGAATAGGATTAGTTGTAATATCGGTTGGGAGGAGTGGCGTTATGGAGGAATTTGGAGCATTGTGTGCTTGTTGTTCAGGTGGTTGGGTGGGTAACTCACTGTGAGATGTGATACGAGTAAGCACAATAGTGGGCATGAGAAGAAAGGGTGGTAAGTTTTCGGACTGATGATTGCTAACAGGCATGGGGGATGCAAACGGGTATGAGGATTCATTAAAAGTAACATGCCTTGAGATGATGATTTTGTTGGTCAAGACATCAAGACACTCGTATCCCTTGTGCATGTCAGAGTAGCCAACAAGGATGCACGAGTTGGCAGTTGGTTGCAATTTGTTGCGAAGAGAAGCCGGAATGAGAGGAAAACACTCACAGCCAAATGTACGAAGGTGGTTGTACTCAGGTTTAGTGTTGTGAAGAAGTTCAAACAGAGATTTGTGCATCGTATTCGAAGAAGTCAAGCAGTTTATTAGATAGACTGATGTGATGACCGCATCCGTCCAGTATTTGTAAGGAACAGAGGCTTGATGTAGGAGAGTACGAGTGGTTTCAATGATGTGACAGTGTTTTCTTTCAGCGACGCCGTTTTGCTCCGGAGTGTAAGGGCACAAAATTTGGTGAGATATACCATGAGTTTGAAGAAATTGAGCAGACGATTTGTTGATGTATTCACCGCCTCCGTCAGTGTGAAGACATTTAATTTTGTGGGAGGTGTATGTTTCAATGTTATTTTTGAAGTTGATGAAAATATTAAGGACTTCTGATTTATGAGAAATTGGAAAAAGCCACGTAAAACGCGAGTGGTCATCAACAAAAATAACGTATTAAAGGTAACTAGTGTTAGAAGCCATGGGAGTAGGACCCCACACGTCGGAATGCAGTAATTCAAGAACGGTTTGTTTTCTACTAGCTGAATGTTCAAACGAAAGTTTATGACATTTTGACTTATTACAAGAAGAACAAGAAAAATGAGCATTATCCATCTTGAGATGAGGATTGGATGAAGTGATGTTGGTGATCATTTTCTGGTTGGGATGTCCCAAGCTTGCGTGCAATGGTATGATGCTGCGGGTAGTAGTAAGAAGGGCTTGTTGATTGGAGGAAGCAGCAGGATGCCGAATGGGATATAATCCTTCACGGCATGGCCCCTGAAGAATGATTTGGTTGGTCATTAAATCCTTAAAAATAAAACCAGAAGCATCAAATATAATAGCAATATTTTTATCCTTAGTTAATTGCGAGATAGACAATAAGTTGTATTGAAGAGAGGGAGAATGTAAAATGTGAGAAAGGTTGATCTTATGAGAGGGAGTCGGTAGCAATCCCTTGCCGGAATTTGCGATGCTAACCGAACTCCCGTCGCCGATAGTAATGTTGTTCGAGCCATTGTAGGGTGAGGATATAGATAGATTGTCCAAGGATTTCGTCATGTGAGATGAGGCACCCGAATCCAGGTACCAGTCCGTGTAGTTGGACTGAGAGCTAGCAAGAAGTGCCTTGTTCATCGTTCTGGCAATTCTTGGTACATATTGAGTGTTCAACCTATGCCAGCAGTCAGTCGCGACATGCCCTTTCTTGAGACATATTTGGCATGTGATTGGTACAGTGGTTTGTTTGTTGTGGAGATTTATTGAAGTATATGATCGACCTCTGTTTTTGCGTACGCGACCTCTGGTAGAGAATAATTCCGTCTGGGACGCTTCAGCCGGAAGAAGACGAGCTGCATCGTTGGAGAAGTGAATTTCTTTATTTATGAGCAGAGAGTAAAGTTGATCAAGACTGAGGGCAGTGATCGTGGTTCTTATGAGCATATTGAAAGATTAGTAGGAATTGGGAAGACCATTAAGAATGTAGAGGATTATGTCCTCGGCATCAATTTTCGATCTGCCTGTAGCAATTTGATCAACAAGGGATTTTATTTCGGTGAGATATTGCATCATGGATGAATTCTTGAGCGAAATATTGTGTATTGTGTCGTTCGTTTTTCAATTGGATGACCTTGGATCTATTCGTGGAGTGGAAACGAGTTTCAAGCGTGGTCCAGATTGCCGAAGTGGATTCAAGATTGAGGATATATGAAAGGATAGAGGAGGAAATGGTGGAGCATATTACTGCTGATAAGTTTTGATCAGTGAGGAGCCATTGACATTGGCTGGGATTGGGAACGATAGTGCCAACAAGTTTGTGAAGAATCTTGTCTGGAATGAGAGATTTGGGATTAAGAAGGATTCAAACCCGTTGGCCCGGCAGATCTTGATGATTTGAGAGCGCCATAAAGAATAGTTGTCGGCGGAGCAAGAAGCAAACAATTACAACAAATTCAATGTTGAAGCAAAATATAGTCATGTTTCATTCTATAAGTGAAATGATACGGATCAAACTCTATTGAAAAAATTAGATTTTCCAATAATTGAACCTACGGCTTTGTATTAAGATAATTATACAGCTATAAAAATTGTAAGTAATCATGTGTTCTATAAAAGGATCAAACACATCAAAGTTGATTATCAATTCAGATGAAATGATATCACTTTCAAGAATATTATCACTTCTTATGTCTCCACTTCAAAAATAATATTCAAGTCCTTTCTCATTTAAAGCTAACAAACATATATATATATATATATATATATATATATATATATATATATATATATATATATATATATATATATATATATATATATATACTCCTTTCTAAAGAGTTTGTAGGTCAAGATTTGAAGGTATTCCTTGAAGAGTTCCTGGTTATGAAAAGCAAGAGAAAGAAATCTAGGTGTTCTCCAATCATACAGCTAAAGTAGAAGCAAAAACATACTGACCTCGTCACTTCTGAAGCAATGCTACGTATATCTCCCGACACAAGCTCGTACTGATAGCGGCACTTAGAGCAAGATGCAACCTGAACGCATTATTACCATACAATTAGTAAAGGTTTGAGAACAGAAGTGCCACTCTACTTATGAAAATAAGTACACGAATCATACACGCTACTTCAACCCCAAAAAAATATCTAGCAATAGTTTTTCATATTGTTGGTTATATGAAGGTAGTTATTGTAGAGACCATAAGCTTAAGAAATCAAAGATTGATAAGATGAGCCCAAAATAAAAACAAGGTTTTATTCAAAGAACATTCTAATTAATGAAGTAAGCCCAAATTGTAACTTCTCCTCCCCTAAAATAAAACGAGTTAAAACTTTCTTGTATAGTTTCATCTGTATTAACAACGTTTAATTGAGCAGAGATAAGGGAAGAAGAATATTTTATAAACAAAAATCATGCTGAAAAAAACAAAAGCTGTCTTTGAACTGGAAAAACAGGATTTAGTGAATCCTGTAAATCTGGATTAGTAAATCCTAAGCATACAAGATTAAGGGGCTGTTTGGCTGCAAGTAGCATTTAGTTAGTCTTGTAAATCCAGATTTAGTAAATCATAAACCAGATGAATCCTAAAAACTGTTTGGCATAAAAAAGTTAAATCCTGCTAAATTGTTTGAGTATTTAATATAGGATTTAACATTTAAGTATGCTACTTCACATAGGATTTTAATAATACTTATTGATGGTGAAGTTAAAAACATGAGAACATAATGAGTGTAAATAATATTCCAATTAATTATTACTTACAAAATTATTAAACTAATTTAACACAATAACTTCTAAGTGGCCATTAAACAAAAATAATATCATTTATAAGTTAATATTAATTATAAAGGCTAATTCAATTTATCTAATTTAATTGATTTGATTATTAATATATTTGTATCTAATTTATTTGATTGATTATAAAAAATATTAAATTAAATGCATGTTATAACTTTAATGTACTTAAATTTAATTTTAGATTTAATTATAAATAAAATTAATTTCAATTAAATAGATATACCTTTTTATTTGAAGTTAAAAAAACAAGTGGTGAAATTAAATAGTATTTCTTCTCTTCCTCTCCTACCCATAGCTGTCAATGGCGCAAAATAGCACGCGCCATGGCGCACGGCGCGGCGCGGCGCACCTACGGCGCCATGTTCATGGCGAGGCACATGCATTTAAAATAGCGTGCGCTATTTACGCCACATGTGAGCCATGGCGCATTGCGCACAGCGCAAAATAGCGCGCCAATTTATTTTTAAATTTTCGTATACTTATGAATATTTTTTATATTTAAAAATATATCTATATTTTAAGATAAACGACTATTTATTGCCCTAATTTCACGAAATATTTTCTGTTTGCTGCATCCGCCGAACACATCCCGCAGTCCCTAAGTCGAGGTCGCTGAATCTATCCCGAAGTCGAAGGTTTTTTGTTTTTTATTTGCTGCATTCGCTACTTCCGTCGAATCCAGCCGAATCTGTCCAGAAGTTGAAGTCGTTGTTTCCGCCGAATCGTCCCGCAGAGCAGTGCTTCTGCCAAATCCGTCCCCTCCTTCGTCTGTTCCAATAAAAAATCTTACCAGCTGACTCTGATTTGCAACCTCCAACTGTTCCGCACAGCTCTGTTGTTTTGCACGGCTATTTCTTACAAGAATTTACAACTTAACAGGTATGCTCGGTACCGCTAAGTAAATGCTCGGTACAACTATGTATATGCTAGATACTGCTCGGTACCGCTAGTTACTTGGTCGGTACAACTAGGTATCAGCTCGGTACAACTAGGTACCAGCTCGGTACAACTAGGTACCAGCTCGGTACAACTAGGTACCAGCTCGGTACAACTAGGTACACGCTCGGTACACACTCGGTATTGCTAAGTACATGCATGATACCGCTCGGTACCACTATGTAAATGCTCGGTACCGCTCGGTACATACTCGGTACCACTAGTTACATGCTTTGTACCACTCGGTACAGCTCGGTACAACTAGGTACACACTCGGTACATGCTCAGTATTGCTAAGTACATGCATGATACCGCTCGGTATTGTTATGTAAATGCTCGATACTGCTCGGTACAGCTCGGTACAACTAGTTACATGCTCTGTACCGCTCGGTACAGCTCGGTACAACTAGGTACACGCTCGGTATCGCTTCCTGATTTCCATACAAACGAACTTTAAAATTCCTCTTACAAATAAATTTTGTTCCCTTGACCCCGCGACCTGACCGGGCAGGTCGAACCCCGCCAGGGGGCAGCGCCCCCTTGGACCCCCGGCAGCCCCCATATTATGTTTCTTGGACAATATTATATTTCTTTTATCTAAATTTGTTTGCTTTTAGGTGATCATAAAATGTCAGATTCAGTTCAATCTTTAAAAAAAGATCCAGCATAGAAATATGCTATACTAACAAATGAATCCGACAACAACAGTGTGACATGCATTTTTTGTGGTAAAATAACAAAAGGAGGAATTACACGCCACAAACAACACCTCGTTGGGGGTTTTAGGAATGCAAAGCCATGCTCTAACTGTCCCGAGCATGTGAAGTCTGAAATTAAGGCATCCATGTTGAAAAAAAAAGATTTAAAGGAACAGTTTAATGACATATCAAATGTCAACCTTGCTGAAGAAGAAGGAGAAGACTTTGATGTGATGACAGATGATATTTTAGTTGTTAAACCATCTAAAATGTTGCGGACAAATAAATCTAACACATCTAGTCAAGGATCGACATCTACATCTATCTTCAAAACATCACGACCTAAAGGTCCATTATATACTTTCCTTACACCAAATCCGGAAGATGTAGTAAAACATAGAAAAGGTCAGTTTAACAAAGAAATTGATGCAGCTAAAAAGGAAATGAGGGGAAGGGCTGTTCAAGTGTTCAGTAGATGGATGTATGATGTTGGGATTCCATTTAATGCTGTGAACTATGATAGTTTCCCTGCTATGGTGGAGGCACTTGGGCAGTTTGGACCTGGAATGAAACCTCCTAGTTATCATGAGGTACGAGTTACTTGTTTGAAGAAAGAGGTTGGACATACACATGAGCTATTGCGACGCCATCAAGAAGATTGTGTACGATATGGTTGTTCTCTAATGGCAGATGGATGGACGTCAAGGAATGAGAAAAGCTTAATCAATTTTCTTGTTAATTGTCCAAGAGGTAGTGCGTTCATAGAATCAATTGATGCTAGTTCTTTCTCCAAGAATGCTGTGAAAATGTTTGAACTTTTTTGCAAGTATATCGAGGTTATTGGACCACATAATGTGATCCAAGTAGTCACTGATAATGCATCCGAAAATGTTCTTGCAGGTTTGTCACAACTTTTATTCTAAAGTTATGTTATTTCATGAAGAATTTGTGTACATCTTAACTTAAATTATAATGATATAACAGGAAAATTATTGATGGACAAATATCCTCACATTTATTGGACTCCTTGTGCTGCTCATTGTTTGGATTTATTAATGAAGGACATTTTCAAAATTCAAAAGCTAAGACAATGCTTTGAGAAAGCAGTGGCAGTACACAGTTTTATATATTCTAGGCCTCGCTTACTTGAGTTAATGAGAAGGTGCACAAATCAAAGAGCACTTGTCAAACCTGCAAAAACTCGCTTTGCAACAGCTTTCTTAACTTTACAACGTTTTCATGAACAACAACTGAACTTGAAGAAAATGTTCACTTGTGAGGAATTTATCTTGGGTCCTTATGCGAAAGAGGCTAAAGCAAAACAATCTCAACATACAATCTTACAGCAATCATTTTGGAATACTATAGTGTATGCCTTAAAAATAGCTGGTCCTTTATTAAAGGTTCTTAGATTGGTTGATGGAGAGAAGAAGCCCCCAATGGCTTACATATATGAAGCAATGGATAGAGCAAAAGAGGCAATTGCTGCAAGCTTCAATAACAGTGATAAGTATGATCAAATTTTTAAAATGATTGATAGAAGATGGGAAGTGCAATTACATCGGCCTCTACATGCAGCGGGACATTTTTTTAAATCCTGAATATTTCTTCAATAACCCTGATATTGCCAAGGATAAGGAAATAGCTGATGGTCTTTATCAATGTATTGGAATATTATCTCAAGATGTAGCTGAAGAAGATAAAATCAGTAATGAATTAAGTTTATACATTAGGGGTGAAGGACTTTTTGGTATTCCTCCAGCTGTAAGACAAAGAACTACCCGATCTCCAGGTATCATTATTTACAAAAAAATTAAGACTGATTTGTTATATAATATTGAAAAAAAATCATTTCTTCCAGCTGATTGGTGGTTGGCATATGGACAAGGAGCTCCCAATTTACAAAGCTTTGCTATCAAAGTCCTAAGTTTAACATGTAGTTCATCTGGATGCGAACGCAATTGGAGTATTTTTGAACATGTAAGTATTTTACAATGTATGTGTTGATTTATGTATGTGTTGATTTTTTATATATGTTCATAATATAGTAATGTAATAATATTTTAATTGCAGCTTCATAGCAAACGAAGAAGCAAATTGGATCATAGTCGCTTAAAGGATTTAGTTTATGTGAAATATAATAGAGCACTGATTCGGAGATTCAATCATCGTGATGTCATTGATCCTATTTCTTTGACTGAGATAGATGATGCAAATGAATGGCTAACAGGAAAATTAGATGATGAGTCTGATGAAGAAAATGACTTTATTGCTGGAGAGGAAGATTTAACTTGGACAAGTGTTGCTAAAGCTATTGGTGTTTATGATAAAAGCTATAATATTCGGGAAAGATCTAAAGGGAAAGAGAAAGAATATTCAATTAGGCATGATGTTGCTATTGAGAATGATGATGAAGAGGGTGATGAAGAGGATTATGAAGTAGGAGACAATGTTGAAGAAGATAATGAAGCTTTTTTAACATTTGCTGATGATGATGATTCCCAAGAAGAGTAGATTAAATTCATATTTGATCTTTTAAAAAAGATTGTAATATTTGAATTATGAGATATTTGGTTGTTACTTAGTCGAACTTATATATGTTATGGTTGTCTTTTTTTCTTATAATAGTTTGTCTTTCATTTTTAATAATATTTCATATTCATGCTTATTATTTTATATTTTTTATATAGCTTGCGCCATGTTTAAAATAGCGCGCGCCGCGCCGTGCGCTATGCGCCATGGCTCCAAATGGACTTTTGCGCCATGGTGCGTCATTCGCCGTTAACAGGTATGCTCCTACCCAAATTTCCCAAAACCCAAAACGACAAAGTAATAATAAAGCTACAAATGTCGGGCCCCCTTCCCCTACACCCCTTCTACATGTACCCAAAGTTGTCAAAAAAATTCCGAGGAACTTGCAATGGCAAATCAGTGGCAAAAGTATCCCTGTCAGGAAAAAAAAAAGCAAGGTAATCTCAATGGGAGGTCGCTAGAGAAGATTTAAAAAAAGCGAGGAAGTCTTTACAAGAGGTCGTTAGGAAGCTTACTTTCTTCCTCTATCCCTCCATCCTCTTCTTATGCACACTTTTGGTCTAAATCTCGCAAATATGTTGAACACCCAAATTTATTAAATCAGGGATTTACAGTAGAATACTGACAAAACAAGATTTCAAATTATGGCAGATTCATTTTGAGTAGAATACTGACAAAACAAGATTTCAAATTATGGCGGATTCATTTTGACAAGAATGAATGTTTTACAGGATTTATCTTAAATCCAAGATAAATTTGGCTACCAAGCAATGGCTAATAAGCTAAACAAAAAATTTAATTAAGCTAACAAAATTGATTGCATGTCTCAAATAAATAGATATAAGCACATAATTTACATGAAAAAGTTGCTAGTCTTCCGCCATCTTGAACCTCATAACATAAAAGATCCGCAAGAAGATACGTATGAGTCATGACCCGTCCTGGAGGCTCGAATTAACGAGACAAGAACAGACTGTCGAACGATTGATTAAAGTTCATTTGCTAAAACTATTTCCAATAAACTGAAAGAGCCACAAAAACTTTAAAACATTTAAAATTCAAATAATATAAATACATTTTTCTCGAAGCATCTCGCATACGATATACATTCTCTTCGCTTTTGCTCATTTTAATTAATCGAATTAAACCTGAAAATATTTTTCAATGAGAAGGGTAATTCATAAAATAACTCAGTGAGTAAATCATACTTCTAGATTATAGTAACACAAGGCACTGGGAATAATATGCATGCTCGATTTAAATCATAAAGAAATTATATTTAATCATTTTGTTTCATGACTTTAATGTTATGCACATATTATATATTTATTCTTTCTCATAAATAATACAATTGTCACAGGAGCCACCATCTAAAATAGAATTAATGATCTTTTCCATTTCATTTTTATTTTTCATAATCATTTTCATTTACATGCATTGGTGCATTGCGTCCCCAGCCAATAACATAAGGGGATGTGCTCCATAAGTCAACATGCACATACAAGCATATCTATCTAGCCATTTCATTCACATTACATTCTTTGATTTTATGCAATTAGAAGCAATATAATTACTATAAAATAGGAACATGAATACTCATCTTGATTTAAATAGCTTTAGCTCTTTTTGCCCTTGTTCTTGATTTCAATCACCTATAATAATACATAATTTAAAAAGGTTATTTTAACTTATATATCTAATCATATCTCTCCCTAATTGGTTATTAAATATATTTAAATATTTTATATTTTTAAATAATAGAATTTGTTCTCTCCACGTTATTATTTCAATATAGAAAATCATAATTTAATTAATTTCTAAAATAAACTTAAAATAAACTTTCTATATTTAATATATAAATTCATTTAAGTAACTAATAAAATACTCTCACTTCTATCAAAGAAAAATAAAATATTTTTAATTTACTCATTTCAAAATACTCAAACTTCCACTCTTTCTAATATTTGTTATTAATCTTAATTTTATAATTTAATTTGATTATAATAATTTTTTCTAAATAAATGTCTTTATTAAGAAATTTTAAATAAATTTTACAAAAATAAAATAAAATAAAATCCTCCCGTCAACTTTATATATATATATATATATATATATATATATATATATATATATATATATATATATATATATATATATATATATATATTCAAAATAGGAAACTTTACTCTTGAATTTTGTTTTATCTCTCTCTCTCTCTCTCTCTCTCTCTCTCTCTCTCTCTCTCTCTCTCTCTCTCTCTCTCTCTCTCTCTCTCTCTCTCTCTCTCTCTCTCTCTCTCTCTCTCTCTGCCCCATTCTTTGCTCAAGTTCATTCCATGCTCACTTTTCCTTCTCTTACTCTCTATTTCCTCGCTTCTCCTTCTTCTTTCTCTCGATATGATTGCCTCTCGGCATAGAGCTTCTCATGCATTTTACTTTCAGTGGAGTGATTGAAACAAAGATATCACTCATGAGGAGTCACATCTTTTCATTTCCAAACACTCCGTTTTGCTCGCCCGCTCACACCTTCAGTCTGCACGATTTGCCGCTCGATTGTTCCTACTTTGCCTAGTTCCGTTCGCCTGCTTCAGCGCAAGATCCAATTCAACTAAACCCGACCAGCCGGTTATTACATTATGTATTAACATGTAAGCAGGGCAACAATCCATTAAATAGTGGTTATATGTTCAATGTGAACTAGCCAACCCATAAGGAAATCATGATGATGCATTGTAGCATGAAATATAGGACCAAGTGCGTGGTCAACTAGCTACGTACAAGATAGGTATTAGACCTACAAGTTGCTACAAGAATCAACTATAGAAATTGGATGTATATAGATAAGGTAAAAAAGAATTATGGGACTCACAAATCACCAAATCGATCAATCTCACCCTATCATAATCAAATCCTTGGTCCTAATATCGTTTACTAGAGAGCATGGAAAAAAGAGGAAATAAAATTGAGCACAATGCACCAATGGCCAAACTCATTTTTAACCTAAAAACTAAAACAATGGCCAAATTGAGCATAATGCACAAAAATGTTGTTTCCAACTTCAAACCCATAACCTTCTAGGTCACAATGAGGGAATCAAATTGTATTTCCTAGTGTACATTAAGGCACATGAGACTTTGAGTTCAATTCCACATCAAATAATTGAAAAAAAAAATGTTAGTGTAGAAATATCAAATGGTTGGCCTTATGCATAAGCTTATGCATTAGTGTTACACATTAGTGTATATGGTCTCTATTTTCTTTACATTCCCTAATAAGTGGTATCAAATTCAATGGTTTGATTGAGATTGAATAGTTTACAAGGATTATGGTACTTAAGGTTATTGGCCAATCAACCCTGATTGAGCAAGGTTCAAAAGCAGAAAACTTGCACAACAGATCATGATTGAATGGGCACTTAATACATAATACGTTATGATGTTTCTATTTGATTGCTGATGTAGACAACTTTTAAGTAAAAGGGAGATTATTACGGCACGTGACAGTTTGGGTATAGTCCAATATCAGATAGTTGAACATATATATATTAGCGTAAAAAAATAAGGGTTAGCCCTCAAATATATGCTTAAGAAATAAGATTGAAAATGAGCTTAACCATTAATGTATCTGGCCCGACTTTAATCCCCTTTATTTCACACTCCTTAACAACATACCCTCTAGAAATTAGCAAATGCACATCAAATATAGTAGATAATCAATCCTATCATCTATAATCAGACTTTCAACGCAAGGTCATGAAAAATCAAAGGTAAAATGTTTATTGCATCTTAATAGCTCAACATCTGGATAGAGATTGTCATTGGTGTTGATTTCCAAATCATACAAGGATCCAAGAGAACAGAAACAGGGGTTTGTCAAAAACAACATCAATTGGAGGCTTCATAATCAAGACCATGGGGCAAAAGTCTAGAGCATTGAAACTAATCCAGATTACAATGAGATAAGTATAAACTTTATATGTTTTAGAAAATTTATCTTTTGAATTTTAATTTTTGAATTGGGGTAAATTCTGCTGTAATTATATTTTAAATTTGAACTTAACTATATTGATATTTGAAGATAGGATTATTAACATTATGAAGTTTCTTTAAGAGTTAATATTACTATTTTGGATGGATAAATATCATTTTTTAAATTATTTCCTATTGTAGTTGCCCATATATAAGCTTAATTTCTATAATAAAATCAATCAAAAAATTCACTCTCAAAATCATTTAAATTTCCTTTTTTTCTCTCCTGTCACTAACATTGGTATCGTAGGAAACGGAGCAGATTTGCTGGATTACAACAACATGGCAGTACAGCAGCAAGCATTTCAAAGCATGGAAAACATTTTTAGTAGCAAATAGTGTCAGTTATTGTTTTCTCCGTTTGCATCCCTTGCTGCTACTTTTGATTTCAAATGAAAACCAGATAAACAAATTACTTTTTGCATCAATGTACAAGATAAAACAAAAAACATGTTTGTTGTATCAACATGATAGAGGTGAAAACAACACCTGGTTGTTGTCTAGGACAAAAATAACGAGAGTGTGCGGTGTCCAGCTAAGAAAAATAATAATTTGTTGTTTTCAGCTATCTAGGAGAATGATCCAACCATTGGCATATTAACCGCTAGAACTGTGGAAGAAAACTCAAAAGCAAACAGAGAACATGTCCACATGGGCGGATCCCCCATGTACTCAGGGTGGGCAAATGCCCGCCCTTTAAAAAATATTAAATATTTAGAGGGGAAATTTTGAAATATTTTGAGTATTTCCCCCCCCCCCCAAAAATCTTTTTTGCCCTAATTTTATCAATCATATGCGTCTTTGCCCATCCCCCCACAAAAAAAATTTAGCCCCACCCTGAAAAAAGAAGCTGGATCCGCCCCTACAAGTCCACAACAAAAAAAAGAAGCACAAGAAAAAAGTCTACATCAAGAGACAATTCTTGAGATACTCTTAATTGATTAATAGAAAAATATTGAACCTCGAGAAAAACCCCTAAAACTTTTCTAAATCCGTTCTACCCTCTTACTTTGAACTTGCACAAAGGTTGGCTATGAATCACTGCGCAAAATTGTTGGTTCATAAAACCAACATATCTTCCTAAGCATGCCCGGTCCATCAACCTATTTACAGGTAGTTGGAATTTAGCAAGTGAAACATTCTTTACAATTTTCACCATTTGAGGATCCAACTTGGATAAAAAGCACCATGATACTTAACCAAACTAATTGGATATGGAGAAAAGAATCGATGTTGTGGTAAGTACCATGGCATGCAATGTGCAGATCTTAAGCTTATGTTAAGCAAGAACAATAACATACCAAATAAATCTAGAATTTAGAAGAATTCTGATGTGATGCGTTTGAGAATTACACAAGAACTTTAAAAGATAATCAAATATTAGCTTCCACGAATTATTTCATCATACATCAAAGTCAAGTAGATTAGAAGAAATTCGCGATGTTTGATTTGTTAGGCAAGAAAAATACGACGATGGTGCTAGGTCTTTAAGCAATTGCAAAAGAAAACGTAACAACAAAAGCTAGTAAATAAAATCCCAAGATTAATACCAAGTTGTTCACACTTTGGGGCCTTTAGCACTCTCTTCCTACGGAGACTAAGTTGAACGGCGGAAGATTGTCCAAGCTAGCAAGGAGGTTGCCACTAAGATGGAAGCGCCAACGAACGTCGCCGTGGAAGAAGATCTCGGAGGTGGAGGAGGCACGGTAGATCGACCTTCGATAAGCCAAGTATAGACGGAAAAGTGTTCGTCAATTGATTCTATGAGCGTCGGCACGATGCGGGCTAGATAATCTTCGACGGTATCGTCGAAATCAAATCCGACGTCGAAGAATTGTGAACGGAGGATGTCGACCCTTCCGTTGTTGTCGTACTCAAAGCCGTAATTCCACTCGTGTTCGTCCATGCATCCTTGGATTGGATCCGGATGGTCGCCGCGAGCAAAATCTCCCCAAGGAGAGCAAGTGGGGCGGCGGCTTGGCTGAGGGAGGGAGAAAGCCGGCTGGAGAACAGGAGGGGAAGGGGCGGCTGGAAGAGAAAACTGAGATTAGCTTTCCGTTTTTGTGGAATTGGGAGGATTGGAGGGAAAAATTTAATGCTAATTTGAAAATCAAAATTAATTTCCAAAGGGGTGCCACTACTTAATGAGGAATTAGATTTTTAATAGGAAGTAATTTATCACAATGGAAAGAGGAGTAACGTGCAGGGATGACCGGCCATGCAGCAAGGGGAGTTTGGCAATTTTGGTGGGGTCCACGTATGCAGGGAAATAATTCTCAATTAAATCTGAAACAGCAGATTTCAGAATTAATTTTAAATTAGGTAACTTGCTAAAATTAAGTTGCAAAAGAGGAGAGGAATTCGAATTTCAAACATAATCCCATATAATTACTTGCCAGCCATAATATGGCAATTAAGTAAGTAATTAATTTAGGCTTTATGGCTTGCAATTCCACGGCTGGATGGAGCAGGGAAGATTGGCGGGAGAGGCATGCAGGAGAAACTTCTTCCAGGTGATGGAATTCACGGCTTGGCTTTGCTATGGTGTGAGGGGAGTAGAGGGGGTGGAAAGCTGCACTGTTTGGACTTGGATTGGCGGCTAAAGGCTAGGGGAGGGATTGGTCGGCGGAATAATGCCCCTAAGATGGCCGGCGGTTGACTCCAAGGAAGTGGCTGCTCACGAGAATTTTGGCTCCTTTCCACGATTGCGAATTGTATGCGGGAGATGGGTGTAGGGAAGAAGATGATCGCATGTAGCAAATTCGAGAACTCACTAAGAGATCTCTAATGGAACTCACAAAGAGATCCACATCTTTGGCACTCACAAAGAGAACACAAATCACAAATTTTTATTTAATCATCAAATACAAGATACAATGGCCATATAAATAGGCCCAACAGAAAAATAATGCGCAAAGTCTAAAATGCCCCTTGGGGCTACACAAGCAACTATTACCCTCAGGGGTAAAATGGGAAACTACGAAAATACAATCATAAAATGAAAACTGAAAATACAAATGAGATCAAAAATAAAGGCTAGCAATCTCGGCCGTCGATCTCCGTGGTCGTCTCTGATAAGCGCGCCGAAATCTCCTATCGATGACCTCATCAAATTCTTTCACAATTAAAAAAAGTGAATAATGTAGTATAGTGGTGAAGAGTTTACAAATAAAATTAAGCATGTGAACATATTCACACACGCATGCATATATAAAAATGCATGTTTTAGCAAAATGAAAGAGCTTACAGCTGATCTTGGATAGTATTACCTGAACACCATGCTGAGGTTGTGCAACAGCAATTGCTAACATACAAATTGGGCATTGGACTATCATTCCAAACGGCACCTAGAATATAGAATACAAATGTAAATGCCATCCTTTGCCTCATTTAGGGAAAATGAAAATTAAAACTAACAAAGAATCATAAAATGACCTACAAACGTGATATTAATTGCCGAACAGAATGATGAAGATGAATCATCTGGAGATAATTAGAACCAAAGTGGAAGAGGTAGAAATAGGATAATCTGGAATAAGGAAATTCTATGTTTCTACATTCAACATCACAATCTCGCTATAAAATGTAAGTGTATTAAAAAAAAGAACAAAAATTACCAAACCGTGCTTTGCACTGAATAGTATATAAAGGAATTTAAAAACATGAATATGTATTATATAAGCCAGAAATGGAATGTTCTCAACCCAATAAATAACAAAAAATTTCAGCGTAGAATACCACCCCAATATTAAATCTTATCATTATACCACCTTAATGTTTTCATTCCTCCAAATATGCCACTCATGTTTCATTTGGGACAACTTTTTATTGCTTTCTAAAATAGCTTTCTAGTACAAAAAATTCTTGAATTAGAAAATTTTATACTAAAAAGTCATTTTAAGAAGCACTACGAAAGTTATCACAAACGGAGCCTCAGACAACTCTTAAAACCATACTTCTTATTCTTACATGAGTAATAAAAATAAACCAACGCTTGGGCATGGGATTAGTGACCCACCCAACCCAATTGACAACACCCAATTTTTGCAGAATATATGGCCTATAAGTTTAAGTTAACTTCACCCATCCTTGCCTTATCATACCCATGGGTAGGGATTGGCCTTTGAGGATTCAAAGACCACACTAGCCCCACGTTCTGGATATTTTTTTGAAATGACAATTATATATTCCCTTTAGGTTAATAACAACTAACCAGAGCAACGTCTTTATAAGAACTAAAAGATTTGAGTGGCATTCAATCAATAAAAAAATTTCCATGAATCTTCTGTAGAGTTGTACATCAATAAATTTCCAGAAAACCTTTAAAATTTCCTGGCATTTGATTGATGCCAAATCAAATAACAAGTTATATGAAACCTAATAAATTCAAAAATAAATGCAATCATGAAGAAAAAAACACATGACAAAATTTATTAGATGAACATTGACAACCAGGGAAAAAAGCCTAAATACCTCATCCCCTGAAGCAACTCCTGCTCCAGAAACCAGACCTATAATCCCTAATGCATCCGCGACTCTTAAGCAAGCTGCCAATCCTCGAACCAACAACGCATAGGTCTGCACGTTCGGTCTAGCCCAACCCCACCTCTCAAGATTTGTCACCTCATTCATGCCTGCGAATACTAAAATCAATAACCCAATCGACGCCTTCTGTGTAATCCGAAACATGCATATTTTCATAACCACAAACTAAAGAAATTTGAAGATAATGTAAACGACGAAGAAAAATCTGAACCTTGGGCACGGCCAGAGAGCATTGCGTAGAATACAGAGAGTGCCAATTCAACATTCTTTTCAACAAGTGCCGCTTCAATTATCAGACGGCAGTCATCATTCTCAACGGTACCGCCGCTCGCATTCGTCTTCGCCTCGGCAATCATCTCAATAGCTTGATGAGCATCCTTTTTCACTACGATGCGCCTCAGTAGGTTGTCGTCGAGTAAGCAGGATTTCAACCTCTCGGTTTCAATGCTATCGTTAATTCCAGAATAAACTAATATTGGATGATGATGCGTACATACAGAGAGAGGACAAAGGAAAAAGCTTTTCGAGTCCAAGTGACTGTGGAAGAGCGGAGAGGACGAGGTTCCGATTGAAGGGGATCTTAAGAACTGAAGAGGTTGGAGGGAAGGACGGCAGGAAACTGGACAAACTGTGCTCAGAGCCATGTTCTTCTCCCAGAGGAATTGCACTGAAAACTTGGAAGGCTTACATATAAAAGGATGAGGAACGAGCGGCTGAAATATGATGCCGACGGAGGGAAGAATTAGGGAATCTCAATGCCTGATGGAATTTACATACATACCATTTTATTTAATACTATTTACCTATCTAATAAATAAAATATTCATATTATAAGTCTATCATTCATAAATAAATATGTGCATATAAAATAAAATAGGGGATTTACATACTTATCACGATAACATCATCTTATTTATATATCTATCAATAAAAAATTTAATATTACATATATATCAACCTATATTATTTTAATATCAAATATATCACTCATATTTCATTCCTATCATTTATATGTTTTATTTCTACCACTCATATTTAATAGTGAACTATGAGTGATATGTGTGTAATATTAAAATTTTAGATGTTAAATATATAAATAAAATAGAATATGATAGCAATGTATATATATATATATATATATTTTATATGATAGCAATGTATATAAATCTCCATTAAAATATTAAAGTTTATAGGGTGATATGAGTGGTATATTTGATATAAAAGATGTATATGAATGGTAGACATGTAGTATTAATATTTTGAATGTTAGATATATATATAACATGAAATGAAGTGATATTTATGTAAATCCCCCTAACTTTAAATCTGATTTTGATATTATAAAATATTAATATAATTAAATAAATTATAATTATTATAAAATCAATTTTAATAAATTTATATATCAAGAAGTATAGAAAATTGAAGCATTAATCATTTAACATATAGAACCGGATGAAAAAAAAAGACCAAATTTTAGAAAGAAGCAGGTTTTAAACAACATTATGTAAAAAGAGCATAATTAAAAAAAAATTTAAAAAACAGCAAATACACTGGAAATTTTGGCGCAAATTCTAAATACGTCAATCTCATTGACGTATTTTCTATGAGAGAGAAAAAGTGAGGGCATAGAGGAGGGGGGGAGAGAGAGAGAGTAGGATGAGAGAGAAAAAAGCTTATCGGTGAGAGAGGGGAGAGTAGAGAGGGAGAGCTGAATCAGCTGTGGGTGGAGATAGGAAATATTTAATATGAGAGATAGTTAAAGCTAATAGCCTAATAGGGGAGAGAGTTATATATTAATTAAAATAACAGTTAAATACTTAAATTAATATTTAACTAATATTAATTAAAAATTGAATATTTAATTAATATTTAACTAATATTAATTAAAATTAAATATTTAAGTAATATTTATAATACTAATTAATATTTAAAATTTTAATTATTATTTAAGTAATATTTATGATACTAAATAATATTTAAATATTAGTATAAATATATATTTAAATATTAATTACTATAATAATATTTATAATACATTAAAAATTTTAAATATTTTTTTGTCTTGAATTTGATTAAAAATATTTAAAATAATAGCAAATATTTAAGAATAAAGAAATTTTTAAATTTGAAATTTGTATAAATTTGATAATTTAGAGAACGCAATAGTGAAAAAATTATTATCAATAGAACTAAAATATCTCTCTCGATTTTTTTTTTATTTATTTAAATAGTCCCTTTTCTATCAAATTCAGCTAAAATTGAGTGAAATTTGCATAAAAAAAGTATCTCCCTCTGTTGCTATTTCAAAAATGATAAAAATTATATCGAGTAAAAATAATCAAAATAGAAAATTACAAAATGAAATTAATATATCTTTAAATAAAAAAAAGTTAATATCATTTTATCATTGAAATAATTATTAAAATATTAAATATATATATCAGTTAACTGTTATTTTAATTATTTAAAATATTAAATATTAGTTTAATTATTTAAAATATATATCAGTTAACTATAATTATTATTTAAAATATTTAATTATTAATTTAACTATTATTTTAATTAATATACTCTCTCTCCCCAATCAATTTTTTTATCTCCAGCTTTCACTCTCTCTCTAGCTGGTTTTTTACTCTCCAATCATTTTTTCTGTCTGCCCACTCTCTCTCTCTTTTTCTCTCCCCCTCCTCTATTCCCTCACTTTTTCTCTCTCATGAAAAATATGCCAATGGGATTGACGTATTTAGAATGCGTTCAAAAATTTGACGCATTCTAAATGCGCCAAATTTTTCCTCGCATTTGCTGTTTTTTAAATTTTTTTTTAAATTATGTTCTTTTTACATAATGTTGTTTAAAATCCGCTTCTTTTTAAAATTTGGCCAAAAAAAAAAGTAAAATCTTAATGATTTTGAAAAAAAATAAATATAGTTATAAAATATGAAGATTTTATTATTCATTGTTTTTTTCAGCATATAAAATATTGTTTAAAATGTTTTTTAATCAATTATGTTAGTCTTCTATATTTTAGAATACAGATAAAATGAGCAATTACGCTACATCATCACTCTTAAACACTAGTTATGGGTGTTGGCAATGCTATTGAAGTGCCATTAATCTAGCCTATGAGAATTACTCTCTCATCTAGCATATATTAATTGTCTTTAATATATGTACTTAAAGTTTCAAATAGATTAAGGCTTCGTTTAGGACGGCTTTCTTTTGACTTCTTAAAGCAGCTTCTAAGTAAAAAAATTAATTTTTTTTTCTAAAAAAATACTTTAAGAAGCATGAATAAAGTTGTCACAAATAAATATTGTCATATGATTGATTCTTTAATAAGGTATTAGAAATTAAATTAGGATTCCTATTTGTACAACCCTTGGATTGATTTCAATGGAGTGATTAATGGGATCTTAATTAACTTGGAATCTCTCACTCATGGTGGAGGCATATTATTAGTAATTATTACGAGATGAGCGTACCCTTATTTATTAGGAGAATTATCCTTGAGTTCTATAATTAATTCATAGATATTTGTAAATTCTATATATATTTCTCAATTATTTGTCATGCATATATTCATAGATATCTTTTTATACTAATAATGAAATAACTAAATAGATAGAGATATTCATATTGACTTGTTACTACACAAACTCTTGTATATTGATGCTTATAATAGATATACTTTTGAAGTGCATTATTCTTATTGAATGTAATAAATATTATTTATATAAATCATAGTTTACTATAAAATAGAAATAGTTGTATTAAATATATTACATTTAATATGTTGTAGTTGGATTACCTTGAGAGTGTATCTTCTTGGTTTCAAGATGTCTTGATAAAGCTGACTACAAATATGAAAAAAAATATATATAAATAAAAAATGATACATGACTAACGAGATATATTTTGGAGAAATTATTCTGTGCGAAGACCGGATGCAAAACTTCGTTCGGAGACTAACCATAATACACACATCAGCAGTACAAAACCACGGTACCGAGCGAAGGGGTAACGTGGCACATTATGATTGGTCTCAGAATATTGAGCGAAGGGGTGACGTGGCACATGATGATTGGTCTCAGAATGAGGTTTAGCATCCGCACATAATAATTAATCTATATTTTGGGAGGTATGATCATAAAAATTAACATATTAGGAATTTGCTAGAAATTCTGGAAGGCTCAATTAAATCACTCAGTTTAACAACTCAAAGCCTAAATGATAAAGAGCTTTGCAAGATTGACAACAAAAAACATAAAAAAAGTAAGTCTAGAATTTCATTGATAGAAAATACTCATACATTTCCCGCAAAGAAAGATTGAAGAACGTAGCTTACTACATAAATTTCCCAGAAAAGAGAAACTGCAAAATTGCATTAAGTCAAATACATACATAAAGTACCCCACCAAGTGAAAAGTAACCTAAACCTGGACAAAATGAAATTTCTAATTATCCAATAATGAAAAATATGCAAAGAATTGGAAGGCCACTAATCTGAGGAGCTATAGGGCACAAAATACAGGCATGGCGTTGAGGTCAGTTGGCTGCAATATGCGGAGGCGATGCCTTCTGCAAACTTGCCATGTACGTGAGGTAAATGGTCCACAGAAATGAGAATGAATTGCTAACCAAAGGCTGAGAACAAAGCAGATATGAGAGAAAATAAATGAATAAGCAGAACAAAATAAATCATGATGATTATATATATATTTACATATACCTGTAGCCGAACAGGGATGAATCTGAAGGTAACAAAGTCGCAGATGGGCCAGTAGGCTAGGCCGTTCAATAAAGTTGGCACCAAGTCTCTCTTCAATCTGGCCAAAATTTCAGCAGCAGATTCACCTGTGATTCCATGAATTACAAAAATCCAATAGAAGAGAAAGGATAATTATAGGTTATATCATGCAATTTCATATATGGTGGTGCATTCATCGCAAGGACCAAATGTGATTGAAAACTGAACTAGACAAGTACTGCAACTTCGATCTATGTAATTTAGTACCTTGTTCATAAAGTTTTCGAGCTACCAGGTTCAAATGTATTATGCGAGGGTAATATAAGACGCTTAAGAGCATCTCCAACCGAAAAACCCATTTTCGACTCCAAAATACAGTAAAACTTCAAAATGTAGTAATTCATCTCCAATCGAATGGCATTTTCTCTCTTCTTTCGTGGGCTTCATGCGAAGGTAACCATTTTATCTTCTTTGCCGTGTTTTTCTCCTCTTTCACGCGCTTCTTCGGTAAATCTCGTAGCCCAATTTTTTTGGCGTAGGTGAACAGTCTGATGCCAATATTGGTGTCACACTGTTCACCCGCCGAACTTTGGCATGAGATTTGGAGTTTGAATGGACCGAATGTCCGACAACATATGGTGGTATGAAGTTCGGTTGAAGATGATCTAATAAGAACTTGGTACGAGAAACAGAAACTCACTTAGGTTTTACAATTTGCAAACCACAGTAAATACTAATTCAAAGAACATTGAAATGATGGCATTGGTTTTCAGAAAAAAAAAAATGATGCAAATGCTTAATCAGCAACTTATGATGTATTTTAATTAATTCAAATTTGCAAATTGCACAGAAGAAAGCTTATGCTCCCGGCCTTGACAGCGAAGCTCATATTGTTTATTGCCTGAAGATTTTTCTGTTTCATTATAACTATAGCATGTAGGCACTAGACAGTCGTGAAAGAAAGCATATGGAATCCTAGAATAACCTGATGCACAAACCAAAAAAAAAAAACTATAACGGCTCATTTGGTTGCCTGTTTGAGCACAAAATCACATAATTACACCACAATGAACTATCATAAAAAAACAAAATCTATTTAAGACACATTACTTCAAAATAATAGGTAGCTCGTAGACATGCTCTTGGTCGAGGAACCCAAATTTAGATATTTTAATCTTGGTAGCCAAGTGTTCTATAAAAAGATTTACACAAGAAAGACAAATCATCAATGATGCCAAAATATTGAAAGCCATCATCTGAACACAATTTGTGAAGAACAATAAGTTCTACCTACCAAGTTACATCAAAACGCAGCAGAATTCAAAAATACATAAAAACACTTGAAAGCATATAAGTCAAGTTCAAAATTAAAAACAAAACGTCATTGAGGAATTATAAAGAAATAGATATAGTGAAGCTAACTCAACCAAGGAACCCTAGCTAAGCTGTGATTAAGATTCATGTTCTAATGGTTTAAGAAGGAATATTCTACCCAAAGGAAATAGATAAAATGATCATAGAGATGGTAACAAACTTCATAGGAATGGTGAGGAGTGGGTGCATATAGAGGTGCAAGCTTTATTTTGAAGTTTAGTGCAGTTCCTATATGCTAAATAACATTTAATGATTTTATTATCATCAGTAATTTAAAGTACCTTAAAGATGGTATAGAAATATGAAATTAAAAAATGTAATTATATATGATCAATCTTATGTGACAAAACTGGGGGTATTGTTTGATGACATGCCTTCCAAAACACTCGACTGAGTAAGTTCATTAATTCATTCAACATGTTACTTGCTAAAACATTCCGAGCCTTAATCAGAAAGCACAATATTCTACATCTTGCAAGAAATAATGAGGCAAAGTGCAGTGCAGTCTATTCTACCACCTGCAAGATGTATGGAGGCATAACTGCAAACTTGTTTTAGCAAAATACTCACAAGGCTTTGTTTGGTAATATAAGGTTGTGTTGTGTAACTTGAGTTGTTTGATCACATTTCTTCCTAGCTTAATTTTGGATACCAATAATTTTTTTAATGTCAAGCATATAGATTCATAAAACATAATTATCATAATTACAATTTTATAAAATTTACCTTTAAGTATCGCATAATGTCCGAGGCATTTTTTTTTCTTTTAAACCATCAATTTCTACTTTTATATTGTCATATATATTCATATTTTTCTACAAAATAGACCCAACATATCACCTCAATGTTCCACTTAATCTTAATAATATAGTACGTATTGATTATTTTGAATATTCCTAAGGTTCACTATAATTACATATCATATGCTCATTCTTTGTTTTACTAGTCCTATATCCTTTATTTTATAACATTTCTCTCCAAACTAAGGTTTTAGAACAAAAAAAAAAAAAAAACTAAATAAATAAATGAAACCTACCCCCAGCCCAATCGATCCACTGTCACTGTCCTTCCCCAACACAAACTTAATTCTACTCAACCACATCCTTAAACAACCACACCATTCCCCTACATCATAATGACCGCTAATTTGTGAATCATCATTCCCTAACCTTACAACCACCTCCACATGTTGTCATGCCCTCTACAAAATGCAATTAGAGAAAAAAGAGGCTACTTTGCCTCTTCAATCTAGCAAAAGCTATCAAGGTCAGTATAATTGTCTAATTATTGGCCTCGTCGATGTTGCCATGACCTTGAGACTATGAGACCTGTCAGTTTTGAAGCACTTACTTCAGCTTAGCCTGCGCCAATGACAAAGACCATCTCAATGCAACTCCATAATTCGTAACTACTCGATCTCCTGCAACCCCAGCACCTCCTTGCCTTCCTCTTTCAATTTTGCCACCGAACTACATCTTCAAGATTCACCCAATCTGAACCTGAAGACCTACCTTGTACCAATAGCATTTGATGCTAAGCAACATTACTCTAGAATTGCACCAAAGAAAATTCTACATTCCAGTACTATATTACACATATTTATAGCATGTAACAAATACTAATTTGGTATTTTAATTGATAAACAATAAGTTTAAGTAAATCAAAGCTCTAATTTGACTACAATTTCATTTAAATATGGAGATAAAATAATTCTATTTATTTCGTACAAAAATCAACAGTTATGATCATCTACATTCATTGTAAGTATTGATCGATATACCAACGTTGCATAACAAATAATGCTATGAGGCCAATGCCAGTAATTCATGTCATATTCTTACTTGTGAGTTGTAGTACCATAGAAAAGAGAAGCAAATGTTTAGTTGCTTCATCAGTTTCAAGACAATGCATACCATTAAATTCAATGTGGTGAAATTTACTAAAATTAAATGGCACAAATCAAGCTTATAATCTTAGATTTAGATAAGTAGGCGTTATATTGCAAAAATTTACCTAACCATTTAACCAAAATTCTTAAGGAAAAAAAAAAAACCCCAAAATAAAAATCTTAAACCCTAAATTCTAAACCCCAAAACCTCAACGTATGGATCAGCATAATCACAAATTGTATCATAATCACAAACGAATGCGTGAACCAGTAACCAGCACAACAAAGAAAAACTATCTAAATTATACCTTGTAGACCAGCATTCACAGAGAAAAAAATGGATGTCATAATTGGTCCAAAGCAAGTTTGCCCGATAAATATTTTCTTCAGTGTACTGATTACATCTCGTTTTGGGATAATTCTTGAAGCAAAATTGAACCAAAGATGCAATGATGGACCAGCAACTAGCGTCCCATAACTACCCATACGAAGTGTTCGTATCCAATCAAAAGAATCTGAAGCTGGAAGAGTGACCACCTGTCATAAAACAAACAACAATTACTCAAAATTAATCCAGGAACAAAAGCACTATACATATATCCTGTCGCCAGGAAGGCATCCATTGCGTGCTTTGCTTTCCAGGTTTAATATCCCGAAACTATTGACACTCCAATTCACTTCCATAGAACGCCATCATTACAAAGTTTTGACCCCAACTCCCATTCCAATAGAACTCATACCTGCGACGAAATATCGGCAGCGATGAATATAGCTCCGGATGTTATGCTCTTCGTCAAAATAGGTCGTGCTTCGATCATCCCTAGATACCAATTCACGAACCCATTCCTGGAAGCGGCTGATGATAGAAAAGAGGATACGGCTGGGGAAAGATGAGAAGACGAGTCTTGGCTGACCTTTGCCGCGGCCGGAAATGAGCGTACGTAAGCCCTAGGCCGTTGCGCAAAGCTAGAAGAAATCGGGACACGGGAACGACAGAGAAGTTCGCGGGCTCTCATGCCACCGCTCCTCAGAAAGCTACCGCTCATTTCTCAAACCTTTTTGGTTTCAAATTGAATGCTAGCTTGCCGGCCTATAGCTATTTTTCTATGTTTGTCTCTCTTTGGTTTCTGGTTCGACCACCGGGTGTCGAAGTTACTTATAGGGCAGGGTAGAGGCGGGCGGCGGCGGATGTAGTCGCGCATTCAAACTTCTTGTTCCCAGCTGAGGATGGACTAATTCCGAGAAATTTGCTATGTGCGAAACATGCAGGTGTACAGGTGTTATCACTCTCTTCGCGTACGTACGTGTGTATGTTGGTGGATATTTAGCATTAATCAATTCAGGCATAAGAATTTTAAAGCAAATTTAGGCCTCATTTGGTAGCCGGAGGAGTTTTGCTGAGGAATGGTGATTTCAAAACTGACTTTTACTAACAGAGAAAATAAAAATAAAAAACTTCACAAATCGGTATGATAATGGAGGTTTGAAAAACACAATTTTGTAAAAGATATGCATCCAAATAAGAACTGACATCTTTTTTCACGTTACAGAACGGAAACAACACTAATTACGCCGAATCAAATCAAGCCTTGATATTATATGGTTTAATTGTGGGAGCTAAATTTCTCAATTATTAGATCATGATGAACATTCAACTAATTTTGATCTGTTGGTTGAGAGTTTTGATTATCAAGATGTCTTGAATTTGAGTTATGTATGTGATCTATGTGTAAATTTATCATAATTAGTCTAAATGTCCCAAAAAAAATCATGATGGACAGCCTTTCATTATAATTCCTCACCAATTTTTATGTGAAGTTATGAATGAGAACTTGGGATTTATGCATATATTTATAAATATTAGCATTCAAATTCATGCTCGTTGTTGCTTGTTAAAAATTTATGATAATAGATATTGAATTATTATATCTGTTGCGTCCAGGAGTATTCACGGCGGTAGAGAAATATAAAGTTTATCATCTTAGCGTTATACGAAAATCCGGCACGCAATCAGATAAGAGAAATGGTCTAGCATTTATGAGACACCAAGATTTTTACGTGGAAAACCCCTGAAAAGGGGGAAAAACCACGGGGCATAGCCCAGTTTGAATAAATCCACTAGTATTACAGTCGATTACAAATGAGTCCCTTCCTTGGTGGAAGGTCTTAGCTTGATGTACATCTTATGGAGTACATTACATGATGTTAATACAAAGAGTCATTGTCAACATGTTTGTTTGGTCGGAAGGACCGTAGTCGGAGGGCGACAGAGGTCGGAAGACTTGTAGTCAGTGGGCGACATATGTCAGAAGGACCGTAGTCGGTTGGCGACTGAGGTCAGAATGACTGTAGTCAGCGGGCGACGTAAGTAAGGATGACCGTAGTTGGCGGGCGACAGAGGTCGGAAAGACTGTAGTCGGCGAGCGACATAAGTCAGGAGGACCGTAGTCGGCGAGCGACGGAGGTCAGAAGAACTATATTCGGCAGGCGACATAAGTCAGGAGTAGTCGGCGGGCGATGGAGGTCGGAAAGACTGTAGTCTGACGACAAAGATCAGAAGGATAGCGTCAGGTAGAAGTCCAACAATGGAAAGAAAATTCATCTTCGTGTAGACGTCCAGCGAAGTTCGATAACCGGTAGAAGTCCGGCGTCGGGTAGAAACTTGGCGAAGAGTGAAGGTTCGATGTCGGGTAGAAACTTTGCAAAGAGTGAAGGTCCGACATCGGGTAGAAGTCCGACGTCTGTTAGTGGCAGAGGAGAACTCCGGCTTCACTTAGGCGGAGTTTCGGCGCCAGGAGGGAACTCTATTTTAGATTATGAAGAATTTCAGCATCACGAGGAAGTTGGGCAGAATTCCTGCGTTCTCCCGAATATCACGCAGAATCCCGACGTGTTCGGGCGGCAGGATGAACTCTGATGGTGGTCGAGGAGGAGGGGATTCTCCTTTCTCCTTTCTCTTATTCTTCCCTTCTTCTTCTCTCTCTTCATTTGAGTTCCCTTTGTGTAGAATGAGGGCTCTATTTATAGTTTTTCTACAGTGGCATGGCTCGTAAATAGGTGTGAGATCATGGGCGAATAGGGAGTGGTTTGAATGGACGGTCGATATTGAACCCTTCGATCGTGCACCATTCGTTGGATATTTGAAGGCTTTAATGAAGTCGGAATTCAATAATCTTGGGCTCGTTGGATTCGTCTCGTCGAGCCGCTCGATTCTAGTATAAGCTCGTTAAAATCGGAGACCGTTTGGTAACTGAAATTGCGGTTTGAACCTTCCAATAGCGTTTCGGGTCCTTGACTCATTTGAGCTCGGATTGGGTTGAATTTGGTGTCGTTGGGTTCGTATTTCTGAGACGCTTAGTTTGACTATAAGTTTGCTGAAATCAGAGTTCATGTGCTCCCGGATTTAATTTTTGAAGTTTCCAACTTGTTTTTTGTCTCAAGATTCGTGCCCGATCAAGATAATTTTTGCATGATGTATCAATATCTTATTTTTTTATACAAAGACCCAATGCATATCAATAAAAAAAATGCATTTGACACCTGAATTTTAACTTGAAATTTCCAAAAAGAAAAAAAAAAATGACGCTTGATCTAGATAAAATGATCCACTATATAGGTATGTTATTAGAGTTTGTTCTCTCCCTCAAATTGAGAAGATGGGCATGACATTTAGGGCTGCAAGCGGACCAAACGTTTGATGAGCTACTAGTTGCTTGGTTCGATTAAAATCCATTTGTGATCATTTAACTAACTAAACAAAGAAATTTGAACAACATTTTAATACTCGATTATTAAATAAACAAGTTTGAACACTAATGTGTTCAGTTCATTTCTGTTCACAAACAACATCATTTGAAGCTCATGAACAAGCTCGACATTAAGCTCGATAAGAAGCTCGATAAAAACTTGATTCGTGTTCGATTTAGAACTCGTGAATAATCTCGATAAATATATTCATATATATTAATCATATTTTCATTTTAAATAGACAATTGCTTTTATTATAAATTTAGTTTCATTTTATTTTATACCTTCAGTAGAATGAATTTGTTCATGAACAAGAAGCATTTCATATTTTTCAATGTTTGTTAGATTGTTTGTTTAAGATGTTCATGAGCAAATATAAGATGAATCATAGATCGTTTGTTCGTGAACGAGCTCATTTAATTTGGTAGCTCGAAAATACTAGTTATGTATTTATTCATGATCTTGCTCATTTGATAGCTCAAGAATACTTATTAGAATTATTCATGAAGTGTAAAAAAATTTGCTAAATATGTTCATGAACATAGCTCGTTAAGGCTTGTTTGTTTTGTTTAAAGCTTGATAAACACTAAACGAACTGAACATGAACAGAACATGAACAAAACATGAACACCATTAATTTAAATGAACCAAACATGAACACAAACAATAAAGCTCGAATCAAACACAAACAAAACTTGATCAAGCTAATAATAAATGAACTCAAACATGAACACTCACATACTAGGCTCGGTTCGGTTCGTTTATAGCCCTAATGACATTATTCAAGTGATGACAATTAGACAAAGACAGTTGGGCGACGACAATCAAGATATGACGATTGGATGATGACAATTGAGTGATGGCAATTGGACAATGATAGTTGAGAGACGATGGATGAATGACAATAAAGCGATTACAATATGGAGATGATGATTGGGTGATAGCAATAAAATGATAATAATCAAACAATGGTGGTCACACAATGGTAATCAGGTGATTACAATGGTTGGCGATGATTGTCTGTTTAAAATATCAAGTAGAGTTGTTGGGTCATGGAATATTCATGACGGTAGAGAAATATAAAGTTTAATGTCTTAGCGTTGTACAAAGATCCATCAAGCAACCAGATAAAAAGAGAGAGTATAGTATTCATCGGGAGAGAACAAGACTTTTTACATGAAAAACCCTAAAAAGGGGAAAAACCATGGGACATAGCCCAGTTTGAATGAATCCACTAATATTTTGCAGTTAATTACAAATGAGGCCCTTCATTGGAAGGAAGTCATGGCTTTATGTAACAAACATACATCATATGTTACATGGTGGAAATATGAAGAATCACAGTTGACGTGTTCGTTTGGTCGAAAGATTTATAGTCGGTGGGCGTTAGAGGTCAGAAGGATTGTAGTCGGTGGGCGACATAAGTTCGAAGAACCGTAGTTGGTCGGCGACAGAGGTCATAAAGACATTTGTCTGACGACGGAGGCGGAAGGACGACATTAGATAGAAGTTCCACGATGGACAGAAGACCAACGTTAGATAGAAGTCCAACGAATGTCCGACGACATGTAGAAGTCTGACATCGGGTAGAAGTCCGGCGTCTGATAGAAGTCCAACGTCAAGTAAAAGTCCGACAGAATTTCGGTGATGGGCAAAAGTCTAGCGTTGGGCAGAATCTGGTGATGGGTTGAAGTCGAGCATTGGGTAGGAATCCAACGACAGGCGGAAGCCCCTTGGAGGTCCCCTTCTATTAAAAATGAGGGGTCTATTTATAATTTTCTAAGAGTGACATGACCAGTAAATAGGAGAAAGATCAAGGACGACTATAAGTTTGCTGAAATTGGAGTTCAATTAATCTCCAGTTTAATTTTTAAAATTTCCAACTCAATTTTTGCCTCGAGATTCGTGCTTGATCAAGATAAATTTTTGATGATATATCAAGAGTCTTAGAGTATTCCATGCATTCAAGCTCTCTCTCAACTCAAATATAAATTCTATCATATAAAAACAAAGGTCTATTTATAATACTTATAATTGCCATTTTGATAAATTTAGTCAAATTTAATAACACGCAATTGAATAACTCATATTGAATCATTTGATCATAAATTGTTCATTCCAAATTTAAGGATTTTTATGACCTCAATATTGAATAATATTGTATTTGTTGGATCATTCTCATAAAGCTACTTATTTTTTAGCATACACATAGATTTAGAGATTATTTAGTCATTCAAACTATTGTCTCAAAGTTTTCCACGATATTTCAAATGATTGATTTGTGCTCACTTGGAATTAAATTGGATCACCTTTGATGTCTTTGAATTTGTCTTGTCAAGATACTTAATTTAACTACAAATGAAATTGCAAAAAATTCTGAATTTAATTTTAAAAGTTTTCAAATAAATATTATATTAATATTTTTTACCCGATCAAAATAAATTTTATCAAGACAAATAAATCATAAAAATCAAAATAATATTTAATATTTAAAACATAAACCGTTGATTTGTTCTTATGTTATGGCACATTATTGCTTTTTTTTTTGCTCCTATATATCATTTAAAAAAATTAGATGAAGATTAGTGTTTACCTAAAAGTGCATCTTAATTATTTAAATGTGTATTTCATAGCTAATAAATTTAGCCTTCATAATTTCTCATTAAGCAATGGGAGACTTTAGAGTCTAGGTTAAGAGAGATTGTTACGTGCGGAGTTCGAATATATAGAACCGTTCAATTTTGTGGCTGTAAATAATAAAAGTGTAATTACTATTTATTATTGTTCTTTTACTATCCACTAATGTGCTTTTACTATACTTTTATTATTCACAATCATAAAATCGAATTGTTCTTTATGTCTTAACTCCGGACTAGGGGTGTAAGTGAGCCGAGCCGGCTCATGAACCGGCTCGAGCTCGACTCGTTTATGGGCTCGCGAGCCGAGCTTATCGAGCTCACGAGTCGAGCTCGAGCTTGAGCCGGCTCGAATAAATATTTTTAAAATAATTTTATTTTATTTATTAAATATAAATATAAATATATAATAATAATAATAATAATAATCACCTAATTTTTATTTAAATGTTAAATGTTTCATATATATTTTATAAATTTTATCTAAGTTTTAAAAATCCCGCATAAAATTAAAAATTCCTGCCAATGGCTGTCGAGCCAGCTCGTGAGCCAGCTCCAGCTCGTTTGCATTTAGACGAGCTCGAATTCGAGCTCGCTTTCCATGTAACAAGCAGAGCTCGATAAGAAACTAAACTCAACTCGTTTAGACCCCTACTCCGGACGTAATAATTTCTCATAGGTCAAGGAGCAAAAGTCACAACCCGTCACAAGTTTTGGCAAATGCATGTCGATTCTGGAGACCGTTTTTTCTTTTTGAAAGTGATTTCTTTGGCTTTCTCCAACGCACTATAGGAATAAAAGGATACTGATGAATTTGAAAAACTTTTAATTTATATTGAGTTAAATGCAATATATTAGTCTAATCCATGTGATTATACTTATTTTTGTGTTTATTAAGTGTGCATTTATAATTTATTCGTTGTATATTTCACATCACAAAAATTTAAACTTAATAATATCTCATTACTTTCTACCTAATTAGAGGATAGACTCGGTTTGGACTGGGCCCACAAATAAATCGTGGGCCCACAAACAAATATTAGTTCGATTAAAACTCGTTCATAATCATTTAATTAAGTAAATGAGTTTGAATTTTTTTTTAATATCCGATACTTAAATAAATAAGTTTGAACAATTATACGTTCAACTCATTTATGATAAAGAAGAACAATATTTAAATATCGTGAACAAATTCATGAATAAGCTAGTTAAAAACTTGATTAATATTTGATTATAAAATTGATGAGCAGGCCTAATATAAACATTTTATATTTATTATAATTTATTGATATAATAAATATTAATTAATAATTTTAAATTAATTACATATTATAATTGTTGCGTGTTAGAAAATACGCGGCGGTAGAGTTTTATGAATTTGCGTCCGAGCGTTGCACGTAAGTTTAACACACAAACAGGAAAAGAGAGTGAACACCGAGAGTTTTTACGTGGAAAACCCAAAAAGGGAAAAAACCACGGGGCCTCGCCCAGTTGTAAAGTTCCACTAGTGATTTTGCAGATTACAGATGGCTGATTCGTCCCACAAGTTGGGATAATCAGAATACAATTTGTTTCTTCTAGTGAGTTTACAAAATCCTGGCGTTTCTCGAAAATCCGGCAGAGTTCCAGCGTCTTTAGGCGGCAGGAAGAGTTTCGGCGGTGGTCGAGGAGGTGAGGAATCTCCTTTTCCCCTTTCTCCTCTTCTTCTTCTCTCTTCTGCGAGTTCCTGGCGTTTCCTGAAAGTCCGTCAGAGTTCCGGTGCCTTCAGGCGGCAGGAAGAGCTCCGGCGGCGGTGGTCGAGGAGGTGAGGAATCTCCTTTTCCCCTTTCTCCTTCTCCTTCTCTTCTTCTGTGAATTCTTGGCGTTTCCTGAAATCCGGCAGAGTTCCGGCGTCTTCAGGCGGCAGGAAGAGCTCCGGCGGCGGTGGTCGAGGAGGTGAGGAATCTCCTATTCCCCTTTCTCCTTCTCCTTCTCTTCTTCTTCTCTCTCTTCACTTGAGTCCCTTGGTGTAGAATGAGGGCTCTATTTATAGTTTTTCTGGAGTGGCACAGCCCGTAAATAGGCGTGAGATCAAGGGCGAATTGGGAGTGATCCGAATGGACGGCCGATATCGAATCCTTTGATCATGCACCGTTCGTTGGACATTTGAAGGCCTTAATTATGTCAGAATTTGATGATCTTGGGCTCGTTGGATTCGTCTTGTCGAGCCGTTCGATTTGAGTATAAGCTCGTCAAAATCGGAGACCGTTTGGTAACTCAAATTGTGGTTTGAACCTTCCAACAGCGCTTTGAACCCTTGATTCGGACTCATTTGGGCTCGGATTGAGTTGATCTTGGCATCGTTGGGTTCGTATTTCTGAGACGCTCAGTTTGACTGTAATCTCGCTGAAATCGGAGTTCATACGCTCCCGAAATTAATTTTTGAAGTTTCCGGATTGATTTTGCCTCGAGATTCGTGCTCAATCAAGATTATTTTGTGATGACGTATCAATAATATATATGAATTACAAATTATAAATATCTATTAAATCAAAATTATATGTAATTTGGTTATAATTATTTTTATTTCATAATATTATTTAATTATAAGTAATAAAAATGATTATTATTTTATAAATATTTGTGTTTATTATATTGTTTGTTAAAAATATTTATGAGTAAGTATGTTTATAACATAAATCATAAACCAGCTTAGATCTTAGCTTGAAAACAATAGATAAATATGTTCCTGAATGGGCTCGTGTGATAGCTCGAGAACACTCGTGGGATATGTATATGAACAGGCTTGTTTGATAGTTTAAAATACCTCGCTAGTTATGTTCGTGAAGAAGCTCGTTTGGCAACTTGGATACACTATAAGATATGTTTGTGAACGGGGTTTGAACCATGTTCGAATTCAAACATATTTGAACCTATTTCGATTGACTTACTCCATTGAACAGTCCTCTAATACAGTAATTTATCATTCATTAGGTTAACTTTTTCTAAAATAAACTTTCAAACATATTTATCCAAAAACAAAAAACAAATACCTTAAAATCATAGCTTTTAAGAAGCAGAAAAAAAACTGTCTCAAACGAAGTCTAAAATGAACCAGATTGATTAAAATCACACCTCAATTTTCATATAGATCGAAATTCTCTTAGACTTCTTTTGAGGTAGTTTTCTTAATGTTTTCTACAATAAATTTTTAGTGCAAAAATTTATTGCAGTCGCTAAAAGTTAATCAAAGTAAGGTTTTATTTGGGACAACTTTCTTACTACTTTTTAAATCAATTTTTTAGTACAAAAATTTCTTGTTCAACAAATTTTTGTATTAAAAATTGTCTTAGAAAAAAAATAAGAAAGCCATCCCAATCGAAGCCTAAGTTGGTCTCAAGTGGCTAAGTTGGCTAAAAGATTAAAATGCTATGCGTAATTTGTCAAATAATAGAATGATCTAGAAAGCAAGTTCAAGTTGCCAATCATATTTAACAAACTCTTCAAAGCTATTTGCCAACTAACGGTCGATCGAAAGCCATTGCCAAACCTATTTACAAAATTTTGATAAATTTTTTTTCATTTTTAGCCCCCCGACAATCTTGTCATGTAATGCAACAATTATAATTGGTCTCATTTATAAGCTTCGTTCTTATTACAGTACATTGTGGTTGTGGCTAATAAAATTTTGATTGACTTCAGTTTTGAATTTTAGTTCAATTTTAAATTAATTCTAAGGGGTTGTTTGGTTGTTTGAAAAGAAATGCAGTGTAAAGTAAATATAATGTATTTATAATACTTTAGAACTGTTTGGTTGTCTACAAAGTAAATACATGGAAACAATTTTTTTTGTTTGGTTAGGTATACACAGCGCAAAATAAAAGCAGTTTATTTTGAATACTTTTGGAGCTGTTTAGTATGATGAGCAGTATTGAAGCAAAGTATACTATTGAAATGGAATGATAATAATACTATTCAATGAGCAATAAAACATAATGAATAATATCACCAATGTTTCATAAATCCAAAATACATATGAAGCATTACATAACAAAATGTTTATATATGTAACACAAAAAAACTCCAGAAACATCAAGCTATTATAACTCATAGTGCTAACAATTTGCATAACACAAATCATTTTCCTAACTCTTTATGCATCCATCTAGCCTTCGACTCCATAGGCTTTGAGAGGAAAGATTGTATCAGTCGAATTCTTTGATAAGTTCTCGTATGTTGTATCAACCACTTATTTAGAAAATCCATGCCTGGTTGATAGCTTCGTCATAAGTTTAGTGAACCTTTCTTTTCTTGAGAGGCACTTGATGTTCCTGTGTTCTGGATAGCGTTTGCAACTTGATTGACACTATCGACCATCAACACAATATTTTCTTGAAGAGTTCGATCAATAACATATACTTTACTTTTCTTTTTGAAGGCACCAGCTAGTGTAGATGAACTCAATATCTTTTTTATTGTTATGGATTCCTCTTTACTTTCCACATCAGGCCAATCACTAATTAGTGATACATCCACACCAGCTTCCACAAATATTGAGTCATCATCATCTTCAGCATATATTTATCGAGTCCCAAGCAGAGTTTGAGAATTACCAGCTTTGGCCCACTCTCCAGTTGCATGCCTTTCACTACATACCTTCTCCAACTCAACATAATTTGCAATTGTCATATTTAAATAAGCAACATCATTTGGAAAAGTTTGAAATATAATAAAAGTTCTTCATTGTTAGCACATATCATTCTTCTTGAAGTTGAGGCTAAAATAGTACATGAATATGTGATGCATACTCTTCTTGACCCATAAAAATCATCTTCTTGATTTCGTCCCAAGAAACCCCTAATTTCCTTTTTTAACTCCTGAATGTGAGTCCATAAAGTTAGTTGATGTCGAATTTAATTCTTGCATTGCTCAGCTGTAACCTCTAGCTCAAAATTTTCTTTCAATTTTTTTAGTTGTAGCTTCATACACCAACTCCTTAAATCCTTGGGTACTTTGCATATTGGCATCTACATACTCATTCATAACTTGTAGTAATCCAGTTACCCACTATGGTTTTAAGCTCCATAAGAAATTTTTTCTCTTCTCATTTTTAGAAGTAGTTGGAACACATGTTTGTGAAGAATCCATGAGGCCTAAACAATATAAAATATATGAAAAAAAGAACATGATATTCCCACCAAAATAAGACAAAACTACATAACATATACAAGAGAAAACAAAAGGCAAAAAATCAAAACAATATCTATAAAATATTGCTTGCAACCAAAAGTACATTAGAGAGGTTTAGCCACCCAAAAATCTTGTACCCTCGATTTTTCAAAGAACTAAAGGCAAGATAAACCCTTTGCGTGTGAAGTTGCCTCCATCAGCAAGATACATTTTGCATGTCATATTGATTTTAATATATTGGACATGTCACTAATTATTAAAACATTCAAAATTTAATCAGACATTATACCTTCTACGACTTTTAATCCATATGGTCTTCGTAATGCATCTTTAAACACTGTTGCATCATGAGCAGATCCTTCCCAAACAACGAGAACAAAGGTGAACCTCAAATCAAAGTCAATTGTCACTAACACATTTTATGTTGGGTATGATTTTCTTCCTCTAAATGCATATTCATTCGATTTACGAACTCTAGCTTTGATGTGTGCTCCATTTATAGCTCCAACACAATCCTACTTTTGATAAAATGCATCTTAAAAAGATCACTAAAAAAATTGAATAATATCAATTGTGATTCGATTATACTTGAAAAAATGGCATGAACCTACTACTTGTCTGAATCTTCTACGGAGTTCCAAGACTTGGAGGCTTAATTAATTCAAGGCGAAGTTCCCCTACAACATTTAGTGCAGCTTTACAATATCTACTGATTGTTTCCCCGAAGTATTGGAAGTTAAATCGAATGACTCAATTATGAACACTATGCCCGAGTGTATGTAAAAATATAGCCATTTGTTCTTCAATTCGAACATGAAGTGTGTCTGCCAACAATCTCCTTGTCCGTACTAAGTAACAGTTTGAAGAAAGGCTTTCTTCTCATGTATATCATATCAATACAAGCAGAATCAAATTCGTCACATAACCTAGAAAGGTATGTGTGCCATTGTATTTTCATTGTGGAATAATTTTTTTCCTTTGTCAATTTCAGGGAATAACAAGCATAAGTAAATGTACCAACAACTACTACTTCTACTGCAGTAAAAATTTGTGTTTCATTTACTCATGCGGCCCAAATGTTTATTGAAATTGGATTGTTGTTCTTCATCATCTTGCAATAGTTCATCCATAGTTACCAATAGTGATCTATAAGTTTCCAAAAAGAAAAAGATAGTACCTAACAATTTTGCTACAGAACTTGCTTTCGAAACTAATAGCCAAAGATTTCAACTCAGAAAAAATAATCAAATATGTAGAAAATAAAAAATCAATCTATTTATTTCTCCAAAAAAAAAATAAAAAATGCTTTCGCCTAGTTTTAAACTGAGAAAGAGCATACGAACAACATTTTCAAAACCCCTTTTTTTCACCAACACATAAACGAATTTTCATAGAATGGCTTTAGAACCCTACAAATGAGTGATGCAAAAGATTCTAAGTGAAAAGAAAAGGTTTCATTACAGCAAAATGCAATTTTTTTCATATGAGAACTCATTAAACGGCCGGAAGAAACCATGGAAGAACGACCCAATCTTTTCATCTATCGTAATAATAAGTCAAATAAGAAAGTAAAAAAGCAAGAGACAAACCCTAGTAAGCAAGGTAGGAATAGAAGAACAACTAGACTTCACGAGATGCACCCGAACGACTGGACTTTGCTGCACGTTCCGTGGAAGAATGATGCTAAGGATGATAGACGAGCACGATGAGTGAATGACTGGAGCGAACGCCTGGACTGCGAATGATAAAACACAATGAGGATAACGGACGAGCACGCACACAATTTCAAGAGGAAGAATAACGTTCAAGAGGAAGAATAACGTTCGTTTCCTGGATTTCTTTCGCGAGGAAAACAAAGACACGAAGATTCTCGTGCTCCCCGTTCTCATGTTTCAGAGCTCGGTATTTGGAACTCACCCAATTTGATCGGATTTGAAATATATCAAACATACACTATCCAAAGAGTTTTAAATACTTTACTTATTTACTTTACATCTATTTTACATATACTTTACATCATTAAAACCCCTATATTTACTTTACAATACCCTCTAAATATAGGCAATCAAATAGCCCCTAAGCATTCTCTTAACAAGAGGCTTCAATAATTAGTCTTAATTATTAAAGTGGGATTATTTAGTATTATTAAATCTTAGATATTGTACATAAAAAATAAAATAGCGATTATATTCCATTTATTTATTAGCACATACAGTGAAAATTTTCTAATATTTTTACAATATTTTTGTTAGCCAAAAAACCACTTAAATAGGCAAATACCAGTTTCAACCGACTAAGACTTCGTTTGGGACGGCTTTCTTCCTGATTTTTAAAGCGTCTTGTTAGTTAAAAAGTTAAAATTTTTGTACTAAAAAACTGCTTTAAGAAGCAGTAAGAAAGCCGTCCCAAACGAAGCATAAGATTTCGTCTGGGACCAATTTTTTATTATTTTTTAAAAATAAAATTTTAGTATTTTTTTTTACTAACTCTGTTTTAAAAACCTCGTCACATACGAATCGTTCTCTCCTGTTCCAAAGCGGAAAGTGGCGCCTGACCGATGGGCTCACAACCGCCCCTCCCTCCTCCTCGCGCTGTTGCTAGCGAGCGCAGTTCTCTTGGCACTGCGCCCGCCGGTGCCTTCCTCCTCGCCGCTACCTTCTCCACCGCCATTTATTTCCTCTTACAATGACATGTCCACATGTAACACTAACAGCAATGATATCAACACCAAGATCAATCTTAGTTTGTGCCCTTGCTTAGCTACTGTGCGCTTCGCTGACCTTCCATCTTCGATCGCCGAGATCGAGGGGTCGGCCTCCATGTCGAAGGCTCGAGTTTATGCCGACGTCAACGTGATTCGCCCGAAAGAGTACTGGGATTACGAGTCTCTCACAGTGCAATGGGGGTAAGCCTGTGCCCTCACCTGGAAAACCTAACTCTAATTTATAATCGTTTCTCTGGGTTTATCTTTTAGTAACATGTGGATGTCTTTGAATATACTATTATGGAAGTGACGAATTATATAGATATGTACAACAGTAAAAAAAGGAGTTCTCTCAATTTCAATTGTGGTTGAAAAACTACAAAAGGAAACAAAAGACTTGAATAGGATTGCGAAATAGGAAGCCAAATAATTACAATAGTTACCGATTTATGGTAATGAGATATTTCCTCTAATATGCCTTGTCAAAATGATGCTTCAATTTGATATGGCAATATTGATTTTAAGGTATGAAATTGGGTGCGTAGCGGTGACATAGTGAGGGCATTTGCAAGTTGATCATCAAAGGACTTATGTGTCACGTGAAGAACACCAGCATAAACTCGTCTCCAATTTAATGGTAGAATATTGCAACTTGCTTCATGCAAGAGTGAAAAAATGAATTAGAGCAGAGAGTGGTCGTCCTAACATTTTTGCAATAAATAACAATATTGCCATCATAGATGATGAGAATTGTGGCCCCTGTGGGAATATTCACCAAATTTTGCGAGAACACATATATCGTAGTTCAACAACAAAGGTGGCAACAAATAAAAATTTAGCATTAATAGAAGAACGTGCAAATGCATGTTGTTTCTTGGAGGACCACAGGATAGGCTTGAGACCAAAATGCACAATGTAAGCATGGGTGCGCACCAGAGGCGGTTGTTATAATCATCCTTCTTGAAAGAAATGTAGTGATAAGGAGGCATCATAACAAGCACCCGATGACATTCTAATGTTGTTGTTGGTAGATGCATGAAATGTGAGAGCTTGTTGAATGCAAAGATAAGTTCGGTCGTTTAAGACATAAATATTGAGGGTTGTCGACATTGACACAATACTCTATGGGATCCATCAAGGAAGTGCCAAAGTGAAGATTAATTGTGGGCTTGGTGACAAGTGATGTAGCAACTGGCTTGGCACTGATCATATGTGTGTGATTAGGTAGATCACTAACATACCTTCACTTTGACATAAGAATCCCATAGGAAGCGTGGGTAAGTTCAACACCAATTAAGATGAAGGCCCAATATCTTTGAGGGTGAATTATTGGGATAAAAGAGCAATGAACTGCTGCACCACAACATCATTTTTACTTGTAATGATGATGCCATCAACATAAACAAAGAGATAGAGCCTGGCATTGCTAGATTTGATGATAAATTCTAAAGTTTCGATGTTGGAATATGACAAGAAATTGATGAACTTATAATACTAGGCACACGGTGATTTTTTTAGTACAAAGATGATTTTGTGAAGTTTGCACATATGAGTCGGATAGCCTTGATCAATGAACCCTAGTGGTTATGTCATATAAGCTTCCATAGGTAAATTTCCTTGAAGAAAGGGATTGCTGATGTGTATTTAATATAGAGATCAACATGTTTAATAAGAAGGCAGACAATGGTGTGAAACCAATAATGATAGTAGGGAGACTTGTGCAATGTCTGATCATATTGTTTTCAATGCCATCATAGCGAGTATGCAATGAGAGATTGCTCAGTTCAGTAATGACATGATGAGATGCTTTGTTATTGAGTATCCAATTAGGAGTGTTGGAGTGGGCGGTAATGACATTATACGCTTGGGGTTGACATAGAGCCAATGGCTGGTGGGTCGGAGGTTATGGAGCTAAGGGGGATAATTTGGTGTTGGTTGTGTGATCACTAGGTAAAACTTGGGACATGTTTTAGCATTGTTTCATTGAACACCACATGTCTGACAATAGTCATTATAATATAAATTGATAAATACTCTTATGCTATCATTCGATTCAATGCACTCTCCAATTCCAAAGCAAACAATAGCATATGATTGATGCACTCACGACTGCTTCTCCCTTCTTATGCTCATGCTAGCAAGTGCTATGTTGTTGGCTCTGTGCCCATTGGGACATTTCTCCTTACTGCCCACTCCTCCACCGCTATCCATTTTCTTTGATAATATCATCTTAAACTGTAACACAAACAATTATTACATCAACGTCAAGGTTAATATTAATTTGAGTCCTTTCATAGTTACACTTTGCATTGCAGATCTTTCAGCTTTCATAAAGAAGATTGCAGATACATCTGCCATGTTGAAAGCTTGAGTTTATACTAACTTTTGTAGGATTCCATTAACTCTAAATTTAAAATAACAAAACCTCCATACTCTTTTACCCCAGTGAACCGCAAACCAAGTTATGATGACAGCAACCACACTAAGTCAATGATTTAGAAAAAAAAAGTTAAAATGATAATATAATAATTTCAAAATCTCAAACTTTTGATAGACTTTAACTCAAAGGGTGATCTTATAAACAACTTAATTTGATTACCTTAAAATGCTGCAACACTTGCAATAATTTGACCAAAATATGCTCACAATAATTTTTTATTGTATATAAAAATTATATGAGTTACAAACAACACTTTAATAATTTTCAAAATGATTTCTAAACATGCTATTCCAACAAATGTAAAATAGTTTTCAAAATATTCAAATTCAGCAAATGAAATAATGATTTTCACTAAATAAAAAAATAATTTTAGTGCTTCCAAAATTCATTGAGTACCAAGACTATAATTTTTCCACAATACAGTGAGGTGAGCTTGTACCCTTATCTAGAAAAATGTAATATTAATTTTATAATTCTTGTTCTAGGTTTGTTCTTGATTTGTGTTTGTGCTTTTGGGGTATGGTTTAGAGCTTGGTTAATTGATTAAGGGAAATATAAATGGAGTTAGAAGGGACTCATTGGGATGAGTGTAAGGATGAACTTTTATTGGTTGAAAAAATTGGTCCGCAATCTCCAAATAACTTGAAGGTAGAATTGATCAGGTTTGCAAATCTTAGTGGTTGAAGAACATTTGTCCAAATGCAAACTGCACGTGTATTGTCTGCCTTTAACATGAAGGAAATCGCTATCATTCACTATCATTCACGTAGTATATTACATGTTGATGATATGTAAACAGTGACAACAATTCTTCCCAATAGCAGCCAAGATGAAATACAGAACTGGTTCTTCTATTTCATGTAACTGTCTCGCTTTCTACAGTGGCTTAAATCATTGAAGAAAAAACTACCAGATTAGATTTTTGAAGAGAGCCTGACTCGCTGAAACCATCTTTTAGGCTTGAGGGGAGTGGTCTTTAATTTTTATTTTGCTCATAGTGCTTGATTTAGCTTATGGAATTACAAAATATATACTATTTTTTGTTCCAGATAAAGATGCATGATGTCTCTTGTTTTCTTAAATTACTAGCAACAACCATGAATTATATAGATCCGCATATTGCCTCTTGTTATAATCTGATGGTTCTAGAATTGGTAGTGTAATTTCATTTTCACAGATGAATTCATGAATTTTATCATTTTTATACTATGGCTGCTATGTTTTTGCTTGAAAACAATTTCATCCAGTGATCAGGTTGATATGAAGTTGTAAGAAAAGTTGGAAGAGGAAAATATAGCGAAGTCTTTGAAGGCATTAGTGTTTCTAACAAGGATCGCTGCATCATTAAAATACTCAAACCTGTCAAGAAAAAGAAGGTTTTGTATGTCTATTTGATGAAATTTTGTCATTTGAATTCTAGAAGTCATACTGTTAAATGCTATCTATTTTTTTTCCAATTTTTGGCAAGAATTTTATATCATTGGGTTGATGCACGAGCAATTTAGGTGAAAGCTTGGTTTCGATAGATTATTTGCACATGTAGTAATTGGATGTTTCACAGCTAGTGATATTTAAAACGGTAGTAAACTAGAATTGTGCTGCTAAATCTTGAGAATTGAATGCATAAAAAAAGTGGCATGAAGTGGTGAAGTGGTATGATGTTGAAAGAAAGAAGCATAAGAGAAATAGGGGAGAAGAAAAGGAGGAATACTCCATGCATTCCTGAAGATGTAATCAAGCCCAATTTATAGAGGATTACAAAGAAGAAAAACAAGCAAGGAATTAACGTATCAAAGAAAGAAAGGAAATCTATATATTGAAGTAGTTTTATTTTTTAAATTTAAAAACCTACTTAATATATGATAGAATCCCAATAAATAATCATCAGACAGTTCTATACCGACAGCTTTCCAATATTGAGGCCCCTAGCTCATCAATTTGTGTGCTTCTTTGAGAGAAATATTGGACTTCAACTATCACAAAACAAATACAGGAAAGAAATCACTAGCTAAAATAATTCAAAAATCAACCATTTCAACCATTCAACTTTTTTTCATAGCTTTAGATGCAACGATGTATTCATCTTCAGTTGTAGACAAGACTACAACTGATTGCAAATTTGTCTTCCAACTAATTGTGTTTCCAAATTTCTTAAATACATAACTGTAAGGGATCTTCTAGTATCACATCCTATAAAATCTAAATGTACAAATGCAGTGGTAAATTCATTCTTAGAACTAAAAATTTTCAAATCTTAATTCCAAGGTTATGGTTCCATTTAAGTATTATAGCATCTGTTTTGTAGCTTCCCTATAATGTCTTCTTGTATCTACCATGAATCTACTTATAATGCTAAGTGAATAAGCTAAATGTAGGCTATAACAGACCATAACATACATGACACTATCTACAACATTTTGATGGGGAATCTTTTTCATAGATAATTTTTCGGCATCATAACCTGGTTCTTGATCCTTGCTCAATTTAAATTTCAGTTGTTTCAAATCATAGGATCTTTTCAGGTTTTGTTTCAGTTTTTTCTTAATCATTGCCTTCAAGAATTTCATGGTTCTTTGACTTCACCTCAATTTGCAATTTATTATTTACATCATCATTCTTGGTTTGAGCCATTAGAGCTAAATTTGTCATTTGTTTGTACATTAAAAATCTTCTGAATGGGAATTCCTCAGGTTCTTGATCGAACCAGCAAGCCACCACAAAACAAAAACAAAAACCAAAATAGAGCAAGTGAGGGAGAGACGGAGAGGAGAATGAATTAGATTGTTTGAATACAAGGTCTATTTATAGTGGGTATTTATGTAAATATAAATTTATAAATATAACCTCCAATACAAAACAGTTAAAAATAGCTTCAAAAAAGAAAAAAAAAAAAAAAAGAATTAAAGAACCGATAGAACATAACCCAAAAAGTCCCGATCAAAGTACACCAAATAGTTCTGCTTGCTCACCCCTACAAATTTTGATGTCGAGCATTCACCAAGTACTTCGTAGCTAATTGTTAATTATTTGATTACCTTAACTTATTTATTTATTTTGCAGATAAAGAGAGATTAAAATACTTCAAAACCTTTGTGGTGGTCCCAATATTGTGAAGCTTCTTGACATTGTCAGATATCAGGATTCTAAACTTCCTAGCCTGATATTTGAATATGTGAACAGTACAGATTTAAAATCTTGTATCCGACACTAACTGATTATGACGTACGTTATAGTTTTCTGAAATATATAGATGAGGACCGAAGATGTTGAGACTATAACAATAATATGTTTCAAATTGATCAGGATCGAGCTGGGCCATTGGATGTCATTGGATTAATCATAAATCAATTGATTTTAGTGAAGCATCAACCAATCATAAGGTCAAGCTCTCAAATCCCCTCTAAGAAAAAGTATCTGTTTACTACCGTAGATGATTAAGGCTTCGTTTGGGACGGCTTTCTTTCTCCTTATTACAATAGCTTTTTTAGTAAAAAAATTATGCTTTTAGAAACATAAAGAAAGCCATCCCAAACGTAACCTAATTAGTCAGGAAAAGCCTGTTTTGCCAACAAAACGTGTTGCTGTGCTCATTTCTTGTTCTTCAGAAAATTTGGCCGTTCCTGAAAGCTTTTTACTTCAAATTTGCAGGCACACCCCTATTTTTTTCCGGTAAGAGCCGCAGAGAACAGCACAAGGCGGGCCCAGTAATGCAAGTAAGGTAATTGGGCAAGTACCTTGCGTTACTTAACTATTTATTCATTCTTGTTGGCGAGGTGCCATCAATTTATACTTAAAATTGTTGCATTGAGATCTGCAATGTATAGATAGAGAGACTCATCCTGCACTGTTTTCATTCAGAACAGAAGCCATCTCGCCTGCAGCTTTAACTATATGAGATGTCTATTAAGGAGCCTAGTTATGGCTAATCTGAAATTAGCTAATTAGGCAATGTGATCTTGTTCGTCTCGTCTATATATTTTCACGGTGTCATTTAGGCTTTGTTTGAGATACTAAACTTATATATATATATATATATATATATATATATATACTAAACGAAGCCTTAGGATTAAATTTGACCATTGTTTCCGAGCTGTCCAAAGCTTCTTTGGCACTCATTTTTCTCGATTACATGTTCTTCAGCAGCACCAAGGACTGAAAAATGGATGCTATCCTCGTGTTTAGGGATTAATTATTCTATGCGGACGCTAAATGCCATCCGGAGATAATCAGAATGCGTCACGTCATCCTTTCGCTCAGTATCGTGGCTCGGTACTATTCGGCACCTCTCGGTATCGCTAACGTGGCACATTCTGGATGGTCTCCAGACGGCGTTCTGCATCTGATCTCCGCACAATAATTTCTCCGTATTTAGAATTCCACACTATTGTAATAAATAAGTACTTTATCAAACTCATTGTTACTGCAGTTACTCTTCTGAATAACAAGAGATTTTAGTTATTATTATTATTTTTTGGACTTTTAGGTTGATTAATATAAACTCATATATATAAGACTCGAACTTAAGACTTAATTTGGGATAGCCTTCTTAATGTTTCTTAAAGCAATTTTTTAGTACAAAATTTTTTAATTTTTCACTAGAAAGCTGCTTTAAGAAACAGTGAAAGTCATCCCAAATAAAACATAAATCTTCTTAATTAATAATCAAAGCTTCCAACTAACAGATCAAAAATAATTGCGTAGTTGTAAAATTTTCAATAAGCAATTAAAAAAGAAAGCAAGTGTTGAGAGAAAGGTGAAGGAGAGTGTTTGTCAATTAATTTAATTGCAAAAAATTTGAGAATTGTTAAATAATATCAAATTTATGATCCCAACTTTAAAAAAATAATAATAAATTAGATAATAAGAAGATGCTCATATCATATGCATTACGCTTATCGTTGGCGGAACAAAATAAGCTGGTTCTGAGCATCTAACAGGAGAAAGAAATAGAAAAGTGAAATAATTAAGGGTGAATGTTCTTTTATATATATATTTTAAATATTTTAAATATTTTTTATTTTATTATATTGCTTGGTCTAAAGTCACTCAACCGAAATGTTCTGGTGGTCTTGGTATTCATTCGGTGGAAGCTCTCTATCATGGGGTGTTCTGTTCTATCATTGGTAGGTTTTACAACTCCAAAAATCTTTTAAGTGATTGATATAAATCTCTGTATACTTCCTCCTGGAAACCACCTCCCACTAATGCTTCTAAATTCTGGAAAAAGATACATGCTACTGTCTTAAATATAAAAGATCACATCTCTTTTACTGTGACATCTGACTGCTCTTTTTCTATGCTCTGGGACCCTTGGCTTAAAGGTTCTCAGATTCCTCATGCTTCAAATGTTTCAATGCTTACTGATAAAATGGTAAAAGATTTCATTTTATGTGGTAATTGGTCTTTGCCCAGCTTGATCCCACCTGTCATCTCTGATGCTATCCTGGATTGTAATATTATGGAGAAATCTGGGATCCTCTGGAATGGGTCTCCTAATTGGGTTTTCAAAGCTTTTATTAACCAATTCTACTCCCATTTAACTACTGTTGATTGGTATAATTCTATTTGGCATAAGAAACATGCGTTAAAATATACTTGCTTTGCGTGGATGGTCATCATTGGGAAACTTAAAACGGCGGATAATTTGCACCAAAGAGGAATTCCTGTTACTCTAACCTGCTCTCTTTGTCACGGATTTCTGGAAAACCACAGTCATTTGTTTTTTGACTGTGATTTCTCATTCAATATTCTTACCAGGTTACTGCCGGATTTAAATTGTTTCTTTTTGAGACCTACTATTCCGCAAATTTTTGAATTGCTTGAGCACTCGATGATTTATAATAGGCCGGAGAAAGATTTTTGCTGCCTAATTGTTAACTGTATTATATATCATATTTGGAGAGAGAGAAACAACCGGTATTACTCTAGCTTAAACCCAAATTCTGTCAAAATCATATGCGCAATTTCATCTGCTATTCGCCTTAAGATATCAAAATGGCAAAACAAAGATATGTTGCTGAGGAGGTTTTCTGGTATTTAATTATTTCCTTCTTGTTGGGTCTCTGTGCTTTTCCTGGTTATAAGAGCTGTCCTGGAACTTTTTTCTTGCTTTTATTCTGGCATGAGTTTACTGGGTTTAAACTTCTTTTCGGGCGACTGTATTTTTATGTCCTAGTTTTTGGATATTTTGATTCCCCAATTTTTCTGGGAATTACTTTTTGGGGGTTCCTGCTGCCCTGTTATAACTGTTCCTTTCAATGCATTTTTGGAGATACCTGGATTATCGGACATGGACAGGATTCTGCACAGGTTCTGTCTTGTTGGCTGGTATTCGTGGAGGATTTGAACAATCGGACAATGATGAGCAAGGCCATCCCCTTCCATTCTTGCCATGGATGGCCTCCTTGGCAACCTGGCTCGAATTATATATTTCTTGTCACCGGCTGGAGGTTCAGCGACGGCCTTTCTATTTTTCAGCGGCACATCTTTGCAAGGTTCTTAATGGCAACCGGAGCCACCGCCGCGGCAACGTGGGTTTATCGCTGATAATTTTGATGATTGGGGTCTTGGTCTTATTTTTTCTGAGTCCTTATGATTGTATTTTCCTCCAATTGCCTCTCTGTTTTGGCTTTTTGGAAGGTTTTTTGTGTTAGCTGTTTTTCTTTTACATTTTTACTTACAGGTTTTACATGTAATTGTTTTTGCCTTTTAATAGATGGGCTTTTTTAGCCCCGGGTTTACCCAACAACATTAATACTTTTTAGCAAATTAAACAGCTCCTAAAGAAAGACTTGCATGATGAATATGTTATGAATTTAATTAGGGGTATCAATATTTGACATGATATGAAAATCCAACTCGAACGCGATCCTAAACTTTCAAGTTAGGGTCTACCTGAACCCGAAACGGGTCGGGTTCGGGTTCAACATTTCAACCCGTTTAAAAAATCGGGCTAGGTTCGGGTTAACCCTTTGACCCGAAATTGACCAGAAAGTGACCCGTTTTGACCCGAAAATTTGATTTTAACCCGACAGCCCGAGATTGACCCGATTTTGATCCGAAAGAAGAGATTGACCGGTTTTGATCCTAAAATTAGTAATTTTTTTGTTGGAAACGGGTCATTCGGGTCGTGTCGGGTTGACCTGGACCCGAACAGGTTAGTTTGGGTTCGAAAAGCCGACCCATTTTTAAAAACGGGTCGGGTTCGGATTGACCTGAATAGTGTTGGGTCATTTTCGGGTTCAACCCGAACCCGACCCATGACCCGAAATTGACACCCCTAAATTTAATTTTATAAATATTATAATATATTTGAGTAATTTTGAGTAGATTGTTTTTTTTTTTTTTTGGCATTTATGTATATATATTGACAATAAATTTTAATGATTAATATGGATTCCGTTGTGAGTACCAAAATAAGGGGAGCGACTCCGTCTCAATTTGTTCCTCTGCTTAATCAATTCCTTGCGGTCTTCTTCAAGTTCAATTTAGCAAGTATTTCCAAGACTGAAAAGCACACAGCGGAAGCGTGTGAGAAACCAACCACCACGTGTTTCTCCTCACGCCCCCACAAGCTTTCCACAGAATCACTCAACAGTAACAGTACAGATCTCAAACAAGCGTTGGAGAGCAAACAAGGAACCAAAAAACTCGGATAAGAAATCCAGAATCAGCTCAAATATATTTGCTTCCACCAATTATATTCACGGCCATAAACAAACCTCGCTCTTTCAGACATATTAAGCTTCATCCTTTAATTGCTCTATGATCTGCTAAAGCTCGGCAGGGAAAGCAGCAGAGCTATGCTTCGGCTCCAGTTCTGCAACTATGCAATCACTGCAACAAAGATTGCCAGAGACCAAGCTCGCCGGAGTGGAAGCATACTTCGCCTTCAAAGCTTGAGTTGTCTGCCGTCGAGATTTCGCCATTTCTGTGTCGTCAAAGCGTTGAAGGAGGAACCAGATGGGCGAAGCAGTGGATTCGCCGGCCAGAGTTGGGATCCAGGGTTGGAGAATGAGGTTCCTTTTGAGCAGAGACCTGTAAGTTCGACTTTTTTACTTCTGCAGAGCACTGTATCTATATGATGGAACAACATAGCTGTTTTTCCTCTTTTCAATTAGGATTTGAAAGTTTAAATATGTCCTGAACCTATTGCAACTACAGGTGAATGAGTATTCGTCGTTGAAGAACAGTGTACTTTACTCATGGGGTGAACTTAGCCCAGGATCATTTTTCCTGCGCCTTGGTGGCTTGTGTTTAGTGACATTTACTGTTCTAGGAGCGCCGATAGCAGCGGCAAGTTTTAGTCCTTCTAAGGTATGAGAAAACACACCAACCATTATGATCACTAATAATCATTTCTCGATCAAAAAAAAAATCTAATCACATAACTACATAAGTTCTATATGCAATGTACAATTTAGCCTTCAAACAGTATACTTTAAATAGTCATGATTCAAATATCATTAGAATCTGTAAAAGCAGCACATCAAGATTTCTTCTTGGACCATTCTGCTAAGGTTTTTTGTGATTTTTTCTTGTAAATGTAGGATCCCCTCAGATTTGCCCTGGCAGCTGGGACTGGCACTCTTCTCTTGGTGTCTCTCGTTGTACTAAGAATATATCTGGTATCGTACTTCGCTTGGGCTCTATGCCATTGCTTGATAGTAAATAAAACAAATATCGTACTATGAGATCATCTATCAGCTTTTGATATGCAAATGAACTGTTTGAATGCAATTTTTGTACTCGGATCATGTTTAAACTTGATTTAAGGATGACAAAACAAGTAAACAAGCTTGAGAATAGTGATACTCGACTTGGCTTAGGCCTTCTCCAACCAAACTCCAAACGCATGAATGGCGTCGCTCGCGAGCTCCAGCCGAACGGCAAAACTTCCGCTATTTGATTGCGGGTGAACAGTGCGACGTCAATATTGGCGTCCCACTATTCACCTATGCTATTTTTCTGTCTCTACCGGATTTGCCAAAGAAATCCGAGAAAGAGGAGAAAGAGGTTTACCTTCGCAAAAGGGAGTAAAATGGAGTTCGATTGGAGATGAATTACAATATTTTTTAATTTCACTGCATTTTGTAGTAAAAAATGGGATTTTCGGTTGGAGATGCCCTCAACCGGTTTTCCTATGCTGATTGATCCCTAGATTTAAGAAGCCATTTCAGTGTTTTCCAATAATATTACTAAATTGATATTTTATACAGCCATGAGAGCATTCCAACATTATGGAAGAAAAAAACTTCGAATGAACTCGCTGCATAGATGGCATTTCCTTTTTAAGCATTCCTGCACCATGTTGCATTTCTTGATACACCACGTAACTCTTCTTTCTTTGTATTAGTAACTAAGCAATTTTTTCCTCATATTCACATTCAGAACTTGATTGGTGCAGCCATTCAAAATTGTTATGTTTCAAAAGTGTAATAGGATGTTATAAGCTTATTAGATCCAATGATGGTGTTGTTTGAAGGAAAATGAAACTAATAGATGTAAAAAACAAAAAATGATGACCACCAAATGATTAACACCTTGATATACATAGAAAAATTAATCAAATAACGATTCGTACACCAAAATATCTAGCTAAAGATGGCACAAGACTTGGTCAATAGTTTATTGATGTTAGCGTGTTTTTTAAGCTTCAAGAATATAATCTTAGTGACATTCTACCCACTGGAGTACTTTACCTTTTACGCAGAATATTGAATTGCTGTTTTTTTCACATTTACCCATACTTTGATACTTAGAATTTCTGAAAGATGAAGGTACCATCTGTAAACTGTGATCTTAGCACAAAATCAGTTGGCTAATTGTTTGAAATTATATAGATTAATGAGCAAATAATACAGGAAGTTCATCATGAAGTTTTAATTTTAGTAAATCAAATTTATGTAAGGATTCATACATACACATAACATAAATTATTTTGAATAATTTCTATTCATGTAACTTTAGATGTAACTTTTCCCTCGTAATCCTCTTACACAAATACTATTGACATGGCTAACATTTGCTTATATGCCCTTTGTTGTGCATGTCCAAATCATCCAAATTTATTTTTGATCACCTTATCTTCAATAGATGTCACTCAAATCTTTATTCTAATGTAATAATTCTTTAATTTATCTTTCTGAGTCTTATGACGCATTCAACTTAATATTTTTATTTTTTTCACACTTAACTTAGATGTCAATGACTTTATCCTAATCCAAAATTTGGATTGAAAGAACCTTACCGGCCTATTTGTGGTTTAATAAAATTTACACATAAAACTCCACTTTATCACATAAAATTCTTGATGTACTTTACCAATTTAACCATCTAATATTAACTCTAGAAATTATGTCTTCATTATTCTATATATTAGATCCAAAATACTTAAACTATATTACACCTGGGTCACTAGTGCCACCTTATATTATAAGAATATTGAATAATGATTTTTAACATTTTTTTTTTATTTTTTTTTAAATAATGATTTTTAACATCATATCTCTGTAAAAAGAGAAAAAGAGAAAAAAAAAAAAAAAATAAACAGTCCATTTATGGAGACTATTCAATATTAGGAGAAATTCACCAATATAATGACCACATACTCAAACAAAAGCATCAAACTTCTAAGGAAAACACTATTGTCAGATATATGCGGCATCATTCTCAGCAGTGATCTGTTGCACTTACGACCTGCTCCTCATGAACTTAAACATGCTTTAAGCCATAACCGTTAGATGCTTGCCATAACATCTGCACCGTCATTCTTCACATGTTACCCTTCATTATACATAGTCATGTACACAATAATAGTGATAGTAGTAATACATACTCTATTCACAATATTTTTTTTGCTCTGTATTTGCTTTTACCTTTGCCAGAGGTTGCAGCTCTTTATGGTATCAGAGCTTTCTAGGTTGTAAGCTTTCTTTTCAGTACTTGTATCCTTCCCTTCTCTCTAAAGGCGAGTACCGAAGCTTCCTCTGCTACTATTATCCTGCATCGTCCTCCACAGCCGACATCACTATCCCCTCACAACTAAAGTTTTTGATGAATAATGTTAAATCATTTTTAAACATCAACTTACCACCACAAACTACCCTATATGGCAATCTCATATCTTAAAACTCTTTGGTGCAAACAGCTTTATCGGTTACCTTGATAGTTCCATTAACAACCCCCAAAACACCTTCTAGATAACTCATTTGCCCTCAATACCGCCTACCTCACTTGGCATCTCATTGACCTAAACTTTACTGCAGCCCTTTTCTCTACTATATCACCCTCATTGTTACCCTATGTTCTCAATCTTGAGACCTCCACTGAAATATGGTTTAAATTGGAACGCCGATTAAAAGCTACAATCCTCTCCCGTTTTCTCCAACTCAAGAATGAGTTGCATCAACTCAAAATACTAGACAAATCGATGTTTCAATATCTTTCAAAAATCATACAGCGTGTCAATGCCATTAACACAACTGTTCCCACATCGATCCCGAGGATGGCATCCTCTACACACTCAATGGCTTACCTCCCGCTTACAATATGCCTTCAAAATAGCCATTCAGACTAAACTCCAGCCCATCAGCCTTGATGATTTGTATGCCTTGCTATGTAGTGGGGAATTTAACATCTCAACCGAACAGATGTATTAGCCTACCACGTACTTCCCCTTTGCTCTAGCTACCTTTCATGATCTCCCTCGTGGTTCCTATTGTGGTTGTTCACCCAACTACTGTGGCGGTTGTTCTCCCTCACTCTCCTCCCGCGGTAGCCGTCTTTCGTTCCCTTCGGTTGTTTGCCAATTTTGTGGCAAAATAGGGCATTCTACAATTCCTTGTGGCATCGTGCCAATCTTTCGTATTAGCCTGCGGTCAGCGCCACGAGCTCTAGTGGCACAAGAAGACTATTTATCCATAGACTGGTTTTTTGACTCAGGTGCCTTTACACATCTTACCTCTGACCCGTCCCGGCTTCAATCCATTCAATCGTACTTGGTCATTTTCCATGTTCAAGTCAGCAGCGGTCATCACCTCCCCATTGCTAACTCTGATAAAGTTAGTTTACCTATGCTTACTCATAATCTCCATTTACCCCAAATACTTCATGTTCCGCATCTTACTCATAATCTCCTCTCTGTTAATAGACTTCTTAATGATAATGCCTATTATATTTATTTGACAATGTTAGCTTTACAATAAAGGACTCCAAGACTCATCAGATCCTCCTTCAGGGACCTAGTCTACATGGCCTCTACCCAATTAAGATTCACTCCGCACTTCATTCACAACAAATATTCCACCGCCCCCGCTGCTCTTCTCAGCACATCTTCAAGCTTCTCTACTAGGCACAATTGGCTTGGTCGCCCATCTCTTCCGGTTCAACAATTGTTCTCCACCAAACTCAAGCTCAGACAACTTTCACCCACTTCATCCCACAGCGACTCCTGCACTCGTGCAAAAAGTCATTGCCTCCCCTTTAGTCTAGTCTATTCTACTACTAGAAAATGTTTAAAACTTGTGTATACAAATATATGTGGTCCCTCCCTGATTATCTCAAATCAAAATTATAAATACTATATTCTGTTTGTGGATTACTTTACTCAATTTTGTTGGCTCTTCCCTATAAAGTTTAAATTAGATGTGTTTAATACTTTTGTCAGCTTTAAGCAACAAGTGGAAAAACAATTCCAAACTCTATTAAAATGTTGCAATCCAATCGCGGTGGTGAGTTTGTCAATTTCAAGTTAAAAACTACCTGAATAATTGTGGCATTATTCATCGTCTTACTTGTCCTTATACTCCTCAGCAAAACGACATCGCCGAGCGAAAACATTGACAACTACCTGGAAACAATGCGCTCCCTCATGTTTGAAGCAAATTTGCCTCATCATTTCTGGGTTGATACGCTCCAAATAGTGGCTTACCTTATCAACCGTCTGCCCTCTACAAATACCTCAAATCTCTCCCCATATCAACTCCTCTATCACAACCCACCTTCTTATGTTCACTTACTTTTGTTTGGCTACTTATGCTACTCTTGGTTACCCCTGTCACTCACCACAAACTTGAACCACGATCTCTATCCTGCGTCTTCCTTGGGTATGCCATTGACCCCAAAGGCTATAAATGCTTGGAGCCCTCCACTAATCACTTCTATCTCTCTCGGCATGTCAGCTTCTTTGAATCAAAATTCCCATTCAAACTCTCATCAATAACTTCAACATTTCCACAATCAACTATCTCTCCTCCACTCACACTTATACCAACCTCTGTCGCCTCACATCCCTCCATGGTCCCTCCAACCACTTCCTTCACAGAGCATTCTCAAAGCCCACTCCATGTTCCAAATTCTTTCTCTTCTAACCCAGCAACTACACCACATCACTTCAGTTTACCCACTACCACCAATTCTCATACCACACCTTCCCAAACTTCTACATCTTCTGCTCCACTTCCTCCACCAGCCCAATCCACCCGCCTTCACATGCTTACACACTTCCAAACTGGACATCTAAAGCCCAAGCAAATACTTGACCTTCATCATCAAGTCATCCCATTCTCTCCATCATCCTTCTTTGAAGCCAAAATGCATGCTACTTGGAGAGCGCTATGTCCACTGAATTTCAGGTTCTTCAAAATCAAGGCACTTGGTCCCCAGTTCCAAGAACCAATGATCAAAATGTACTTGGATGCAAATGGCTTTACAAGACTAAATTTCATCCCGACGGGCCAGTTGCTCGTCACAAAGCTCGATTAGTGGCTCAGGGTTTCAAACAAGAATTTGACATTGACTATATGAACACTTTTAGCCCTGTTGCCAAATTTCCTACTACTAGACCTCTTCTAATTGTTGCAACACATTTTTGGTGTCCAGTTATACACTTTGATGTATGAAATGTCTTTCTGCATGATAAACTTGTTGAAGTCGTCTACATGAAACAACCTCCTGTGTTTCATAATCCACAATTTCCTTCGCATGTATGTCACCTACACAAATCAATATATGGCCTAAAGCAGCCCCCTCGGTAGTGGTTATCCACATTCTACGGTCATCTCATGCAATATGGCTTTGTTGCGAGCAAGGCCGATCCTTCTTTCCTTATATTACATAAAGGCTCCATCTTCCTCTACTTGCTTGTCTACGTGGATGAGGTGCTTCTCACGGAAACAGTTAATAGGAGATTGACAACCTGCTTGAGAATTTAAACTCCACTTTTCTTATGAGAATTTTGGGCCAGGTCTCACAGTTTCTTGGAATTCAAATACAAGCTCTTCCACATGGTCAGCTCCTGAATCAGTCAAGGTATATGTCTGAGCTGCTCAACAAAGCAAGTATGCTTCATTGCAAACCTATTCACAGCCCACTCCCAACCAAACTACTAGCTCCATATGGTTATTCTCCCCTATTCCGGCAAGGTGAGCTCTATCGAAAACTAGTTGGCTCGTTGCAGTACATCACCATTATACGGCCCGATATCAAATTTGCCGTCAACCATCTTTGTCAACATATGCACAAGCCTTCTCAACTTCATTTTCAGCTGCTCAAGCGGGTTTTACGCTACCTCCACGACACTGTCACATATGCACTGCCAATTACAAACTCCTCTCTTCAATTTTCAGCCTATGCAGATTCCAATTGGGCCGTTGATTCCGCTGATAGACATTTGGTAACTGGATTATGTATATTTTTTGGCGACAATCTCATATCTAGTTCAGTCAAAAAGCAATCTATAGTTGCACGGTCATCCATAGAGGCGGAATACCGAGCTTTGGTTACAGTTGCAAACGACATCATGTGGTTGCTGTGTCTTCTACATGACTTCCGAAATTCTCTATCTGCACCTACCCCTGTCTTCTGTGACAACACCTTTGCCATTGCTTTGGTTAATAATCCGATTTTTCACGCCTGTACAAAACATATCGAGGTAGATTATCATTTTATCTGGGATTGCATCAAAGGCCAACACATTGTAGTACATCTCATTGCCTCACAGAATGAATCGGCCGACATCTTCACAAAATCTCTTTCTACAATCCACTTCATACAACAAAGGTGCAAGACGATCCAACCGGAATTGTCAACTTGAGGGGGGTGTTATCAGATATATGCCTTATCATTCTCAGCAGTGATCTGCTCCACTTACCACCTGCTCCTCAATGAACTTAAACATGCTTTAAGCCATAACCGTTAGATGCCTGCCATAACATCTGCACCATTATTCTTCACATGTTACCCTTTCATTATAAATAGTCATGTACACAGTAGCAGTGATAGTAGTACTACATACTCTATTCATAGTATTATTTCTGCTCTGTATTTGTTTTTATCTTTGCTACAGGTTGCAGCTCTTTAAACACAGTTGCTAAAGAAAAAAAGAAAAAAAAAAAAAAGGGAAAATCCTCATATAAATTTATGATTGTGCATATAGTTCATTTTCTTACACAATAACCGTACTTATACTATAATAGCTTCTTCTTTTCTTTTGATTCAACAGGGATGGAGCTATGTTGGAGATAGGCTACTGTCAGCCGTGATTCCTTATGAGGAGACGGGGTGGTATGATGGACAAATGTGGGTGAAGCCACCTGAGGTAAGCACATCGTTCTACAAAGGTTGTAAACCTGTATTTTTTTTCACTTATATTATGTTTGGGACAGCTTTCTTATTGCTTTCTAGTATAAAAATTTATAATTAAAAAAAATTATACTAAAAAACTGCTTTAAAAAATAATAAGAATATCGCCCCAAATGAAAGGGCTTCATTTGGGACGGCTTTTTTACTGCTTCACATCCCAAACGAAGCCTTAGTCCTTAGTCTGCTGACATATAATTGATATCTCGTGTACATTATAGACAAGTTTAATAAATCACTGAAAAGTAAAAAAGACAAGTAGAAATATAAAACATAAATGGCACAATTTTAGGCCTCTTAAAGGGAACCTCAGTGAAAAAACTATTTGATTCGTCCAATTATGATTTATGACTTGAATAATTCAAACATATATACATTTTATTCTTCATATCTTTGTGATTGAAGCTTATTGTTGATTGAAGCTTATTGTTAATGGAAGCATACGCTGGAAGAGACTAACAGATGGCAATGATCTGTAAGAATATTTTCTAAGTAATGAGTTCTTAAATTTCTTTATTGCAGGTACTTGCTCGTGACAGGTTATTGGGTTCTTATAAGGTACGTTATAGTAGTTGCAATTTTTTTTAAAGAAAATGATCATTTCAATGCATCATTAACATTTGTACACATACAGTATATTTTCAACTAAAATAATCAGATGTAACGAGCAGTAACTAAAGGTATAATAACGTGTGAGGATAGCCCACTGATGTTTAGCTTGGTTGATGGGTGAGTACGGTTGGGAACCCCCAACCCGTGCTACCCGTGCTCGATTTCCCTCTTAAGTGGGCCCAATCAAGTGCGGACCAGGAGGTTTATGGGGTGGGTTCTTCTTCTAGGTTAATCACGTTGCAAAATGCCCTTTCTGGGGTGACACCGGGCGGATACCCCGTTCCAAAAAAAAAAAAAAAAATGTGTGAGGACTCATGCCTGAGCTATCTATCTAATAGCCTTGTGTCTTATATAGTTAATTTTCTTCGTAGAAAGTTCCCATCCAAAAAGATAGTTTTCACATTATTTTAGAAAAGTACTTTGGATAGTTATCAATTATGAATTTTACACCAAACTATCATCAGGTAAAGCCAGTGATCAAGTTGTTGAAGCAAACATTAGTAGGCACAGGAGCTTTACTGGTTACTGCAGTATCATTATTCATTTTGGCTTCCCCTGTAGAGAACTTCATACATTCAATATTCGATTCAAAAGAAATCAGTTCAAATCCCCCAGTTTCTAACGTTAAAATTAATCTAAGGTGAGAAATTCTATTATTTGCATTTTATGTGTGGTTAAGGCTTCATTTGGGACGGCTTTTTTGCTGTTTCTTAAAGCAGCTTTTTAGTACAAAAATTAAAATTTTTGTACTAAAAAGCTGCGTTAAGAAGCAATAAGAAAGTTGTCCCAACGAAACCTAAATCTACAACTTAGCATTAATACATGCCTGATGACAAGATATTTATAGCAAGAAAGAACTGTTAAGACTACCAGTGGAGGTAATTAAAGACGATGAACTGGCAGCTGCAGCAGCTGAGGCTGCTGATGGAAGACCAGTTTACTGTAGAGACCGGTTCTATCGTGCGCTGGCTGGTGGACAGTACTGCAAGTGGGATGATCTACTAAACTAATATTTTGATGCTTCTGTCAGTTGAAACTATGATGAAGATAATGCAGATTCTAAGAGCTTAATTAAAAGCCAGATAAGTTCACTTCTGCTGCAAGAGAAAGCCATTGTGAAGAAACAAGGTTAGAACTTGGAACAATCTTGTAATTATGCACCTAAAGCCTATCCAAGGTCTAGATTATCAGAAAGCCTCATATAAGTTGCAGAAAGCAGTTTGTTGTTTGTGAATAATCTGTCAATTTGTATTGGATGTTCTATATGATAGTTATAATGAAAGTCAGATGGTTTTAGCAAACTAAAAATATGGTATTAATGCTTAAGATATGAAGTGACCTCAAGCTAGCGAGAAATTATTCTTTGTAGATGTCGAATATCGTTCGGAGACTGACCAAAATGAGTCACGTTGGTATCGTGGCTCGGTACTGTTCGGTACCGCTCGATATTGCTGATATGGCTCATTCTGGTTGGTCTCCGAATATATAGCTGTTTTCGGCGTTTGCACATAATAATTTCTCCAAGCTAGAAGCATATAAATAACATATGAATTAAATTATCAAAAAGAGAAATGCCGAGTGCCACAATATGCAAGGCAACATTTCTATCTTTTTCCTTCCATTTGCTAGAGTTATTGGCAACCTCGATTTCACAAGTAACTCTTCTTACCCATTGTTTTTTTGTTCTTCTCGGTGCTTTCATTAAGCTAATCATCTACATCTTTAAACTTCTAATAATTCATAGTGATCATCTTTTAACGCCTATCAAGGACCAATATTTGATGTCAATGTTTTAAAGCAAACCTTTTGGATGGTTTGATTTGTCATTCTAATAGAATAATGATTAAGGTTTTGTTTGGGACAATTTTTTTTAATGCTTCTTAAATAAACTTTTTAGTATAAAAATTGAAATTTTGTACTGAAAAATTGCTTTAAGAAGCTGTAAATATGTCATCCCAAACGAAGCCTAAGTTGACCAACTAGCATCGTTTGAATTTTGAAGTTCCTATGTATTATTGTCTGCTAGCGACCAACATTTGACATCTATCAACTAACAAAGTCCAATGCCTTTCTTAGTAATCACTTTGTCTCCCCTCATATTAGCGGAGCAACCAAGTAGGCCACTCACAATCGCCCAACTTCTTACACTTCTTATAGAACATCATTTGAAGTTCATCAATGAACGATGTTCGTTACTCATTGGTATATAATGTCTATATTTTTCGACCGTCTGTCTCCCCTCCTATTAGGATAACAACTAAGGTACCTGTTCTTTGTGGAATGAATTTTGACTTTCCCCATTTACTTGAATATGAATGATGATACATACGAACTTTATCAACCATCAATGTATGAAATCCTATCTTTTGGGTCATCCAATCTCCCCTCTTATCAGTAGAATACTCGAGCTAATTATTGGCTATATATCACCCTATTACTTGTGACATTCTTCATCTTCTGTTGTCTGGTAAGTATTGCCATGAAATGCTTGTTAGCCACTAGCTAGCTTCTAATGTCTAATGCTCCTTACCAAATATCAACTCTAAGGCCTAAAAACTTCTTCCAATACCACCACATGAGACATCTTCTACAATCCATATTTAGTATATTGGCACAACAATTTCCCAAACAGTGGGATAAATATCTTGCTGCACTCCAAATTGCACAATGGCCCCTTTTATAAGCTCATTTCTAACCTAAAAACTTAATTTTCACTCCAAAATGTAGTAATACATCAAATTGTAATAATTTGTCTTCAATCGAACTTCATTTTCTAATACCAAAAAAGAATATTCTTAGTATATTCTTTCTCATACTATATTTTATAAAAAGGAGCGTGTTTTAAATTTAAATTAGCGTAAGGAGCAGTTTAACAAAATAACTTAAAAATATGCAAACACGGAACTTCATAATCCGGTTTTAATAGAAACCATAATTTAATTCTCCGGTTTCTATTTTAACGATAATTTTAAAAGAAACTGGAATACAAAATTATGATTTCTTGAGAAATAGGATTAAAAAATTTCGGTTTCAAGAAACCGGAATTCCTTAACCCGGTTTCTTAAAATTTAAAACATTAGAAACCAAAAATAAAAAGAAAGTAATAAATTTCCATTTTATAAAATGAAAGTAATAAATTGCCATTTTATAAAAACTGAAACAGAAAATTAATTCTCATTAAAATTATTATCATATAAATATTTAAGAGTTATAATAATATAAATAGAAAAAGTAAAATTAAATTTTGATACGTCATCATGCAATTATCTTGATCAGGCACGAATCTCGAGGAAAAAACCAACACGGAAAATTCAAAAATTAAATCCGGAAGCACCTGAACTCCGATTTTAGCGAGCTTATAGTCAAACTGAGGGTCTCGAAAATATGAACCCAACGACACCAAATTCAACCCAATCTGAGCCCAAATGGGTCCAAATCAAGGACCCGAAGCGTTGTTGGAAGGTTCAACCCACAATTTGAGTTACCAAACAGTCTTTGATTTTAATGAGCTTATACTCGAATCGAACGGATCGACGAGGCGATTCCAACGAACTCAAGATCGCTGGATTCCGACATCACTAAGGCCCTCAAATGTCCAACGAACGGTGCACGATCGAAGGATTCAATATCAGCCGTCCATTCGGCCACTCCCTATTTGCCCATGATCTCGCGGCTATTTACAAGCCATACCACTCCAGAAAAATTATAAATAGAGCCCTCATTCTCCATAAGAAGGGACCCAAGTAAGAAGAAGAAGAGAAGAAGAAGTGAAGGGGAAGGAAAATCAACTCCTGCCGCCCGAACACGTCGGGATTCTGCGTGATATTCGGGAGAACGCCGAAATTCTTCCCAACTTCCACGTGATGCTAAAATTCTTCCCAATTAACGACAGAGTTCTCTCCTGACGCAGAAACTCCGCCAAAATGATGTCGGAGTTCTCCTCGTCCACCAACAGACGTCGGACTTCTACCCGACTCTGGACATTCACTCTTCGCCAAGTTTCTACCCGACACCGGACTTCTACCAGTTATCGGACTTTCGCTGGACGTTTATTCGAAGATGGATTTCTTCCCATTGTTAGGCTTCTCCCTGACGCCGTCCTTCTAACCTTCAATCTTCAGACACAGTCCTTTCAACCTCCGTTGCCAACCGACTACGGTTCTCCTGATTTACGTCGCCAGCCGGCTACAGTCCTTCTGACGCCAGCCGACTACAGTCCTTCCAACAAAACGAATATGTCAACAGTGACTCTTTGTATTCCCAACACATGTAATGTACTCCATATAATAACACATCCCCTCCTCAAAGGAAGGGGCTTATTTGTAATCAACCACAATACTAGTGGATTCATTCAAACTGGGCTAGGCCCCGTGGTTTTTACCCCTTTTTAGGGGTTTTTCACGTAAAAATCTTAGTGTCTCATAAATACTAGACCCTCTCTCTTTGTTTGATTGTGTGCTGGATTTTCGTACAACGCTAAGACGTTAAATCTTATATTTCTCTACCGCCGCGAATACTCCTGGACGCAACAATTTTATTTAATTTTTTAAAACATAATCAGTTTTTATAAAATTTAAAACATTAGAAACCGGAATTTAATATTATAGCTTTTTAAATATAAAATATTTAAGACAAAAATAATATAAAGTTTATAAACATTTTAATATAAAAATTAATATAAAGTTTAAAAACATTTTAATAAAAAATTAATCAATTTTTATTAAATATTACATTTTTTCTTAAATAAATAATAATCTAAAAATAATATTTAATATAATTATAAAATTTAAAAATTAATTTATAAAAAGTTTAAAGTTTAAAAACAATTAATAACATTTTATAAAATGCCAATAACTTTTAAAATAAATTTAATAACATTTTTCTGGTTTCAGTTTTTATAAAATGCCAATAACTTTAAGCTTTTGTGGAAAAAATGGCAATTCATTACTTTATTAATTTTCGGTTTCAGTTTTTATGAAATAATAATTTATTACTTTCGTTTATTTAAAAAGTAGAAACTAGAAAATTGGTTTCTTATGAAATCGTGCTTTGATAATCCGGTTTCTTAAGAAACTGAGTTAAGGAATTCCGGTTTCTTGAAATCTTAATTTTTTAATCCCGTTTTTCAAAAAACCGTAATTTTGTATTCCGGTTTCTTTTAAAATTATCGTTAAAGTAGAAACCGGAGAATTTAATTCCGATTTTTATTAAAATCGGATAATGAAGTTCTGTATTTGCTTATTTTAAAATTTTTTATTAAACAGCTTCTTAAGCTAATTTAAATTTACAACACACACCTTTTTATAAAATGCCCGTTATATTTATCAATTTTTTGAATTAAACCTATTATAATATATATATATATATATATATATATATATATATATATATATATAAAATAAATTAATTACATAAAAATATTTTATTGTTAAAAAAACTAATGTGTTTCTAATTTATTATTTCTTAAAAAAATATTTTATTGTTCAAATAACTAATGTGTTTCTAATAATAATAATTTTTACTCTCAAAAAAATAAAATTAATAACCTATTTTTTGGATTAAAAAAATAAAAATAATAGCGGATGAACATTGCACACTCCGCTGACAATATTTTTTTTTGCATTCAAATGGAGCAATCGAGCGACGCTATACAACCATTTGAAGTCTAACGGGAGAAGCTCTAATACTACTCATACTATATAACTATTTCAATCAAGTTAGGCTCCATAATTACTTTTCTTTTTCATGTATCATATGTGCTTTTAAATCATGTATATTTTTAGGAGTGAAAGGATCCATGGTCTATAGTCTTAAACAAAATTTAAATTTCTCTCTCCTCATTTAAAAAAATTAAACTTGTATTTGTGCGTGTGATAATCATGCAGCCATAAAAACTTTAAAATTATCTGTAACTAGGGGTGTCAATTTCGGGTCACGGGTCGGGTTCGGATCGAATCTGAAACTGACCTGGCACTATTCGGGTCAACCCAACCTGTTTTTGAAAATGTGTCAGTTTTCCTGACCCTAACCTGACCCGAACCTGACCCTCTTCGGGTCCAGGTCAACCCGACACGACCCGAATGACACGTTTCCAACAAATAATGCAAGTTTTCGGGTCAAAAGCGGGTCTATCCTCTTTTTTCGAGTAAAAAATAGGTATATTTCCTCTCTTTCGGGTCAATCTCGGGTTGCCAGGTCAAACTCGGGTTTTCGGATCAAAAACGGGTCAATTTCGGGTCAAATGGTTAACCCGAACCTGACCCGATTTTTGAAACGGGTCAAAATGTTGAACCCGAACCCGACCTGTTTCGGGTTCGGGTTGACCATAACCCAAAATTTTTGGATCGGATTCGAATCGGGTATTCGAATTGTGTCAAATATTGACACCCCTATCTGTAACACCTCGCAACTTCAACACACAACCTATTACATGCAGGCCGATACGTGGATGAATCGAATTTGCTTCCCATATATATATCTTTGCAAGTGGGGCGGCAAAGCAGCAAAAAAAAATCCAAACAAACTGGGCCACATAAGCGAGACCAAATCCATTAACTTTAAGATAAGAGCCCGACAGCTTCCAATTAGAACAAACTAATTAAGTTTCATTAAAGCAAGAATTAATAAATCACTCAAAGTTGGCTTCGGTGGCCAACATGCTAATGTGCACATTAAACAACTGGACGGCGGATTCGATGGCATCTGGAAAATGGACGGCGACATGTCGATGTCGGGTAGCATCTTCTCTTCGCCGTTCGACTCACCTCCCACTGCCTTTTCCATCCACTTGTGTGGACCAAGCATGCGCGTGGGCCCCAGGGCCCAATAGCACGAACAATTATTAGGTCCGGTGACCGGACGTAGCTCTACGTGCGGTCACCACTGAGATCGCGCCACGTGCTCTTATTCTTTGCTGTGCGGCCCGACGACTTGACCCGGACCGGAACCCGGGAATACTATGTTCGCGTATTGGTAGGTATTTGCTCGGTATTGCTCGATATTGTTAGGTATTGCTTGACAATAACAAGAAATACCTCTCTGTGAAAACCACTACCGAGCAATACCGAATAATACCGAGTTTTTCTAGAAAAACTCGGTATTACTAGGTATTGCTCGGTATTTGCCTTCACATAATGATATTTCTCGTCATTGCCGAGGAAAATCGACAAATACCTAGTAATACCGAGTTGTCATTAATTTAAAAACGCACGTGCGACATATCTACTATTCACTGGGTCGGATCCGCGGATTTATTACTTCTACATGATACATTCTCAGCGCTCGCCGAACATAGCTCTACATCTAATCACCAGACCAAATAAAAGTTTCAATAACACAGCTCAAACTTTTTAAACTATCAGCACTTTAGCAATCGGGCGGGTTCTGAAACCCGGGAGACCCGAGACGAACCCCTTTCTAGCGGGCCGACAATTATCTTTAGTAATGTACTGGCCCATCAGTACAAGAAGGGCCAAGGTTCCCGATTCCTGCGCTCTTTGAGTTTACGATCCACCCGCCATTAATAGAGAGAGGGAGTGCGACAGAGAGGACTTACTTCTTCCGTTCTTCGACCTCCGACCTCAGCACTGTTTGATTTTCAGCTTAGGTTTTTTTTTTTTAATCTCTGGTTTGATTCGGTTGCTCATTCATGGCGACGGCGTTCGATCGATGGGAGAAGGACCCTTTCTTCTACGCTGCCGAGGAGGTGCAGGAATCCGCCGATAGGTATCGGACTGTCTCCAGCGTCACTTTTTCCACTCTCATTCTTTCCGTAAAATTCCTAAGTTCCCTTTTGCAGGATGGAATCGGTTTACCGACGATGGATGATCCACGAAAAGAGACCGGGCGGGGGTGTCAAGGATCTATCTGCCGCTGAGCTACGGCGGGAGCTCCACACTGCCCTGGGCACCGCGAAATGGCAGGTACTTTTTGATTATTGAAGTCTTTTCTCCTATTATTTTTCTGGGCGAATGTTAGAATAATTCAGGATAATTCTCAGCTGGAGGAATTGGAGAGGGCAGTCAGATCTAGTGATCATGCACTTTCATCTGGCGAAGATACCGTAACTCGGCACAGCGATTTTATTGTGGCCATTTCGAGCAAAATTTCGATGGTGGAGAAGGCTCTAAAGGAATTGAATGTAGAGGATAGGAGGAGTGCTTTGGAGTGGGTAAGGCTGGACGAAATTGAGAGGGACGAGCTTGCTCTTTTTCTTTCGTACCCCAAAAGTGAAGTAGAGAAGGTGTTACCGACATCGACAGGTGATTTCGTCGAGGCAGAACATATTATGAATGGAGAAAGTTCTGTTTCTTTGAACTGTTGCCAGTCCAACAACTTCAATACATTGGACATGAAGGAAGGGAAAATGAAAGATCACCAGAGTGTAGCCAGTGCTTGTGCTGATTTAGGGGTATGGGAGACATCAATTTCTACCGAGCGGTCTCCACATAAACTATTAGATGAGCAGCCTCCTCCAAGGATATTTAATCTCTCACAGTTTAGAACCGTAGAAGCAATTACTAAGCCCAAGTGGTATAGAAATGGTTTTAGGAAGTGTAGGACTCTTAGCAATGAAGATATGAAGGAGACCATACCATTGCAGAATAATCAGCTGAGTCGGGTATGGAATTTTATTATTCCTATTTTTAATGATCTTCATCTATTTCAGTAATATTATTATTTTTATTATTATAATTTTTTTGCTTCAAGTGTATTATTTTTCTTTTCGATGATTTTCTTGATGCCATTTATACTTTCATTGACGGTATTTCCTATTTTAAAACCAAGGACATGGATGCTTGCTATGCGAAGAGTAAGAGCTGTCTTAGCGATTGCACTGATGAGTCTTACAATAAGCAACTCTATGGCTGGCTTGGAGCCTTTCAAAGGCAGATTCAAAGGTCTCAATATCATATACAACATAGACGACCTATTCAAATGATTATTTGGACTATTGTGACTGTATTTTTGATTGGTGAGTTCCTTTAGCTTCTATTTGATCTTTGCTATTTTGGTCATGTTTTATTTATTCTTGAATTCATTTTTATTTAGATTAACAAGAAATGTTAGTTAATGAGTGAATATTTAGTACTTTCACACAGTCGCAAAATTATTGCATGCGGTCACAGGATGCCATTCGGAGGCCAATCAGATTGCGCCACATCACCTATAGATTGTGTATCATAACACGTACTGCTGTGAATCAGGTGATGCGGCGCATCCTGATTGGCCTTCGGACTGTCCGGTGACCGCACGTAATAATCTCTCCACACAGTCAGTTATGTTATGCAAGAAAAAAGGATATAATGAGAAATATAAGAGTAAGAGGATGATAGTGACATGCACTCTTTCACTATCTATTAGTCTCTTTATCTGCCTTGTTGGTCGCTTAGTCAAGTCTCGACCAATGAATATATAATCTCATCAAGTTCCTTCGATTCATGGTGGAAATGCGATGAGTTTTAAAACCTCAAGACAAGAAGAATTGCTAACGCAACTTCCATGCCAGATTAATGTAGCACCCTCGTAGTGTCATAATCCAACCCAATATAATCCACATATAGGGCAAGTCCTATCGTGTTGAATGGTGACAGACAGTGTCCTAAGATCTAGTTTTGGAGATTTTATATTTCCTTTTATTTAAAACAGACTATAGAGCTTCTAATTAATTTTTAATAAACAAAAAATAAATTTATCCACTTTTTTTTTTTCTTTTCATTCATCATCAAAATATTTATACAATAAAATCTATACACTACAGTACATGACTACATACTCAAAAAGTCAAAATAAAAGAGAGCAGTGTAGAACAAACGATAGTCATGACTCTACAGAAGCTATAAACTAGAAAGTACTTATACCAACTCAGACAAATCAAATCTTGCAACCACAACTACTCAACCGGTTTCTTACCCTTTTTCCGACTTGAAACAGAATGCATAATAAGCATGTCACGCCCACTGAGCTAAATTTAAAATAATAAACCCATCATTTTTTTTATTGAATTAAAACAATTGATAATAATTTATTGTATCAAACAAAATATTGCTTTGTAGACAACTGAAATATAATGGACTTTATATGGAATGTAAATAAATAAGTGTTTAATATATCAGAGTATAAAGTAGTAGGTTTTGCTTAGGCTCTTATGCTTCTCATTAAAAAGAGATCAGAATTCAGGCCTTTATGACTCTTTATATCAGCATATCATACAACAAATCCTTATGCTTCTAATGCTTAGCACATATCAGATATTCAAAAAATCAGACCCTTATGACTCTTTTTTGTATTCAACACAACAAAAGTCACTCCAACACTAGCTCTCTTTAGAATCATACATTTCAAACATATATGCACATATATTATTGCATTGTAATAAAAGAAATATAAATAAATCAATTTTAGAAATTCACGTAATGATTTATCGATAGACAACATATTCAACAACTGAGTAGAATTTCATCAGATTACCTAGAATTGTTAAGAGCATTGTTTTGAAGTTTTAATTATACTATAACATTATTTTTTGGGATCAGAAATGTTTTCTTATTGGATAAAAATAACGCACTTTATAAACTACTTGTGTAAAATTTTCAGAAAAAATTGTCTAAATGCCCAGAATGATCATATCTACAACATACAGAAAGTTACACTGTGAAAATTTAGCGTGTGTAAAGTTATTATCTCTTTTACGCTATGAAATTATAATTTAAATTATAAAATCCCAAAAATTTTATATTTTTGAAAACTGAGATATGTAGAATGTAATCTACCTTATGGGTGTAAGTGAACTGAGCTGGCTTGAGCTCGACTCATTAACGAGCTCGCAAGTCGAGCTTATCGAGATGTGAGGTCGACCTCAATCCTGGCTCGGTTCGAAAGCTCGTTGAGCCGTTCGATTAAATTAAAATATATTTAATAATTAATTTAAATTAGTATTATATAATATATTTTAATAAGTTTAAATAAATTCTATATTAAAATTAAAGTTCTAAAAAAATAAAAATTTTAATTTAAAACTAAGAAATCCAACTCAACAATTGAGTCAAACTCAAGCTTTTTAAACGAGCTCGAGCAATCGAGTCGAGCTCGAGCTCGAACTCAATGACAGCTAAAAAAAAAAAAAAACTCAATGACAACCAAACAAGCTTATAGCTTGATCAGACAGATATTCAACTTATTTACACCCCTAATCTACCGTGATTTGAACAATTTTATGAACTGGGCCGACAACATAAAATAGATCGGAGTCACCGAATCCTAACTTTTTCTCATTAGGATTTCTGCCTCTCTATGTAACCGGTTGCCTAGGGGGTGGGGGTGGGTTTTTGTGGAAGTAAAAATTGATATTTTTATAAAACTTTGAGCTGGCACCGCGACGCTCTACTTCATTGGGAATGCACACTATCAACAAATATATTGAGGAGTTCTCCATATTAAATGTGAGGAACAATCTGAATGAAAGAACCAATCAATTAGTTTGATAAATTGTAGCTTTAAAGGAGGGCTTTTAAGGCAAGTTGGAAATGAATTCTATTTGATCTTTATCCCAGGTTATCAACTTTACCTATGATGACCAAAGTATGTCCATGAAACTCATACGTGTTGTTCCCATCAACAATAGCTCAAACTTAAATTTGATATCCCATACTTTAACTAACATACTACGCATATTGGGGAATATTTAGATTTGCTTAAACTGATGGAACTTTTTTTTTTTTATGAATATATGGGGATTTTTTAGGAGAAACATGTCAACTTTATGTCCTATAAACTTCAAGGATGTGTTTTAGCATGGTGGGAGCAACTCCAAACCAATTAGTGATAGGAAGGCACACACCTTGTTCATTCTTGGTTGCAAATGCACAAATTATTGAGGGAAATTATTTCTTCTTATCGGTTATAACCAAATTCTATATAATCAATATCAATAATGCCAATAGAAGGGATGTTTAATTAGTGATTAGGTAGAGGAATTTTATTTCTTAAACACTCAAGTTAATTTCTATGAACCGAAGCGCCTTAGAGTCTTATAGTATCTCAATTGATTTCAAGATTTCTTATGTGATTATCTGGCTCTGCAATCCATTTGGTGATTATCCAAAATTGTCAACCTTGTTTATAAAGTTGAAAAGAGCCAGTCCAGGACTTTCCATAAATACTCTGCTAGTCTCAATATCAATAATGCCAACAAAAGGGATGTTTAATTAGTGATTAGGTAGAGGAATTTTATTTCTTAAGCACTCAAGTTAATTTTTATGAACCGAAATGCCTTCGAGTCTTATAGTATCTAAATGGATTTTAGGAATTCTTATGTGATTATCTGGCTCTACAATCCATTTGGTGATTATCCAAAACTGTCAACTTTGCTTATAAAGTTGAAAAGAGTCGGTCCAGGACTTTCCATAAATACTTTTCTAGTCCCTGAACATCTATGGAGCTTTCAAGTGACAAGCCACAACTCCCATCAAGTAAGAAATCTTCCCCTTCCATAGTCGTTGAGGGTTTAGCTGCCACTAGTAGTCAATTGTGCACAATTGACTAAATGAACGCTCCTTTAACTAAGTTAATGTAAGAACCAAGCATGTCCGGTTCAATTGAACCAAACTTTTTAACATCAGCGGCATGAATGTGGGAGCATAATCGCTTACTGAATGAACCGCATGCAGGCGCATGAGGGTTTGGCGAGGTCGGATCGCGCGTTTGAATGAGGAGCCGCGTGCAGGAGTGAAAAGCATCAACTCCTTGTCGGAGATAACTTTTATTCCCTCACTCTAGTGAAATCAAACTTGCGTGAGAAGCTTCAATCGAGATGAACTGTGCCGAGAGGAAGAAGGAGAATGAAGGTAAGTTTATGCAAACTCTTCTATTAAACCTGAGAAGAGGGAAACGACTCAATTGAACGCAGATGAAGAAAATTTGGAAGAGAAAGAGTACGAATTTGGAGTTTGAAGTTTCTTATGTCTGACAACGGAGGAAGGAGTAAGTGATTGATTTATATTCAACTTAGATAAGAAATTTATACACGTTCATTCCTCTAATTGAATGAATAAAATATTAATGTCATTAGGAAGAATCCAAGCGAAGCAAGCCTTGATTCGACTTTGAAGGAGGAAAAAATTTATTGAGGTAATTATCTTTGATTTGAGAAAAAATTTTAATTTTATATTATGTTAGAGAGTAAGGTGGATAGTGCAGCGAAAATTGTGGAAGATTTAGAGCCATTCAATATTATGTAATGTTATTCAATTAGTTAAAAGTCCTTTTTGGAAATGATTGAAGTAATTTGTGTTAACTTAAGAGGTTTAAGAAAATTTAATGTTGCTTCTGATAATATTTGAGGCATCCAAATTAAATTTTAGTGTTAATTAAGATATCATCATGTAATTTTGTACAATGAAAGATTTTTCATAATTGAACTAAGGCGAGTATTGAAAGTTTATATCAAGCTCGAGATTTGGAAGAAAATTGAAGCATGAAAATAACCAAGCTGATAATTACAATTATTTTTATAACAATAATAATTTCTTTTGAATTCATTGCAATTATCACATGTAGTATCATAAATGGTTATTGAATGTTTTATGCATAGAATTAAGCAATTGAGAAAATCAAAGTCGATAATTATAGTCATCATATAACAATTACATTCTTTATTTATCATTTCAGTTTGAGCTATTAAATTATGATAATTATTTATTTATTTATGTTGAAGGCCTATTATGTTCAAAATAATGAAAGTTTAACACTCATAAATAAAAATATAAATAATGCTTTGCACTTATAACTTACAATATGTAAAAGAAAGTATAAATAGAAAAGGGAGAAGATGCATGCATGCATGCAACTACTGCAGTTCACCCCTTTATAGTATTGACTGGGGATGCAATGTACTCGTGCTCGTTAAATGAAAATGAAAATAAAAATTAAAATGGAAATGGTTGTACGTTCAATGGTACAAATTTTAGACTGCTCTTGTACTAAATAAAAGGAAAAATGAATAAATTAAAAATAAAAACGAATAAATGAGACAAGAAAAGAAATGCATTATTTAAAAAGGCAAATTATAAGAATCCACAGCTTATAAGATGTTGTGTATATATTAACTATATAAGTGATGAAAAGAATATATATGTTTTATTTTATATGATTAACTATCATATTATATATTGTGATTATCCACAGAGTTTGTCATGTAAACTCAAACTGTCAAATTAAATTTTCATGTAAAACTTTTAATAAGTAGAAATGATTGAAAGAGATGAATATGCCTATAGAAGAAGGAGATCATATGAAAATAGGTAAACAATTTAGTTCTATGATTTAAGTATATGCTTAATATGTAATTGCTTTAGCGGCTCTTTAGTTTTGTGGGATGTTAGTTTTTATTGTTTATATGTAATTGAAGAAACATATTAACAGTCCGATCGTTCGTTCCCATCGCGTTAATTTGAGTCTCCGATCCGAGTCGTGACAAAGTGATATTAGAGACCTCAAATAGGATATGAATCGTATGGAAAAAGCCATTAAGTTGATTATTGAGTAAGGAAAATTAATTGATATTAAATTATGAATTTTATAAGAGACTTTATTTTATTTCAGGACTCATGATGATCCTAAAGAAGATGCGGAAAAGGCCATACCAAATATTGTTGTTAATCCTGATACACCGATGCAAATGATGACGGCAATGACTCAATTAATTCAAGACTCAATAAATCAACCATTAGGAAGTGGTAGTAGTAGTAGCATGTCAATGGATAAATATTTATAACTATTTTAGGATATGAGACCACCATTGCAAGGTTTTGAAAACCGGACCGGACATCGAACCGGAAGAAAGAGAGGTTCAAGGTTCGACCGGTTCGACCGGTCGAACCGGGGTCGAACCGGATGACGTAATAAATAATAATATTATTAAAAAATTAATAAGATTGATAAAATAATGAAATATAATAATCATATAATTTCCTATAAATTATTGTTAATTTATATTACATAGTGTAAGTTATTTAAAAACTTAAAACTCTCAATATAAAATCATAAATATAATTAAATATTTTATTATAAAAATATTTTATTTTGAAAGATAAAAATTTTTAGAGTTTAAAAATTGAAATTTTACAAATTTTTTAACATAAGAGTAATTCATTTGATAAAAAATAATTATTATTAACTAAAAAAAGAAAATAAACATTTTACAAAAAAACTTTTAAAAATAAATATTATTCAAATATTAAAAATTAATTTATATATTATAATTTTTACTTGAGCCGCTTAACGAACAAAAATAAATTCAAATAAACTTCATAATGTATATAATAAAAAAATATTTAAAAAATAATAATAAATAATAATAAATAATAAATAAATATTATCAACTTCAAAAAATAAAATTTATTCATATTATAAAAATTAATTAAAAAAATTGTTAAAAAAGCTATGTTGTATAGTGTATATAACTACATGAAACTAAAAATGACTTTTTGCTTTGTAGGTTTAGTCCCACATCACTTGGATGTTGTGTTGTTTATATACCTCTTTACTTTCTTGCATGTCAAGAGCAAATATGGGAAAGGATGTTGTATGTGGTTGTTAGAATAAAAATTTGAAACATATCTTTAGCACATATGTGAAAGTTTTATATTAACATTTATATATATTAACCATGAAATATTTTATTTAATCATTTATAATAAAAAAATTTGAACCGGCCGGTTTTAAAAAACCCGGACCGGTTCACTGGTTGAATTGGCGGTTTTCGTCAAAACCGGCCGGTTTGAAGCGAAGCTGGTTTTCGGGTTGAACCGAACCGGCCGTCAGACCGGTTCACGGTTGAACCGGTCGAACCGGCCGGTCCGGTCCGGTTTTTAAAGCACTGCACCATTGTTTAAATTGGTAGAGGGATTAATTGAGGTAGAGAATTGGTTATTGCGGGTTGAGAAGATATTAGAGGAGATGTTTTGCCCAAAAGATAGATTTCATTGACGATATTTGTACTTGATGGCAAGGCTAAAAGGTGGTGGAGGGGTAAGCACTAGGATAAATTTGAAGGGAAACCTAGCCTCTAGAACAAATGGAATGAGTATTCTATTTACTTAGGTGTTCCGAAATAGGTATGTGCCTCTTTTTGCGAGGAGGCAAACGCAGGATAAATTTTTAAGGTTGGTACAAGGAGACATATTTGTTATGCTCCTCAATTAGTTCATGCTGTAGAAGAAACGTGTCATTGATTTTTATCTGGATTAAAAGATGCTATCAGGCATCCTCTTGTTCCTCTAGGAATTGAAGATTATTCTATATTGGTGGAGAGAGCTAGAATGATTGAAATTGATGTTCAAAATATCCAAAGAAGGCGTGAATTTCAGAAAAGGAAGAATGTAGATGTTGTGGGAGCTTCCCAGGATTCTCAAACTAGATCCTTTTTGCAATCTAGGAAGTCTAATTGGAAGAAGGCAAAACCCAATAACAATGATAGTCAAATGAGCTTAAATATCTGTAACAAAGGTGGAAAATAATACAAGGGAGAATGCCTTTTTAGAACAAAGACTTGCTTCTCGTATCATCAACCTGAATATATAGCTAAGAGCTGCCCTACTCTGGGGAAAGGAGAATGAAGGATGAATGTGAGACCTTAGAATAATGTTGGCAGAATGAGGATGATAGAATCAGCTGCTTCCACTCCGGAGCCAAGTCAATGCTTATCAAATACGTAACCACTTAACCTAGATTATATGCATTATCTAAACAGGATGCCAAGGACTCTACTATTCATTGTTTTATCCATATGCTCAACCCTCTACTATTCATTGTTCTCATTGTAAACAGGTGCGACACAAATCCAATAAATGCCCTTAGAGAATTATATGCCATTTTGAGGGCTATACAACATTGAGAATATTATTTAATACATAAAGTTTGCCGCACACAGTGATTACAAAGCTCCTAAGTACATTAATTCACAAAAGACCTTGTGTAGGATGCATGTTTGGTGGATGATTTTCTTTCACAAAGTTCACATTCCGTTTCAAGCATCACACATGCTAATTGAATCTTGCTGCATGCGCTCTTAACCGATGGGTTGCTCATATGATTACCCTTCATATGGAACTTGTGAATTTTGACATCCTAAAAGAACTGCACAATATATGAAGACTTTCATCACATATATATGGATTCTATGTAAGCAACATCTCAATACTGGAGATTTTCATATATACAGGGGTTTCTTGTTTAAGGATAATCATCTGTGCATTCCAAGAATGTCTCTCCATGAGTTATTTATCCAAGACTTACATTCTAGAGTATTGGCCGCACATATTGGTTGTAACAAAATTATAGCATCTATTGATGATCATTTTTTTTTGCCATGAATGGACCACAATATTACAAAATTTCTGCAAGGATGTGACGCGTTTCAAGCCGCCAGATGCTATACTCAAAACACGATACTCTATTGTCTATTACTTATGCTAGACAATATATGGGAAGTAATTAGTGTAGATTTTATGTTGGGTTTGCCAATGACATAACAAAAGAAGGATTTAATCATTCTTGCGATGGATTTATTTTTGAAGAGGGGACATTTTATTTGTAGTCAAAAAAATTTTGATGCAATTAATATTGCTAACTTGTTCTTTGTGAAATTTGTGTATCACGGAATACCAAAAATTATTGCTTTCAATCGTGATGTTAAATTTGTAAGTTACTTTTGGCACGTGTTATAGAGAAAATTTGACACAACCTTGACACTTAATATTGTGTATCACTCACATAATGATGGTCAGACAAAAGTTGTTAACTGCACATTTGGATCCATGATTAGGAGCATAGGAAGCAAGCCTAAATCTTGGGATCAAGCTATAGCCCAACCTGAATTTGCATTCAATAACATGATTAATCAATCAACAGGGTGCACTCTATTCTCCATCATGCATATGAAAACTCCAAATGTTATTGTTGATCTCTTGGATGTTGTGCCACTTAGCGCGAATCGCATGACGGAACAATTGGTGGATCATGTTTAAATACATCGGAAGTAAAGCAGCGCCAGAGGAGTCCAATGACAAATATGAAGCTACATCCAACAGTCACTAGTGCAAGAAAATTTTTAAAGAAAGTGACTTGGTTATGATTCATTTAATCAAACATCATTATCTAGTGGGCATATATTAGAAATTTCAAGATAAAGAAAATTAGACCATTCTCGATACAAAGAAAAATTAACGATAATGTATACATAATTGATTTATTGGATCAATTGGCTCAGTTCCTGCAGCCCGCTTTATATTTCGTGTGCTATGTTTGGTTTCCCATCCTATTTTATTTTCTCCATTTCTATTTTCGATAATTAATCCTTTTATGTGTTTTGTCCGTTATTCCCCAAAATTACCATTCTACTGCCAAATGACAAAAGTTCGTTGCACAGATTTCCCTTATGCGCTGTAAATGCTGTAGAGGTACTGGTCTTGTTTTTCATTATCTTTTTTTTTTTTCTCCGAAGGAATTCCAAAACTTCTAAAGCTCCATTGTGGAAGAACCCAGCTTCCTCAATCCAGCATTGCTTGATTACTGCTGCATGAAATCCTTTCAATTCTTACATGGTGGTTCATTCTCATTAATGGAATACGATAAATGCATGTTTACTAAATTTCCTGATTGCCTGTTGTTTGTGATATGTTGAGGGGCCTCCTAGCTCGTACTGCATCAGCAGGTCTTCATAATTCATTGTCTTGCATTTTTTTTTTCTTTTTCATCTGCTTTTGCTTTGGATATTCAACACATTTTAGCTGCATCTGAAACATCTGTGTTGGGCACATTTAAAATTGAAGAGAAACCGCTTTTAAGAAGCTCATTTGTTTTCTAGATTGCACTTGCTTGGCAAGCATTGTGCGTAGCCTGAAAAAAAAAAACACTCGTCATGTTCATAAAAATCACTTGATTTCAGTTAACTAAATGTTGTCCATGAGCTGCATAGCAGACGGGCAATCACCAGACTAAAGCAAATGAAATGTTTTTAATGTTCAGCATGGCTGATGTTAAAAGCGTTGCTAAATGAATCTAGAGTTGCATATGCTAGTGGGTTCCAATGGACTATTATCCTATCGTTGTAGAATTATAAGTGAGACTTTGATCATGCTTTAAATCTCTGTTGAGAAATTTTTTGATTGGCATGTGCTGCAACCCTGACTGTTTTCTGTCCAGGATTAGTTTTTGCCATTCAGATATTTTTTTGAAAATCTGTTTATACCTGTCGTCTGGCAATTATTTTTTGTAAGTTTTCATTGATCCATATTTTTTTAGATTATAACAATGACTCATTTTGGCAGTTCTTTTCATATTTCACGTGAGTTAAGGGGTTAGTAGATCTTATTAATCCTTTTGATAGTTGATTCCTGGTCCATGAAGCAAAACTCTCAGTTAAGCGGTACAAGGTACTTCATTTCCCTTTCTGAACTCTTCTCACTATTTTAAAAGCTATCAACTCGTGTTGACTAAATATGCTAGCATTCAAAGTTCTTCAAGCTCTGGATGGTGATTGAATAAGATGTTTATACAATTACATTTATGTAAAACCAAGCCAACTTGACAACAAACGTCCTAGATTAACACTACATTAAAGTAGAGGATACAATAACAAGGTGATAGGAAATACTTGAATATTTCAAGTAAACCCTAACAAGAATAGAGAAAAACAACATTCGAATCACACACAATATGGTGGAAAACTCTCCAAACCATAATTGGATTGCCAATGAGAGACCTAACGAAAGCAACGAAAACAAAGATACAATTGATTCTCAATTCGAGAGGAGGATTGTTCTCTCCCAATCTCTAGATAAGTCTAGAGCCCAAGACACCAAGAAGAACCCTCACAAGAACACAATAATCAAAATATAACTCTAACCCTAATCTCCCTCTCATACTTAAGGCATGCAATTAAAACAAAAAGACCTAAAGGCCATTGCCACCCCCTCCTTTGGCTCTAAATTTGATTTTGAACTCAAGTGGACCCCACCCAATCTCTCTCTCTCTCTCTCTCTCTCTCTCTCTCTCTCTCTCTGTAATATCTCGTTCCCTTACTGTTCCTCTCTGATTTGGATTTTCCTCCCAGGATCGGCCAGGACGAAGTTTGGATCGTCCAGGCCGATCAGTGCATGGAAAACAGCTGATTTCTGGAGTGTTCTGGAATAATTTCTGGACAGGATCGTCCAGGACGATATTGAGATCGTCTGGGACGATCGGCACTGTTCACAATACCGTCCTGATCATCGCCCTGGGAATGGTCCAGGACGATCAGAATTTGGTCTGATCGTCCCGGGACGATCGGGCGATCGGCCAGGCCGATATGAGTATGATATAAGAAAATGATATAAGGAAATGAGCTCGTTTTGAGGAGAGAGAAAAGATTTTTATAAAATCAGAAATATCTGAGGAGAGAGAAAGAGAAAAGGAAAAAGAGAAAAGCTGGTTTTCGGAGACCGCGGAGCGCTTTTCGTCCGACGCTGCTGTTGGGAAAAGTGTAGATCTCGTGGTAAGGACTCCGAACCCTGTTTCTGTTTTCAAAGATGTTGTGTTTTGACCGAGTTGGGATTTGTTTTGTGTTTTCGTAGTCGACTTTTCGACATGATTTTGATTCGACACAACTTTCACCGCACAACTTCTGATATGTTATAGATATGATTATTGTACACGATTTGACTGTATTCTACGAAGATTTTACCGGTCGGAATTGATTCTACGTGATTTTAATCGAATAGAAAATAATCGGGACTTGATTTGATTTGGTTTCTATAGGATAATAGTCTTGTATTGATGTTATAGATATTCTATTGTAATTTGGAAAGATTTGGAAATTATGTCTTTTTGCAGGGTTTTTGTGTAATTTTGACCGACTACCGTTATGCTGCCCGATTTTCGTATGATTCCTGAATTGTATGAAACTGATAGATTGAATCGATATAGATATGATTATTGATATGATTGCTCTTATATGGATTATTGATTGATTATTGATACTGGAACACGTATAACCTGGTTGAACATTGGTTGGAGATGATACCTGTACAGGATGGTGGGCCGACGGGCTTTCCTTTAAATCATAGATCATGGATCATGGATATAACGATGGGAGTCATAAGGAGATCATATGCCGACGGGCGGCCGACGGGCAATAGAGTGACGACTCTTTTCATAGAACCAATGTATTGATATCTACAACAGCAATATGGATTCTACAACAGCAACATGACCATTGATTATACATTGTCCAGTATATAGTATTGAATTTCATGTTTACTGTATTGATTTTCAGATTTATTGCTTTATCGACTTATGCTTTATTGAGTTTGATCGGATTTACTGTATCGTACGGATTCTACTGATTTCATCGATTGACTACTGAACATTGATAGATATAGATACTGCATATTGATAGCATGGACATGGACATCGTATTTGTACTACTGCCTATAGATTTATAGATTCACTGTTGCTACTGTTCTACACCGTATTGACTGTTTTATAGATTCCTTGTCTCGTATCGCTTTTCTCATTTGACTTCATTGATTAGATCGTACTGATTTGACCGTATTGATTTGATTTACAAGCGATGATTGATTGAATTGATTTATCGTATTGCCTGCCGCTGCATTGACTGGTTTTATTGACTATTGATTTCCGCTGCATTGACGCATTGACCATTGATTGATACGGATTGAATATATTGACATGCATATTGATAGCATTGCCGTGCTTTGATTTCAGTTATAGGTATTAGGTGACCTGCTGGGCTTTGTAAAGCTCATTATATGTGGTTGATATTTTCAGGTCAGGGCTCGGGAGCAGGAGATAGGAGTTAATTCAGATCGACAGGTTTTAGTTCTTTTGATCGATAGAAGATTCTTTTGTACTCAGGACAGGATAGATTTCTCTACTTGTATTGATAGTGTAGTTCTTGAGTATTGTATATGATGTTTTGAGATATGAATCGACTGATATATTGATGTTTTAAATTTTATAGATGTTTGATAAATTGTTTACTGAAGGTTTATAGATAACTCTGATAAATTGTTGCGAAATTGATCGACATTCTTTCCAAGTTAGATCTCGGGGCATGACACTCTCTCTCTTGCAGCCTCCCCTTCTCCTGTAAACGTGAACCGACCCCTTAAAGGGGACCGACTTGATTAGTCCTCTAAGGGACGGTCTAATACTACCGCCTTCCCAAAGAATCACCTTGTCCTCAAGGTGAAAACAAGAAAATTGATGTTTCACCCTCTCATATGGCTCTCATGTGGCGTCGTAGTCCAGGAGGTTCTTCCACTTGATCAACACTTCTTTAGGTCTATCTTCTCTCTAGCAAACCCCCATAAGCTCCAAGGGTTCCAACATCACCTCTAAATCCTCAGTTAGTGTCACTGGTAATGCAAAGCTTGCTGCAGAATCTCCAATTGCCCTCCTCAATTGAGATACATGGAACACCGGGTATATTGTCGCCGTTGGAGGTAGTTTCAGCCGATAAGTCATACTCCAATCCTCTCCAATATCTTATATGGTCCAAAGTATCTTGGGGCAAGCTTCTCATTTCTCCTATTCTCTGCCTGTAAGGTCAAAGCTTTAAAAACATCATTTACCCTAACTCGAATTGGATGTCTTTTTTATGCCCATCTGCCTGTTTATTCATAATATGTTGAGTTCTCAGCAGGTGCCTCTTCAACTCCTCAAATATCATGTCTCTCTCCTCCAAGTATTCCTCCACTGAAGAAACTGGAGTGCTGCTATGCCCATAATACACTAAGTGAGGTGGATCTCTTCCGTACAACAGCTTAAATGGGGTCATCTGAGAAGCAAAATGAAAAGATGTGTTGTACCAATACTCAACCCATGCTAGTCATTTGGCCCATAACTTGGGTGTCTCCGACCCAAAACATCTTAAGTAAGTTTCCAAATTCCTGTTGACCACTTCTGCTTGGCCATCCGTCTGTGGGTGGTAGGAGGTGCTCCTCTTCAATATTGTCCCCTGCAGTCTGAACAATTCCCTCCAAAATTAGATGAGGAACACCTTATCCCTATCAGACACTATAGCTTTTGGTACTCCATATTGTCTGACCACCTCTCTGATGAAGGCTGATGCTACTTTCATTGCAGTGTATGGATGTCGTAGGGGAATGAAATGAGTATATTTGCTTAAGCGGTCCACCACCACCAGTATCACTGTGAAGCCCTCTGATCTGGGTAGCCCATTTATGAAATACATGGACACCTCCTATACCTGATATGTAAAGCAAGTGGTTGTAATAATCCTCCTGGAAACATCGCTATGCACTTGTTCCTTTGACATACCTCACACCCGGCAACCATCTCCTCCGCATCCTTATGCATCTCTTTCCAGTATAGTTCTAAAGCTAGTCTCATATAGGTCTTTTGCACCCTGAATGTCCCCCAACAGCGCTCCCATTGAACTCTTGAAGCAAATGTGGAATGTGGACTGATGTTCGAGGCATCACAAACCTCTTCTGGTACAGAAGTCTCTCCCCCACCAAGAATACCCTGGATGGCTACTCCCTTCCCTTAGTAAATCAGCCTTGATCTTCCCCAACTCCTCACCCCGTTCACTCTCCTCCTTGATGGCCTCCCAATCTAATATCAATTAAATTGACACTGTTGGCGCCTGCAACTCCCCCATACATCTGGACAAGACATCTGTTGCCTTGTTCTCCACTCGTGACCCATATTGGATCTCAAAATCATAACCCAGCAAGTTGGACAACCACCTCTGATTCTCCTCTATCACCATACACTGCTCCAACAAGTACTTCAAACTGCGTTGATCCGTCTTTAATGAGAAATTGACTCTTATCAAGACACAATGGATAAAAAAAGATTCATGTAGTTGACCCAGCATAGTGAGATAAAGACTTGATGTTGTTATTGTTGTTGCTTGTATTGTACAATTATAATTTATCATGAGATAAGGCCTGTCAGAATATGTACCGTTTACCAGGTCTCATTCTGAAGTTTGTTAAAGTGCTCTTCATCCTAGTAATTCCCCTTTTGTCATCAGTGAAAAAATCCATTAGATTTGAAGTAGTAAATGAATATACTGTGTGCTATACACCTGTTAGTCATTATCAACCAGCAAGTTTCATCCCACTTTGCACGCCAAATCCCCTCTCTTTGATCTCATGTTCTCTCTCCTGCCAATCCCTCACTCACTCTCCTGCTCTCTCTCTCTCTCTCTCTCTCTCTCTCTCTCTACGGCACTCTCGTAGAATCAGCGCACGGTTACTCACGCGTTTTAATCCATTCATGATCTCCCTCTCCCCACTCTCCGTTCCAAGTTTAATTACATAGTTGAGTAAAGCACTTGAGGGAAGCTCTTGATTTAGGATATTTTATGGGCTTCTTGTTTTTGGGAATTGATGCATGTACGTTATGGTGAGTTTGATTTATTCCTTCACAAAATCTGTTTGATTTAATGAGATAACTTTTTTGGTAAAATAGAAGTTAGCCTTTTTGCCAAGAAATTCATAATTGAATACAAGGATCTTGGTGATTTCATGATTTCATTATTTGAGCAGGGGTTACTGGCGAATAGATTATTACTACAATAACAAAGTTTAATGCAACTTTTACTTTCAGGTACTACGATGACTGGTTGCATCCAAGTAATTCCTCTTGTTAAATAACAGCAACTATATAACCCTCAAGAAAGTGTGATGTTTAATTGCGGCATTCTGCTGATCTTGGCTCAAAGCTTGTAGTTACAGAGGTGAATTTAGTTATTGGATGAAACATGTGATAATTGTTCCCATATTGCTGTGCTCTTATTATATGTTATATTTGTCTTTAACTGTTTTACTGTTGTTTTTCATGTAGGCGATGACAGAATAAATTGAACAAATGGTTGTGCTGGTTGAAAGCAATCAAAAGGTCAGTTAGTTTTTTTACTAAGATTTCAACCCAATTTGTAAAATTCTATAAATAATTATTCTGTCTTGGCTGCATGTAAGTAATTCCTCTTGCTAAATAGCAATAAACAGTTGGTTTTCAAGGAAAGTATGAGGTTCAACTGCTATAGTCTGCATGTAAGTCATGGAAAAAAGCATGTGGCATTTGGTTGCATCCAAGTAATTCCCCTTGTTAAATAGCAGAATAGTCGATCTTCAAGGAAAATATGATGTTCAGTTACAACAATCTGCTAATCTGTGTAAAAAGCTTGAAGTTATAGAGGTGAACTTAGTTATGGAATAAACATGTGTAATTAGTTCCCATATAAGAGATTAGTAGACTATTGCACATTGAACATCATATTTTCCTTGAAGATTGGCTATTTTCCCTTATTTACTTTGTTATTATAGTAATAATCTATTTGTCAGTCATGTCCTTACTAAAATAATGACATCATATGACTTTTGCTTCTCGCAGTTCTAATTAGGGCTCCATAGTCAAGCCTCATAAAAAAAAAATCCATGTCTTTTGTAGGTTTCTGAATCCGAGACCCTTGCGGGTCTACAGGAGGCGGGGGAGGGGGGCATCCGGTCCGGGTGAGCCAAGGGAGGGGGCGGCCGAACCTGGGGAGAAAAGGGGGAGGGTCACGGTGGGCCCTTGGGGCCCACTTACTTATATCCTTGGGCATCAAGGGAGGAGGCCATGTTTTGGGGGGAAAATGGAGGGTGGATGATGAAGGGTAATTTAGGGATGAGGGGGAAGTTGTGAGATTGTATGAAAGGAGCCATTAGGGTTTATTTTGGGGGCATCATGTGAAGAAAGTTCTTTCTCTTTTCCTTCTTGTTTTCTCTAGGGTTTCTTTTGGGAGATTTGGTCCTTCTCGAAGTGGACTAGCTTTGTCTTTTGTTTTGTCTTGAAGATTAATGCAAAGCTCTTTTGTTCTTCCTCTCACTCTTCTTGTTTTGAGTTAACTTTGATTTGGTGGAGAAGCTTCATCCTTGAAGGAAAATTAGGGCAAACCCTAATTAGTGAAACCTAAGGCGTATCAATTTGGTATCAGAGCTCTTGATCCTAGAAGGCATGGCGTCAAAGAAAGTAGACGTTTTGGAGGGAGAAATGGGCCAATTGAAAGAGGAGGTGGGTGAGAAACTTTCATCGATGGAGGGAAAATTTTCATCCTTAGAAGAAAGATTTGGGGGAATGGAAGAGATGATCCGGAAATTGTTAGAAGCTCAAATTGCTCCATCAAACCCTAAGGAAAAAGGGAAATCTCCGGTGACGAACCAAAACCCTAACCCTAATTTTCCAATTAGGGAAGAAGGAGTAAATCAAAGTGACGATGGCATGCAAGGGCAATGGCCAAGGGAAGGAGGAGAAGGGTCGGGAGTAGGTGGCCCTTGGGGAATGACCGGTGGTCAAGGGGGCCGGCCATACATGGGCTCGGGGGGCCCCCACGGCACACGTGAAGGGTGGCCGAATCAGATGGGGGGGGTTTCCGGAAGGGAATCGTGCCACATGGGAGCTTGGAGGAAGAAGGGAAGACTACGGCATGGGCTATGGAGAGCCAAGAGAACCCCCATGGAGGGGGCTTCAAAATCCTTACCCGGTGGAGAGAAGGGGAAGACCACAAGGGGAGGGATTTACTCAGGGGACTTGGGGAGATGGAAGAACCTTCCACCGAGCTGACAACCGCATGAGGAAATTGAAGATCCCTATTTTTGAAGGGGAGGATGCTTATGGATGGATCTACAGGGTAGAGCGCTACTTTGCAGTGAATGGTGTCACAGAAGAGGAGAAGTTGATGACAGTCCCGGTATGTTTGGAGGGGAAGGCATTGGCCTGGTTTCAGTGGCTTGAAGGGAGACAACATGTCAGAAGTTGGGAGGAGTTCAAAGACCTCCTACTGCACAGATTCAGGGTGTCCAGTGAGGGCACACACTATGAGCAGTTGGTGGCTCTAGTGCAGGAGGGCACAGTGGCAGAGTATAGAGAGCACTTTGAGCTACTATCAGGCAGATTGAGAGAGATTCCAGATGACCTTCTAGAGGGGAGTTTCATGAAGGGGCTGAAGCCTCACATCAGAGCAGCCATCAGAGTAGTGGCTCCACATGGGTTAGTAAGGATTATGGAGACTGCACAGCTTGTAGAGGACAAGCTGAAGGTGGAGCCACCGAGGAGATCAGGGGTATCTTACCCCACTTACCGACCACCACTTATGGTTGGAGGCCCAAGGGCGACGACCATCCTTCCTCCTAGAGAGATAACCAAAGAGAAACCCACTACGGCAGTGAACCAAGGAGGGTTCAAAAGGTTGACTGATTCAGAGCTGAAGGAGAAAAGGGCCAAGGGCCTTTGCTATCGATGTGATGAGAAGTTTACGCCGGGGCATCGGTGTAAGGAGAAGACCCTACATGTGATCCTAGTGGGGGATTCAGAGGAGGAGGAAGGGGATGCAGGAGCAACTGAGGAGGAGGGCGAGGAGGAAGAGCATCCTCATTTGGCTATGGTGGAGGTTTCACTCAACTCCATAGCCGGATTGACATCACATTCCACCATGAAGCTAGAAGGAGAGATTGCAGGTTGCAAGGTGATGGTACTGATTGATAGTGGGGCCACTCACAACTTCATAGCTTGCAGATTGGTGGATAGGGTGGGGCTACTGGTGACCCAAGGGAGAGGTGTCGGAGTCAAGTTGGGCACGGGGAAGAAGGAGCGCTGTAGCGGGCAGTGTAAGGGAGTGACCCTCACATTGCAAGGGGAGGAAATAGTACAGGAGTTTCTACTACTAGATTTGGGGAGCACTGACGTGATACTGGGGATGCAGTGGCTCCAATCCTTGGGAGAGATGAAGGTAAACTGGAAGAAGTTATACATGGAGTATGGAAAGGGGAGCAGGAGAGTGACACTACAGGGAGACCCCAGCTTATGCAGAACCAGGGTGGCCTTAAAGTCCATCTTCAGGACTTTGAGAGATGAAGGAGAGGGCTATCTAATAGAGCTACAACAAGTAGACAGGGAGACCGAAGGGGAATCAGAAGTCATACCGGAGGTGGTTCAGGATCTTCTACAGCAGCACTCCACAGTGTTTCAGATGCCTAAAGGGCTACCCCCTGTCAGATCTAGAGAGCATGGTATTGTGTTGAAGGCAGGGGTGGCACCCATCAGTGTGCGACTCTACAGATATCCTCATGCTCAGAAAGAAGAGATTGAGAGGTTAGTAGCAGAGATGTTGGAGGCTCAGGTGATCCAGCCCAGTGTGAGCCCATTTTCCAGCCCGGTACTCCTAGTGAAGAAGAAAGATGGTAGTTGGAGATTCTGTGTAGACTACCGAGCCCTCAACAAGGAAACTGTGTTGGACAAGTTTCCTATTCCTGTAGTAGACGAGCTTTTGGATGAACTTGGGGGAGCCACCATCTTCTCAAAGGTGGAATTGAAATCTGGTTATCACCAGATTAGGATGAGGACTGAAGACATTCAGAAGACGGCATTTCGGACACACGAAGGTCATTATGAGTTTTTAGTGATGCCGTTCGGGCTCACTAACGCTCCCTCCACCTTTCAAGCCCTGATGAATCAGGTCTTCCAGCCCTACTTGAGGAGGTTTGTTTTAGTTTTTTTTGATGATATATTGGTGTATAGCAAGTCTCTGCAGGACCATCTCGCCCACCTTGGGGTGGTACTCACTACCTTAAGGGAGCATCAGTTATATGCCAACCAGAAGAAGTGTTCTTTCGCTCAGAAGGAGGTGGAGTATCTGGGACATATCATTTCAGAGAATGGGGTAGCTGCTGACCCCACCAAGATAGAGGCCATGGTGAAGTGGCCTACACCAAAATCCCTTAAAGGCCTACGGGGATTTTTGGGGCTGACTGGCTACTACAGGAGGTTTATCAAGGGTTATGGTTCCATAGCAGGTCCTTTGACTGATCAGTTAAAAAAGGACAACTTTCAATGGGGAGAGAAGGCCGAGGAAGCCATGAAGACTCTGAAGGAAGCCATGACTAGTGCTCCTGTGCTAGCACTCCCAGATTTCACCCAGCAGTTTGTGGTGGAGACTGACGCTTCAGGAGTGGGTTTGGGAGCAGTTCTCATGCAGAATCGTAGGCCGATTGCCTTCTTCAGCAGGATCCTATCTACTAGAGCAAGGCTGAAATCAGTTTATGAGCGGGAACTGATGGCCATTGTGTTGGCTATTCAAAAATGGCGGCCTTATCTATTGGGGCAACGATTCATAGTTCGTATAGATCAGCGGAGTCTCAAGTACCTATTAGAGCAGAGATTGGTGGCGGAAGAACATCAGAGGTGGCTAGCAAAGCTCTTGGGATATGAGTTTGAGATTCAGTACAAGCCCGGAACCCAAAACAAGGCGGAAGATGCGCTTTCCCGCGTGGAGTGCTCACAGCTGATGGCACTATCTGTCCCACGATTGGTTGATTGGGGAGAAATGGTGAAGGAAAATCAACAGGCGGAGGAGTTAGAGAGAATTCGGGCGGCTATCCAGAAGGGCGAAGGAGGGTTCAAAGGGTATCACCTAGAGAACTCTCTTTTATTATATAAAGGGAGGCTAGTACTACACCGTGGCTCAGCATTCGTCCCCATTCTTCTACGAGAGTACCACGACAGCCGGGTTGGTGGACATTCAGGGGTGGAGAAGACCTATCGGCGGGTGAAGGCCGAATTTTTCTGGAAGGGGTTAAGAGGTGATGTTGAGGACATGGTAAGTAAGTGTGACATTTGTCAAAGGAACAAGTATCAAGCTTGTGCCCCTAGTGGTTTACTGCAGTCCTTGGTGCTTCCAAACAAGATTTGGGAGGAAGTCACCATGGATTTCATCGAGGGGTTACCCAAGTCGGAAGGATATACGGTCATCATGGTGGTAGTGGATCGTCTGAGTAAGTATAGTCATTTCTTTCCTCTACGGCATCCTTTTTCAGCTCCTACTGTTGCCTCTACTTTCATCAGAGAGGTGGTTCGATTGCATGGGGTCCCCACTTCTATTGTCTCGGATAGAGACAAAGTCTTCTTGAGTTCATTTTGGAAGGAGCTTTTCAAGATGTAGGGCACCTACTTGAAGAGGAGTACAGCATACCACCCACAGACAGACGGACAATCCGAGGTGGTGAACCGGAGCGTGGAGACTTATTTGAGATGCTTCGTTGGGGAGAGGCCTAAGCAGTGGGTCAAATGGCTACCATGGGCAGAATATTGGTACAATACTTGCTACCATACCGCATCTCAGTTTACACCTTTCAAGATTCTTTATGGGAGGGATCCACCACCATTGGTGAATTATCAGAAGGGGACGACTCCTGTCTATCTAGTGGATCAATACTTGGAGGAGAGGGATAGAGTGTTGGAAGAGTTGAGGGAGCACCTATTGCGAGCCCAGCAGATCATGAAGACCAAGGCAGATTCGCATCGCAAGGAAGTGACATTTGAGGTGGGAGAAATGGTGTACCTAAAGCTGCGGCCTTACCGACAGAAGACTTTGGCTAACAGAAGAAGTGAGAAGCTCTCCCCACGATACTACGGGCCTTTCGAGATCGAAAGGAAAGTGGGGATGGTGGCCTACCGCCTCAAGTTACCACCTCAATCTTCCATCAACCCTGTTTTCCATGTGTCACTATTGAAGAAGAGCGTAGGGGAGAACATCATGGCCACTCCTACCATACCACGGGGCCTCACAGGAGATATGCAATTCTTATTAAAGCCACTACAGGTGAAAGAAGTAAGGAAGAATGATCAAGGCAAGAGGGAGGTACTCATCGAGTGGAAGGACCTTCCGACGCATGAGGCTACTTGGGAGATGTATGAGGTCATGCAGGAACAATTTCCAGACTTCAACCTTGAGGAGAAGGTTGATCTTCTAGAGGGCGGTATTGATGGACCGGCTGAGCCGGTCCATCCGAGACCCTTGCGGGTCTACAGGAGGCGGGGGAGGGGGGCATCCGGTCTGGGTGAGCCAAGGGAGGGGGCGGCCGAACCTGGGGAGAAAAGGGGGAGGGTCACGGTGGGCCCTTGGGGCCCACTTACTTATATCCTTGGGCATCAAGGGAGGAGGGCATGTTTTGGGGGGAAAATGGAGGGTGGATGATGAGGGGTAATTTAGGGATGAGGGGGAAGTTGTGAGATTGTATGAAAGGAGCCATTAGGGTTTATTTTGGGGGCATCATGTGAAGAAAGTTCTTTCTCTTTTCCTTCTTGTTTTCTCTAGGGTTTCTTTTGGGAGATTTGGTCCTTCTCGAAGTGGACTAGCTTTGTCTTTTGTTTTGTTTTGAAGATTAATGCAAAGCTCTTTTGTTCTTCCTCTCACTCTTCTTGTTTTGAGTTAACTTTGATTTGGTGGAGAAACTTCATCCTTGAAGGAAAATTAGGGCAAACCCTAATTAGTGAAACCTAAGGCGTATCAGTTTCAAAACCCAGCAAATTATAGTCACGCAAAATCAACATTTAAATCATAACGCATCATGAAATTTCATTGGTCACCTCAAACATCTAAATTCATAAAATAGAAATTTTGAACCGAGATTTGGTGTAACAAATTAAACGAGTTCATGGGGCTGAAAAATAACATGGATGTATAATTGAAGTATCTTAATTCCAGTCTTTGATTCAAATATTATTTTAGTGGGTGTGGGTCTTTCCAATTATATCAAAATATGCTTGAAATAATACATATATTTGAAGTATCTTAATTCCATATGCTAAATATTAAAATTTATTGATTGATTATCAGAAATGATTCATACTAAGGAGGGTCATCCATCCACTTATTCTGTCACCTTGGGACTCTAAATGGCATATGCCATATGATTGGTATGCATTAGCATGAATTGGGGAAAAAAACTTTAGCTAGTTTAATCAACAGGTGGCCCTATACGAAGTCCTTTCAGAAATGAAATCAGTCAATTTTATTGTTATACGGCAGCTGAACAAGGAAAGGAAAGGAAAGGAAGGAGGTTAAGGGGATGAGGCCCAATCGGGAATTAATACATTATATTAGTGGGAAATCAACTAGGAAAATCTTTACTAATGATATCATTTCCTAATTGAATTATTTTCAAATTAAGGAGGGAGATATATTAGGAAGGGGCCTGAATTAGGAAATCCTTTCCTAATTGAATTATTTTCAAATTAATGAGGGAGATATATTAGGAAGGGGATTGATTTAGGAGGGAGAGAGGAAGCCTATTTAAATCCATAGTATGGTTTATTTTATTCTTATGCATAATTTTGTTTTGAGTGCTATAGTTTTCTTTTGTGAGGGATCTTAGCTTTGTCTAGGATTTGGGAGAGAAGATCCTCCTCTCAAAAGAGGATAAATTGTATCTTGCTTCTTGCTATTTGATTTTCTAGCAATACATTCTATTATTTTGCTGAAATTTACTGTTGTTCGCGGATTTTTGTGGTTCGAAATGTATTAAATTTGTATCATAGCACGTTCGTAGACCAAAATCCAGGTTTTTCTACTGATTTATGCTGCGATATTCCTTATCATCCGCTGATTTCTGCTGTTTGGAGAGCATAACCGTGTCAAAGTTGTTATTTTTCATCGGGAAGACCTTGATACGGGTACCAATGGCCGGACAAAGAGTTGAAGCGTTGGAAGAAAGGTTGGAGGGGGAAGTAGGGCAACTACAAGCAGAAGTGGGATCATTAAATAAACGTATTTATACGATAGACGGTTTGGGAACATGGAGGAAATGATGAAGCGGGTGTTGGAGCTTCATACTTAAAAGGTTTCGCCTGGAGCGAGAAGAAATCAGGAATATGACATGCCGAGGGAAGACGTGGAGGTAAAAATTTTAGGGGAGGATGAGGAAACACCCCACTTGGAGCCTATTCCGAAAGAGGGGATGTAAAGAAGAGGACAGACGGGTCGGATTTGGAGGAAAAAGGGGATATGAACGGGTATGTGATGCCTAAATAGAAATAAGGATGTCTAATTAGAAGCTAATCTATTTAAACTCTAAACCCTAAACCCTAAACTGGACTAAATTCAAGATTTGAATATGATTCAGATTAAAACTGACGCCAATTAAAACATTCATGCATAGATGTTTCGATTCATCTTACAGCTATCGAGACCAATATTCTTGATTGTTGCATCGATAGTCTTCTTTCCCTAGCCTTTGTTCAATTACACGTTGATGTAATATAAATCCTCAAATCTCACATAAAGAGTGAATCAGATTCTATGTAGATTGTTGTTGACTTTAGTGATAGAAGAAGAATAACCAAAGTGTCATTAAAACGTTCACATATTATCCACATCACAAAATAAATCCAATTGACCAGAGTCAGCTCTGCGGCAATCCTAATCTTAGCTTAACCTTGAGTGGGCCCAATAAAATAAGCCAATTGGTGGTCTAATAATAAGCTTTCAATTGCCCTCTCCAATTGCCCTCTCCAATTGAGATGGTCATATCTGGTGCAATATTTTTGAAATATTCTTGATTTATTTGTTGTTTTTTAATAATTTTCACAAAATTGTTGTTATATGAAAGATAATAAATAATTATCAAAAATAAATGTGGCTAAGCAAGTTTGATGTCTAGCTGCGCGATCCTTCTCTGAACCATTACTAATGTGGACGCCCTGTAGTATTCGATTCGATTGTGATGAATAAGTTTGTGAAGCCTCTTCTAGTTTATGCGTTAGGTTCTCTGAGCTACATACTCATCATCTGAGTGTGTGTCTATGTAGCTTGGGCGCACTCTTCTATATTAAACGAGCAAGTGAGATGACTAGCCCTTCCTTCCTGAGCACAACACAAGGATTTCTCTAATGGCAGCTTGAGCACAACTCATCTTGGTCTGTTGGTTGGGAGCTTTGGCTACCAACTCATATGTCTTGGGTTCGAGTCATGTGTATGTGATGTGCGTGTAGTCTGTCTTAATTGGCCTAAATGTCCAAAAAAAAAAAAAAAAAAAACTGGAGCTTGAAACGAAATATAGAGTGGGCTGTGTGAATTGGGCCATGTGCAGGCTGGATGTGTTGCTGCATCAATTTTTTTTTTGACATTTAAGCCAATTAAGATAAATTCATACATACATCGTATACACAAGACTTGAATCCAAGATCTCTTGGTTGGTAACCTAAACTCTAAACCACCAGACCAAGATGAGCTATGTGTTGCATTAGTTCTCACTTCTCGGCTCCGAGTTCAGCTCAGTGATGGCAGCTGATTCCAACAGATGATATTAGAAAACTATCTTTAACTTTCAATATTTGGATAATATTATCGTTAATTTTCTTTTATATTACATGCCCACTTGATGACAATGTTTGCTTGAATGAATCATGACCAAGTCGTCTTCTTTAAAAAATTTCTTGCGCTGGTGAGTATTGGCTGTAGCTTTGTATTTATCATTACACTACTACTAGATGTTCCTGTATCTTTCAGAAGTTTGAATGCCGTCAGAAAATCATAAAAATTCATCGTTGAAAGTAAAGAAACACCACAATCCTTAATAAGTTAATAGCTTCAAAAGTCATAATTTCATCACCAAATAGTAAGTTCTCTTATGGGTAGGGGCTAGGGGTGTAAATAAGTTGAGTCAAGTCGAATTGAGTATTTGTTTACTGGAGTAAGGCTCATGTAATTATTAGTTTGAACTTGAGCTCATTTGCTAAGCTTATATCCGGCTTGTTCAAAAAACATTAAGCTTGAGTTCTTTTGGAAAGTTCGAGTTTGATTCGATAAATAATTAAAATATTTACTATATATTTTATTATACTCCTTTAAATTTAATTTTGAAAAATATTTTAATTGAAGGGAGCAGCTCAACAAATTTATTAGTGAAGTTAGGATGAGTTTGAGCTTGAGCTCATGTAATATACAACCCTAAGTATAGAATTGAGTTTCAACTCCAGCCTATAACGTGAGCCGAGAAATTATTAATGAGTCGAACTTAAGCGAGCTGGTAAGCCGACTCGGCTCACTTACACCCCAAGCAGGGTTTTCAATTGAGGATTTGATTAGTTTAAAAGTGTTATATATTATGCCAAATTATTAGCTAACACAACATATGGTATAAAGCCTACAGAACCTTTACCATTTACCATTACCTCGTTTTGTAGTTTATTGAAGTACTAATCTAATCAGTTATGTATAGGTTTCTATTAGTGTTCATTTTAACCTCCTCTACGTCTATAGTTTATCTCTTGGGGGTCCCAGCAGCCCCTACCCACTACCTGCTTACCCGTTTTTGCATTAAAAGCGGCAAGCGGTCAAAGTGTGGAAAGCATTATTGGAGGGCTCTCTCATCAAAAGAGCAAAAATAAAAGTTATGAGGATTGATAAATTTTTGTGTGCGTGAAGTTAAAAATTTTAGTTGCTGATTTATCCTTTCAGCTAAAAGATTTGAATTGGCTATTTCAGCTGTACTGGAAAGTCTTTTGGCTTTACTATATATGAGTCAAGCCTGCTCAAACTTGACTCCTTAACATACTCGACAAGTTGAGCTTATCAAGCTCGCGAGTCGAGCTCAAACACAATTTTGAGCTCGAGCTCGAACAGAACTACGCTCAACTTGTGAGCTCTTCAAGCCGCTCGTAGATGTGACAGAACTCGGTACAATGATGGACGCAACGACGGAGCTCAAAAGGACAGAGCTCGCGTGTTGCTCGGGACGACAGTGGACGTGTCGACGAATCTCGTGACGACGGAGCTCGACGTGAGACGAGTCGAATTCGACTAGAATTCAAGCTCACGCTCAGTATTTTATAGTTGAGCTTGACTCGAACACCTCCTGACCCAAACTTGATTCGACTCGTCTGCACCTCTAGTTTTAAATAAATCCTTGTTTCTTCTCCAGTCTTATTATCAATCAACACATTAATTTTTATTTTCTGACCCATGTGTTATACAACATAACATGGATGTATGTGTTTTGGTGCTTTATTGTAATAAGAATAAGAATATTAGGATATTGAGTAGCATATTTTAAAAATAATATACCAAAAATACTATTATATTTTAATAGATGGTAAAAACTTTAGGTAATTTTCACATAAATTGCGCTAAAAAGATTGATAGATGATATAAAAGTGAAAAAGCCAAAAAGGGTTAGATAATGGACATGAAAGGGTTAAAAGACAACTTGTCTAAGTCCAACCCATGCAGTACTCTTATTAATACAGATGTTGACCGGAAAACAATAAAAATCGTTCATGCAAAATAAGAATCATTCGTAAAAAGGAGTTATAACAGTCAAAGATAAAGTCGGTGGTAATGATAAGAGGAGTGGAAAAAGGCCACAACTTTCATGAAATAAAGTTTTAACTTAGCAGTAAAGCTTTTACATTGCCATTAGGATCTGAGCTCATAAGCCTTGTAAGGCCCGATCAGTCTGAAGGATCTGCCATTGCCATCATGCCAGCTTTGGTGTGTTTTGTCCAGTACTATTATGATCATGATTCTCACAAGCCTAAAAAATTCAATCGAAATTCGACCTGAAAAATTTAACTTTGGGTCTTAATTCTTAACTCGTTTTAAAATCCTGTTGTGTTTAGGTCGACCTGTTAACTCGGAATCAATTTGAGTTCAATCCCCATCTCGTAGCCCATGTGGCGTCCCCGTTCTGCATCCTGGTTCGCACTAACGCTCGCCGCTTGCGTAGTCTTGACTGCTCACCCCACGTCCCCATCTCACACAGTTGCGCTTACTTATCTTGCACTCTAGCTTGCTGCTTTACTAGTAAATTAGAAATTTTTGTATCATATAATGTATATTTTTAAATTATTATTAAATGTGTAAAATTAAAATTATATATTTTAAATATTTATTATAACTAAAATGCAAGTAAAAATTTTTAATATATGATGTATAGATAGATAATATTTAAAAAAAATTTATTAGAAAATATATTTATTGATAAATAAATTTAATATATAAAATAATTAAATGCAAATTAATTTAATTAAAATGATTAGATTAGCACTTATTATATATTAAATTAAATATTTTTTATTTAGAGTTAAATGTAACAATGATTTTAAATTAGATATAATTAATTTAAATTAAATAACTATTTCATTTAATTAAAATATTACATACATTTAATTAATTTTTATTGAACCATAATAATATTTAAATTAATTATTCAATTTCCTATTTGTACAAATTTAAAAATTGAATTTAAATTAAATAATAGTTATGCTCCTTTTTATAATTTCTCAAAAAAAGTTTTGGTAGATATGTAATCGAAATTTAATTAAAATGAATTTTAAAATAATGGAATTAATTAATGATTATGCTCCTTTTATAATTTTGTTTTCAATTTATTATGATATTAGCTCATCTATGTTCATTTACAAAGGGAATTTTGTCTTTAGATGCTTGAAATTTTATCGATTATTTTTTTATTAATTGTAAGAAATATATATATATATGAAAGTTTTTGGTCTCATAGTACCTTTGCTAGTGATGTCACATGCTAGTGGTCCAGCATTTGAAATCTTCCCTAGTCACTTTGCACAGGTGAACTCTTCTGCTCATATGTGGCTAATCCTATGATGCATTCCCCATTGACATCCCGCATTGACGTTCTCATCGTTGAGGCTTTATTTGGGATAGCTTATTGCAGCTTTTTAAAGCAATTTTTTAAGTTAAAATTTTAACTTTTGTACTAAAAAATTGCTTTAAGAAGTAATAAGAAAAGTCATCCCAAAACGAAGCTTTATTCTCTATTATTACATGCAACCGGTCTCATGATGAGATTTCCTAGCAACCTTGTATAATGGATCGAATTCTTCTTCTCCTTAAATGTAATTGGTTTCATGATGCCTTCTTTGATGTCGTGGAATGCAGATGATCTTATGATGGTTCTTCTCACACGATTGATCTTGTAATGCCTTCCCCAATGAGCTCTTGACATGTTCGAACCGTGTTTTGAACTAGCACATTCTAAGCAGCATGTTGATGTTCTTGTTTTTCATGCTACAAGCATGTTCGAATTTTGGCTCGAATCAAGCTTGAATTAATGTTTCCATTTCAACGAATTTTATTCATAATGGATTTCAATTAGTAATCTACAAATACAATAAGGATAATTTTGTCAAAAATAAATATTTACGAATAATAATTTTTAACAGATTTCAATCAGCTTCTTGTCTTTGTTCTTTTCTTTCTTCTGGAATTTGTAGCAAATTTTGGCTTGGTTTACAATGACTTTCTTACTATTTTTTAAAATAACATTTTTTAATATAAAAAATTTATTCTTGTATTTAAAAATTATTTTAAGAAGCAGCAAAAAAATCGTCTTAAAAGATTAATCTTAAGCTCAGAAAGCAAACTCATGCATCTAACTTCGAAAGTTTAATTAAGAGTTTTTTTTGGCCTTCATTGATTGGCAGAAATTAAATATTATATTTTGAAAGAATTTAATTAAAAATTAAACTTATTTTTAAACTGTACAAACTCATAAAATCTCTCAAATATTATGATTTTATCTTTAGCCGATTAAAAAGTGTGGATTGAATTATAAATTCTTTAAATATATTTTATTGCTTAAAAAAATAAAATTATATTAACTTAGGATGAAAGAACCTTGTTTTTAAAGTGCTTGATAATTGAGTGACTTATGATCTATTTTAGGCAACTTTCTTACTATTTTATTTTTAGATCGAAACTCTACTTTTAAACTTATTTTTTATTATTTAAAAAAAATTCTGTTAGCTTTTATAAATAAAGTATTTTTCTTTATAATCGGCTTTGCAAAAAGTTATAATCATCTCAAACAAACATTAATCTCAATTAAAGTGAAAGTAAAGTGAACTCGAACATGAGTGAGACTAGAGAAAATCTCTTACTTTATCATGAGCTTTTGTTTAAGACAAATTTCATACCGTTTTCTAAAATAAATTTTTAGTATAAAAACTTTATTAAATTAGAATTTTTTATATTACTTTAAAAATTTATTCCAAACAAAAATTTGAATCATCACACTTATTCTCTCTAAAATTAAAAAAATTAATAAGTTTAAACAAAATCAGATTTTATTCAAAAAAAAAATTTGAATCTTATTTTTTATGTATAAAGAATTCAAATTTCTTATCATTGGGAGTACAGCAAATTCCGAATAAAAAAAAGCCATTTAGACCTCCGCCACTCTTCATGCCGCCTCGTAAAAGAGGTCACGCGTCTATGATGACATCCATCTCATCCACCCACGAGAAGAATGTCAGAACAAAAGAAAAAGAAAGAAAATAAAGCACCCATTTTGATCGACACAGCATCTTCACTTCAAACGTAAACAAACCGAACCTCCCATTTTACTATTTTAACAGTACTCAAAGAACAGAAAAACAAAAAAAAGAAAGAAATTTGATAGCTCAGAGATCTTAGAACCAAACATTTAGAAGAAGAACACAGAGGATTAGTCAAGCGATTACTATCAAACTAGTTAAAGACACCAAATTTCATCAACGGTTCTTTTCCAAGCGAAAGCTCCTCCAACCACTCAAACATCCTTTCCCTTCTCTCCATGAATCCTGCAACTCGTCTCCTTCCTTCTCCTTTCTTCTTCGCATTCAAAACCTTTGCAGAGACTGCGTCCTCCGGCGAACACGTACACCCCATCAACCCGCCGCCCAGTAATCTCCTAACCGCATTCCCTCTCTTCTCTACGGTCTTCACGCTGCCGCCTCTAGCCAGTCTCACTCTTATGTCACTCAGCTCCATCTCCGGTGCCATCGCGACACCTAACCTCAACAATCCCCACCCCACCGGCGGCGCCGAGCCTGTGCTCCTCCTCCCACCACTATTTCTGCCGGCAGGCCTGACCCGAGGTTTCGGGCTGGGGTATGCATACAAGGTGTTCGATCTTATGCGTGACAGAGACTGCGGGGCGTCAGAGCTGCTCGCGCAGCTGTTCGACGAATGGCTTCGGCTGACGCTAGTGCTACTGTCGACGCTGACGCTTGCGGTAGAGTCGGAGCGAGACACGAACCGGGTCGGGCCAAGAGGGAGGAGCTGGCCGTGGAAGAAGACGTCCTCGGCGGCGCACATGCTGACGAGCTCAGTGGATGAGTGCTTGCCGCCGCCGGCTAGGATTCGGAACTCGAATTGTTCATCCTTTGGAGGCGAGGCGGCGCTGGCGCTCTCCTCTTTGGGATTGTTGTTGTCGGGTTTGGAGACTGGGAGGTCGGAGAGGGAGAGGGCCTCGTCGGAGTCGGAGTCGGAGTCGAAGGTGACCCACTTGGTTTCATCCGCCATTGTTGTTATGCTTCTGGCGGAGCTCTGACAGATTTTATATAGTGGGAGATGTTAGAAGGCTTAAGTTAGGAAACAGTCATATTTTGGTCATGATAAATTTTAAAAATTAAAATCTATTTTAAGATGGGTTTAATATACAAATTAATTTATTAATTAAAATTTTTAATTATTATTATATTTTAATTTAATTTTTCCTACTACACATAATTACATATAATCTCTTAATTAATTGTTCACATCTAATAATTAGATTTGAAGTTGAGCTCACTACATCATAAACAAATATACATAAATTATATTATTAATATATCACAGAAATTTAAAGTTTTTTTTTCCAAATTAAATGTGAAGCTATTTCTATTTTAATATGATAGAATTTATATTTGTAAAAATAAATTTTTAGCATATTCTAATTTACTTTGTATAGAGATGAGGATAACCGTCATTGAGCATTATCTTGATCGAGCCTAAATCTCAATGCATTTTGACTTGAAAGCTACCAAAATTAAATTCAAAGCCTACTTAAATTTGATTTCAGCAAATGTATAGTAGAACTAAATGTCTGGATTTTGTCCATAGTTATAGAGCACGCAACTCTAAAAAAAAACCTATGAATCGCCCTTCACTCCCTTATAACCATCAAATTGTTGCCATCAAACTGCTTCAAGACTGACGTAATCGGACCACCTCTAGACTGATATCATTGGCTATGGCTTGCATGCTGCCATTCGATGCTATCATTCGAACAACACTTGACCTTTGCTGTAAAAATACACTACCAAATCAACGTTGCTAAATCACCTCCCAACCACCGCCTTCATCCAAAACGCTAGTTGGTCATTGGCATCAGTACACCACCCAACCATCCAAGGGCGGAACCAGCTTCAATTTTGAGGGGGGGCAAAATACAACACAAAAATAATTAAATATTAAAAAATATTATTATATATCTATATATTACGACAAGTTTTTAAAAAAAAAATTAAGCAAAAAAAATAAAGAAAAAATGTAATTAAATAGTCATGAAAAGCATGAAATAAAATATTAGAACTAAATGTGAATAAATATATAGATATTTTAGGGCAAGAAAGGATAAAAGAGATTTTTAGGGGGGGGGGCAAAAAAAAAATTTAGGAGGGGCAAAAAAATTTTTTTTACTCTACTATAACTTTTTTTTTTTTACTCTTATAAAAAAAAAATTTTTTTTTTTGAGGGGGGGCAATTGCCCCCCCTAAGGTGGCAGTGGTTCCGCCCCTGCAACCATCCAACCATTGTCATCGGAACATCGCTTGACCACCAGCAACATTGTCTAACAAATATCACCAAATTATAATCCTTCGACATCTACTAATTATCATCATGCTATAGTCCTTCAATCATCATCGTATGACAACAATCCTCGAATCTCTGACCACTGTCGCTCTGATCATCATCATCTAATCGCTATGAAACAACTGCCACTCAACCAAAATTGTCAGATTATTATCACTCAGCCACAACCATGAGAATACCTCTTGCTTATATCAAATTCACTTTATTTTCTACAAGTTCTCCATACTCTTAAAATATTATCGTCTTTACATCAATGTAGGCAAACTTTGTGTAATCAATACTCACATAATGCAATCATTTCAGCTAGATCAGACTTCATGATTTTTCCACTTTTTAGATATTTCATATAAAAACTATATTCTTACATGTGCAACTTTCATTTATTTGTCAGTAAGCTCAATATTTCTATAAATCTAAGACATAAAATTATCTTATTCCCCTATCATGAATTGTCTCATGGATTGAAAATCGCCATCCTTTTTTTTCCGGGGGGCAATATCTCACAATCATTAGGCAATGCCTTCCAAATCAGCATCTCACAATTTCTCACAGCAGATTTTTACGATTTTGCCACAATTTAAATACTTTTTTAAAAGACAGGGATCCCAAAATCAAAGATAAATTTATTTAATTCTTCTCACTCCTCTTAGGCTTCTAAAAAAATTTTGTACTAAAAATTTATTTTAGAAAATAAAAGGAAAGCTATTCCAAACAAAACGTTACAACAAATACAACAACATAATGTCTTTTAAAGTTATCTTTGATCTAAGGCGACTCTTTGTAATCTTATCTTCAACTGGAGCTACTCCAACCTTCTCACGTATATGCTCATTTAGTATCCTGTCTCTCTAAGGTTAAAGCCACTCATTCATCTGAGTGTCCTCATCTCTGCAACACCTAACTTAGTAATATGCTTCTCTTTTAATGGTCAACATTCGGCACCATAAAGCATTGGTCTAACCACCATCTTATAGAGTTTTTCCTTTAAGTTTGAGGGGGACTTTTCTATTACACAATAAGCCTGATGCATTCCTCCACTTCAATCATCCAATTTAAATTATGCTGATAATATCCCTATCCATTTCACCATCACTCTGAATAATGGATCAAAGATATCTAAAACATATACTCTTATTAATGACTTGATTGTCCAAAGTCACAATCCCCTCAGACCCTCACTAGATATATTATTACAAAAATTTCTTGAACTATAACTAAGGAGCAAATATTGGCTAGAATCATAATATGATGAGTTGGCGCAGCCTAAAATCTAATTAATTAAATTATTTTGAATAAATTTTAAATTAAGATAGGATAACCTAGATGTTGAATCATCGATTCACAAACAAAAGATTAGCTAAATTATAACCCCAAGGCCATACAAAATTACCTTTTTGCCCTCACTTTGCATGATTTAAAATATATGATTGAAGCTGAAAAGCAAAAGTAGCATACCCTAAATTTCTAACATTTTGGCAAATTTTTCAAAAATATTGAGCAAAAAGTCAGCAGCTATATGATTTTGAAGCAATTTGTTCATAAAAGAGAGCCAAAATCTCAATTATTAAAGCAATATGTCAACCTGGATTTGAGCGGATCCTTCGGTCTCTGTAGCACGGATTCTCGAATGACAATATCAAAGCAAAAAAGTTTTTTTTTTTTTTTTTTTATTATTATTATTGTAGGAAATAGTTATAATAAAGTTTTAAAGGAGGTAAAAAATAAATATTTTAATAAAAAATTGTCAAATAGTTAAACTGAAAGTGAATTCGACTCACTAGTTTGGTTTGTCGGTTGGGAGTTTGATTATCAATCAAGAAATTTTGGCTTTAAATTTTATGTATGCGATGTGCTTGTTAGGGGTGTCAAAACGGGTCTACGGGTCCAACATGAGTTGACCCAACATGAATCGACGACTTGTTTGATTAAAAAACAGGTGAGTATGACGGCAGGCGAGGCAGTACAACAAAAGGCAAGGACCAGCGTGGGATGAGGCGGTGTTAGTGCGGCTCAAGGTGCAGTGTCAACATCGACCAGTCTTGCGAACTAGACGTTCAAGTCAGGGTTTGAGTATTTGACTCGTGCTGATTGGTGCCGGACGGTTTAGGACGGAGGACACGCAAGCATGGATGGCTGCGATTTGACTAGAAGAAGTCAAGTGACACGCGAGCACGGATGGCAGACGCGACCAGACGTCCAAACGAGCTCATGCTCTCACACTAGACGCGGTAGCTATTTTCCTGTGTCAAATCGGATTGCTTTCGAGTTTCCAGATTAATCTGAACCTGACTCGATTTTGCAAACGGGTTGATAACTTGAACACAAATCCGAACGCAACCCTTATGACAAACAAGTTGACTTGAATCCGAAATTTTTCTGATCGGATCAGATTTTGACACTCTTAGTGCTTTTGAATTTATCCTAAATGTAAAAAAAAAAAAAAATAAATAAATAAAGTGAAAGCGAAAGTGTTTGTGGACAGTACGTAGTGGATCAGCGTAAGTGGGAAAGCAGAGCAACCTCAGCAGTCACTATAAATTTGTTTTTATTTTACTTTCTCAGGACATTTGCTGCTGCTGTTGTTTGGCAGTTTATCGTTTACTGTTTTGTTTATTGAGTTCCATTTTGAATGCGGGAAGCAAAGAAGCTTCTTCTAGCAGATCTGATATGTCTGTGTTTTATCATATATATATATTATGAAGTTTTATTATTGGTGATATTATATTATCACTATATTTTATTATATAATATATATTCACCTTTTTTTTTTCTTGAATCAGATACTAATATTTACCATATCTTCTACAATATGAACTTTCTTAGCTGTTTCACTTCTTTTATTATTTTACTAAGACATTCTTATTGTTTCTTAAAACAGCATTTTAGTATAAAAATTTAATTTTTGTACTAAAAAGTTGCTTTAAGAAACAGTAAATAAATCGTCGAAATGAAACATAAAGCTATCTCAAATCAAAGCCTAAGCCTATGTATTTTTTTTTAATGTATAAAAAAGAACTCCTTTGTTAATGTACTTCTCATGATGGAAGACCATGAAAGATGCTGACATGAAATGAGTGTAATTTTTCATTATTACATGTTTTGCAATGCTCATATAAATAAAACATGTAAATGGCTCCTTTACCAAATAAATCCAACCAAAAAGCAGCTAAATTCCTTTACTTTTTAGGCATGCAATGGTATAGAGTGGTGAGAATATATTATGAGCATAAGATATATTTATTATTAACAAGTTAAATATTGTAAGAGGATAATGAGAATTTTATATAATTATTAAAAATTTTGTTTGTTGTATTAAACATTTTAAATAATTATTGAAAATTTAAATATCTCATTAAAATTTACTCTTTTGTATTTCAATTATTGTTATATATATATATATATATATATATATATATATATATATATATATATATATATATATATATATATATATATATATATATATATATATATATATATATATATATATATATATATATATATATAAAGAGATGGGTGGATATCATATTTGACAAATCTATCAATTTTGTATATTAATATCATTATAATATTAATTTATCACATTTTTAGATATAATGCCGATTTTTTTTACAAGATAGCAAGAAATATTTATTTATTTTTTGAAATTCAGAGCCTTCAGAGTTGAAGCTTGTATATTAAGGCTATAAAAGACTATAAAATACACATTTCATAAAAGTCAAGAGAAATAAAGCGAAAAAAGAGGACATTGAATATGCCCTGATCAAAACCACAAATAAAAGAATTAAAAGGACTCGGACGGGCTTGAAACATGAATCACAAAAGTGCATAACAAGCACATTATGTGTTGAGATGGATGCAAAAAAAAAAATCTTTTAATAAAGAAGAGGAGGGGAAGTCACAAGCGTCATCCGACATCAACACATCAATTAGTCTTATTATGATCAATAATATTGTAAAAAGTAGCAATAGAACTCTTCCATTGGCAAGCCTAGAATGGTCAGTAAAAGTCATATCCACGAAGCATAAAGATGCAGTCATGAGGAGGATGGTAAACTTTATAGGCTCAACCATTCAAATAAGGAAGAAAAAAAAAACTTTGTCATGAATGGACTATTTTTTAATAGCCAATGTGAGAAAAGAGAGTATGAAACTATTCCATTTGGTCCATATTCTACTAGAGCTGCACATGGAGAAATTATTTCTCTCTCTTTTGAGAAGATTTTGTGAGATCAAATAAAGAAGGGGACTAAAAGAGTTCACCCTAATTTCAACCACACAAAAAAAGTTCCAAGTTTAAAGAAGAAATAAGGTGCTTGAAATACTATCATTCCCATAAAAAAGTGTGACCAATTTATGCCTCTAAGGTTGGGTACACCATGTTTGATGATTAGGATTAAATGGTGGAGGATGCTTGGATTTTTTTTCATGGGATCATATGGTTGAGGGGATAAAGAGTTGAAAGCTCATAGATGAAAATATTTGATTTCGATGGGACATGGCCAAGCCTTGAAGAAGAATTAGGCTTCGTTTGGGACAGCTTTTTTACTGCTTTCTAAAATGGAGTTTTAGTACAAAATTTTTTATTTTTGTACTAAAACTCCGTTTTAGATCGAAAGCAATAAAAAAGCCGTCCCAAACGAAGCCTTAGACGTCGAATTGATGTTAGGGAAAGAAGAAGAAGGGTCCTCATTTAAAAGGAGGGAGGAGATCCAGCATTGAACTTTATGATGTCAAACTAGTGTAAAGGATAATAAGAGCATGTGACTTATTGGATTTAGGCTTTATTTGGGACGACTTTTTTACTGCTTCTTGTTAAAATTTTTGTACTAGCAAGCTGCTTTAAGAAACAGTAAAAATGTCATCTCAAACGAAGCCTTAATCACAATTGAAGGAGGATCGCGACGTCATCAATGTAGCCAAGGGGAATAATAGGAGGTTAGGTAGTACGTAAAGGATATTGGTGAGAAGTATGGTTGAATGATCCACACCCCAGACCTGACATTGATTTTGAGAAGCAAATTAAGGATCTTGAAAAATAACTCTTTCTTATGGTGAGTGATCCTAATTTGACCAGGAAATGCCTACAACTTAGTTTATCGAACGCAAGTGAAATTGATATGAGATTTTCTTGCTATGTGGTCATCCAAAATCAATGAAATATCAATTTTGTTGACAAATTTTGAATTATAGTTGAGCTCCAATAGAATAGGGCCAGATTCAATATTTATATATTTAATGCTTATGAATTTGTGAATTAATTATATTTGTTCAAAATTATAAATATACTAGTTAAAAAAATAATGAAATATGAGGAAAAGTTTGTCTGCGTGTGCCAATGGAAAGATGTTGGTGTGGTCAAATTGCGTGGTCGCTATTCTTGCATGACGTTAGCTTTCTCTAATAACGGGGACAGGTGGGGCTCCACTTTAGCAAAGAAGAAATTATTTTGTTCATCATGATTGTTATTTAATGATGGTTTTACAGTCTTTGAGGGAGAGATTATTAAGTGCGGGGTGTTCGAATGCGTTCTGAGATCAATTCAGACTCATCGCGTCAATTAATGTATTGTGCATTGTGTATTGAGAGATGTGACGCGTCCGAATTAACCTCAGTATGCATCAGAATATAACACCTAATAATTTTTCCTTTGGGGAAAAAAGTGATTTTTAAATCATTTATATGAATATTGCATTATTTTATCAGTTTGTCTATCACTCGTTTTGGATAAGTTGAAAAATAGTTTAATTAGTGTTTATCATTACTCTGAAAATTTGATAGAGGATTTTTGCAAACTAACATACTCAAATGGGAAAGTAGTATGCATTATGGACAAAATTTAATAAGAGATGCATTAAAAAGACATTTCTAGAAATAGCTATCAAATTTTAAAGTTTATATATTTAAATTATAATTTTTGTTTTAATTTCTAACACTTCCATCAACTATATTACGATGCTCGTTGGAACTCATCAGATCACGATTGAGCCCATCAAATGTATTATTCCTGAGAGTTATTTATGATTTTCTTATTTTCATCGCTGATCATTTGACTTATGGAGGACTCCACGATTCATCTAGACCTTAATCCATTTATGCTTTTGTTTGCAATTTAACGTGAGCGAAAAAGGGAGAAGAATGCAAAGGCCCTGAAGAGGGAGACGGTCAATGCTTCTCCGGTTAGCTACCATGAACAGAAGAGTACGTGTGAACTGTAACAGGGCAATTGGGCTAATAGATGTAATGATAGGGTTAGCAATTTTAATGAGAGAGATTACTTTTATTTAATTTTAGTATTTTGGATACTATGGATATAAATAGTATACTTTATGTGCAAATCATATAACTCTTATTGTTTTGAGTGCTATGTACATGGAAAAAATATATATTATTATACTTATATTGTCATTTATTAGGAGTGTTTTAAATGAAAATTTGAGGAGGATAAAATATTTGGCTTTATTCTATACTCATTAATATTTGTTCTAATAAAGAAGGATTTCCCTAAAAGTAATTATCAATTAGACAAATTAAATGAGACAATTTAATTTTAACTTAAATTAATCTCTACTTTATTCATGTGGTATACATATTGAAAAAAGAATAAATGGTTTCTTCTTAATGATATGGACATAGTTGGATTAATCATGGATGTATATAATTTTTTTGTTTATTAAAAATACAAAAAAAAAATCAAAATAATATTTTAGAAGCCATCTAATTTCTTTTTTTATTTTTGCAAAAATGAGATTATTATGTAATTAAACTTATGTGACTTTTTTAGCACGTTTAGATCAAGAAGAATTAAATTGGATTTATATGAGGGTCGACTATAATCACATGATTGTTCAAGTACATTTTGACTATAAACATTTGAATCAAATTGGTCAAAGGATGAGGCGACTCTCCCCCTACTTGATGTGCAATTTACTCAGCCTATACGAGTCATGTACGTCTGACCTTCACCTACCGCTCAATTTTTCATGTTAAGCAACATTTAATCTCCTCCAACTACTTTTATGGAGGGAGATCCAGATCTACTTAAAATCACGACGCCCTCAAATTCATCGACTCCCCCGACTCTTTTTATGAGACGCTCCAGATTATGCACAATTTAAACGTTAAAAAAATTTTAAGCCATTAAGACATCTAAAATGCTTGAAAACATGGACTATTTATGACATTGGGTTTTTTTTTTTTTGGAATATTTAGGCCAATTAAGGCAAACACACACACATCACATACACGAGAATTCAACGCAAGACCTCTTGGTTGGTAACTAAAGCTCCCAACCAACACATCAAGGTGAGTTGCACACATTGGGTCGTTTAAAAGAGAATATTATTATGTGTAAGAAAAAAAAATTCAATACAATAATAATTTTCTAACTCCTCAACTCAAAACAAAAATTTCTTATAAATGCTTTTGACTCTCACAAGTCCTCATAAATATGACTCGTCAATAATGTCGAATTACTCTTGTCAATAATCAAATTATTAGGGTTGAACAAACCCTACCCCTAATTAAGAACCTTAATTAAGAAGAGAACATGGTAGGGTACATCCTTTGGGACCTTTTCACACTCATTGCCTTGCCATCTAGTCAAAGCAAGTTGGTCATGGAATTTGTTGCCTTGGCTTTGAGGGAATTGCTAGGGTGGAGAACACCCATAATGTGTCTTTTTACTAATCTAATCCACCACTAATAATCAAATTTCTTGAAAAATAAAAAATAAATAAATGCATTAACAAAAAAGTGTTTTGTCAACTTGACATTTATTAGTAATTAGTATATTAAAAAGCTTGGGGAGACAGTTTGATAAGCTATTCAGTTGGAGATAAACTAGAAAATTACTAATACACTATTAGTGTTAGGAATCTCATAACTTAGACTTTTGGGCTGATGGAGCCATTGTAAGCCCAAACCAAATAAAAACTAATTTTTGGCCCAAATCTCTACCCTAATTATCAGGCCATGATGAGCTTGGGCCAAGCTCTAATCCCTAATTCAACTATATTTAGTTCATCCATACAAGAACCATCTATTACATAGACTTATACTTCCCAACAAATTATTAAATAGTGTATTATTATAAACAAATAAATTTATTAGTATATAATTACATTCTTAGATTTCATTTGGAATAACTTTCTTATTGCTTTTTAAAACAATTTTATAATACAAAATTTAAACTTTTGTACTAAAAAAATATTTTAAAAAGCAAAAGAAAGCTGTCCCAAACGAAGCCCGAATCTCTTTGATAAAAGCCAGTAATTATACCTTCTTGCCGAAAAATATCATCCAGTCAATTTTTATTACTGAAACAATTTGCTAATTCTAGATTTAATTGATGGCATGGGCTTAGGGCCAGCTTGGTACAAATTGACCCATTAGTAATGGGCTTTAGTCAAAGTTGTAAGAAACAAAAGCTTAAAATGTCATACTTTTGAGGGTTTTGTTATCATAATTAATGTAAGCTAATAGCTGTTTTCTAAACAAAATTGATTAAAGCTTGATAATGATATATTAGTGATATTTAATTTTAGGAAAATATTAATTAATTCTTATCCTTAGAATTTACATGTTAGAATTCAAAAAAAAAATGATAAAAAATGAAGCCCACATCATTGGGCTACCAATAAGATAGGGTACAATGTCTCTTTTTTAGGATTAATTATTCTATGCGTCACGTCAGCTCTTCACTCGATACCGTTGATGTGACGCATTCTGGTTGGTCTCCGGACGTTCTGCATCCGGTCTCCGCACAGAGTAATGTCTCCTTTTTTAGGTTTTATTGGGGTGGCTTGAGGCTTCATTTGGGACAACTTTTGCTACTGCTTTCAAGAAATTTTTATACAAAAAAGTTGTTGTATAAAACAATAAGAAAATTATCTCAAAAAAAGAAAGCCTAAGTTTCATGTTTTTGCTTTTAAAACTCTTTTTTGAACCACCATCTCAAAAATGCTTTCCAACAATATATTTGTAAAAGACAAATATTTAAAATAGCTACGAAAAAGCTATCATACAAACATAAATTATTAAAATAAATTATTTTAGCAAAAAATTTCAATTAAAATTATATATATATAGCTCGAAACAAAATATCCACAAAATAAAAGAAAAAAAAATCATCTAAAAATATGCTTGAAGACATGCAATCTTAAAAAACTGAATGACATGAAATGAAGAGGATAACATGCAAAAAAATAAAAGTTGGAGGCTTCACTAACATTCCAACTATAAAAATTTAATAATTTTCGTGACAACATTATCATCGATCATACTTCCATTTTTTTTTCATTTTCAAGGCTTAGTGAAAATTTAAGTATTGTTTGTTTAGTTGAAAAATAAATATAAGTAAAAAGAATATTTATATCACAAATATCAAATAAACACAAATAAAAAAGAATAATATGGCCCAAGCTTCCACAAATCATCTGGCATAGTGCACTCCAAGAAAGCTCTATTTAAGTTTATATTCTTCAAGTTCATATCTATTAATATAAATTAATCAAGCAAAAGCAATTAAAAATTATATATATCAAAATATAATATTATATTCTTTTTTCAAAATTGATATACAATATACATGAGTTCCATTCATTCATTCATAGTCTATTTTTTAGCTCATGATTACAAAAGAATAAAACTAAAGAAAATACAGAAATAAAATAAAACCTGAATCCTAGATCTACCTCACTCCCTTGGATTCTGACCCCTTTCTAAAAAAATAGGTAAAACTATAGAGTGAGCTAATAACTCAATAGTTTATCAAACCCTACAATTAAAATCAATAAAAAACAATATGAACAATATGCATATAATCATTCAATCTCTATCAATATGAACAAATAACTATAAACAATATGTAATATCAATGAAACAATAATATGTCATATGATCAATAAATATTAGTACAACTAGAACAGTGATCGATGACTAACTAAATATATATATATATATATATATATATATATATATATATATATATATATATATATATATATATATATATATATATATATATATATTATAAGCATACAAACATTGACTCCGGTTAAAATTAAACTTGTACTGCAGTAACATTGTATTATCAGCTTTTTCCTATTTATAGCTCTGTATAGCATAGGTTCATATCTATCAAACATTAGACAGTTTCTTTATCTCTGTTCTGTCACTTTCTCGCTCTGTCTTCCTCTTCCTCTTGGGTTCGCAACATGGTATCAGAGCAAACCATGACCGATCAAAACTCGCCGGCACGCCCAGCTCCAACCACCGCTCCTCCCTCCTCTATCTCAGACTTCACTGTGCCGGCCCCTCTAAAGTTCTTGATTTCAAACCTCAAGAATCTTGTGCCGACACAACTTACCGCAGACAACTACACAATTTGGCGTCTCCAACTCTTTCAACACTTCACTGCAAATGGATTCGCCGGACATCTCACCGGATCTTCCGTCTGCCCCTCTGATCAAACCGATCCCAACTTCTCAGGTTGGAATCTCATAGACAAGAACCTCATCTCCGCTCTTCTCTCCACAATCTCTCCATCCATCTTGCCATACGTGATCTCCTCTTCCACTGCTCATGAGGCATGGATCACCCTGGAAAAGCGCCTGCAATCGGCCAGTCGTTCAAGAGTCATTCAGCTCAAGAACGAGCTTCATCAAATTCAAATGAAGGAGAGCTCTATGCAACAATATCTTGCAAAGATTAAATCCATCGTGGACACCATCGCAGCTTCCGGATCCAATGTAGATCAAGAAGACATTCTAATATACATTCTCAACGGCCTACCGGCCGCATACAACTCCTTCAAAACCTCAATTCGGACGTCCATGATTCCCATAGATCTCGATACTCTCTATTCGCTCCTGTGCAGTGAAGAAATACACGTGCAGCGAGAAGTTGGGAAAGATGGAAATACCTCATCTGATCCCACAACTTTTTACTCAAATACCTCCTTCAACAGATCTCGGAACAACAAGAAAGTCTTCAGGAACAAGAATACGGCCACATCCTCGTCTCCATTCAACAATAGCCAACCAGGGAGCTCGACAACTAGACCCATTTGCCAAATTTGTGGCAAACAAGGCCACGTGGCCATAAACTGCTGGCACAGGTGTAATCCAAATTACGCCCCTTCCAAATCCCGTCCGCCGAGAGCCTTGCTCGCTCAAAATTCATCCAACGCAAATCAAGAATGGGTTCTTGATTCGGGAGCATCGACACACATTACACCGGACGTCTCCAACCTCAACTATCCTTCATCTTACCGAGGATCGGACGTCGTGTCTACAGCAAACGGCTCCTCACTTCCAATTCACAATACCGGGCACGACATTCTCCCATTACCGGACACTGATCGTAAGCTACATCTGAGTAACTTACTTCATGTTCCCTCTCTAAAACACAATCTCTTATCTGTTTCAAAGCTAACTACTGATAATTCTATTCGCATATGCTTTGACGCTAACGGTTTTACAATTAAGGATATGCAGGATCATCGAACACTCATTCATGGGCGTCTCCGTAACGGCTTATACCAGATTCAGCCATCCACGATAGCGCCAATCTCAGCCCTGCAAACGTCAAGAATCAAGGCAAACCAGTGGCATGACCGTTTAGGCCACCCTCACAACCACATTCTTTCTATTTTAGCAAAATCTATTCCAGATATAAAATCTGGTTCTTCTTTTTCCATTTGCAATGTGTGTAATATGACCAAAAGCCATAAACTAGTCTTCAATAATAGCAAATCTGTTTCCTCTGCCCCGTTTCAGTTAATCCACTCGGACGTATGGGGTCCGTCGCCTCAAGAATCTCTAGATGGTTTCAAATATTACGTTCTGTTTATTGACGATTATACACGGTTTTGTTGGATTTATCCCATGTTTTACAAGCACGAAACATTAACCAAATTCAAGATTTTCTGTAATCTCATCTCAAATCAATTTAATACCAAATTGAAAGTCTTCCGATCGGACGGAGGAGGTGAATTCACAAGCACTGACTTTAAAGATTTTTTAGCTTTTCAGGGGATCATTCATCAAATCAGCTGCCCGCATACGCCCGAGCAAAACGGAGTAGCCGAACGCAAGCATCGACATCTGTTGGAAATCACACGTACTCTACTTCTAACAGCATCACTCCCGGATCGTTTTTGGGCCGAATCCCTCTTCACAGCAAACTATCTCATCAATAGGATTCCGTCTAAATCACTGTCCTACCACACTCCATATCAAAGACTTCACGGCAAGGCGCCTTCCTACTCTCACCTCCGTATTTTCGGGTGCCTCTGCTTCCCCTAGCTCAAACCCTACATAGTAAACAAACTATCACCAAGATCCCAAGAATGTACATTCTTGGGGTACTCCTCAGCACATAAAGGCTATAAGTGCTATAGCATGAACACCGGTAAGATATTCATTTCCCGTCATGTTGTGTTTCACGAACACATATTTCCCCACGCCTCAAACTCCACAGCCCGTTCACCTCTCACAACCCCTGTAACTAGCCCTACACCACCGCTTCTCCTAATCCCTCACTCCACAACTTATCACAAACAGCAAATAAATCATAATCCTACACAAACCACTATACATCCCTCCGTCCAACACATCAACACTATCAACCCACACCAAATAGACACAGACTTATCAAACACCACCACCTCAAATCAAGATCGGGCAGACCACTCTACCCACGAACAAGTATCCAATTTGGAATCTCAGATCACCTCAGCCCCATCTCATCCCATTACCACCAGATTAAAATCCGGCATTACTAAACCCAGGCAACTTCTTAATCTTCTAACCACCGAAACTCAACTCACACCCACTAGCTACACGCAAGCAGTCAAACATCAAAAATGGAGGTCAGCCATGTCTGACGAATTCCTCGCACTCCAACAACAAGGGACGTGGTCGTTAGTTCCCAAACCACACAACACGCCGATTCTTGGTTCAAAATGGACCTACAGAATTAAAACTTTACCATCCGGCGAAATTGATAAATACAAAGCGCGGCTCGTCGCTCAAGGTTTCTCTCAACAATTTGGGATAAACTACAATGAAACATTTAGCCCGGTCGCCAAAGTTCCCACAATACGCATACTACTAACGTTGGCTTTACATCGTAAATGGTCGATAAATCAATTGGACGTTTCTAACGCTTTTCTTCACGGAGAACTATCGGAAGATGTTTACATGAGGCAGCCAACCGGATTCGTAGACTCTCAATTACCAGATCATGTATGCAAGCTGCATAAATCTCTCTACGGATTAAAACAATCCCCGCGCCAATGGTTCAAGAAACTCACCACATTTCTACTACAATTCGGCTTCAGGTTTAGTCGCTCCGATCCCTCACTTCTTCTCTACACAAATAAAAATGTTCATATTTACTTTCTAATATATGTCGATGACATCTTATTGACAGGCAACGACATGGAAACAATAAAACGTCTCCTAGCTCATCTACACGCCACCTTCAAGATCAAGCAAATGGACAACTTATCTGTATACTTGGGCATTCAAATCACACATACAAAAGATTGCATTCTCCTGCAGCAATCACACTACGCCACCAAAATTCTAGAGAAAGCGGGTTTCTCTAACTGCACTCCTGCGGCAACACCTACAACCTCCAAAGCCGTTCCAACAGACCAAAACAACCAGCCTTACTCGGACCCAACGCTTTACCGCACCATAGCTGGCTCATTACAATACCTATCCATCACTCGCCCCGATATAGCTTTCGCCGTTAACTCCATCTGTCAACATATGCACAACCCAACGATACTGCACTTTCAAGCATTAAAAAGACTACTCAGATACGTCAAGGGAACCACAACGATAGGCATAAGGATTGCTCGAGATGATCTTCAGCTGCGAACATTCGTCGACGCCGACTGGGCAGCGGATTCCGTAGATCGCAAGTCAATCACCGGACATTGTACGTTTCTCGGATCAACCCTCATATCCTGGTGTTCCAAGAAGCAAACCACTGTGGCAAAATCCTCCACCGAGGCTGAGTATCGGGCGTTATCCACGGCGGTCTCGGAAGTAATATGGCTCCGGCGACTCGTAGAAGAACTTCAAATACCGCAAAAATCACCTACCGTTATTCATTGTGACAACACCTCGGTGATCGCCTTAGCTCATAACCCCGTCTTCCACGCCCGTACAAAACATATCGAGATAGATCACCACTTCATCCGTGATCATCTCGACTCAGGACAGATTTCGGTCATACATCTCAGCTCTATTGACCAAATTGCAGACATTTTTACCAAATCTCTTTCGGTCGCCAGATTTACATGTCTTCGAAACAAATTGAACATTCAACCACAGAACGATCAATTTGAGGGGAGATATAAGCATACAAACATTGACTCCGGTTAAAATTAAACTTGTACTGCAGTAACATTGTATTATCAGCTTTTTCCTATTTATAGCTCTGTATAGCATAGGTTCATATCTATCAAACATTAGACAGTTTCTTTATCTCTGTTCTGTCACTTTCTCGCTCTGTCTTCCTCTTCCTCTTGGGTTCGCAACATATATATATATATATATATATATATATATATATATATATATATATATATATATATATATATATATATATATATATATATATATATATATATATATATATATATATATATATATATATATATATATATATATATATATATATATAAGAGGTCAATAAACTCTATCATTTTTATACTTTTATTTAATTGAGTTAAAATTTAGGTTATAACTCAATTTCTCTATCACACCCACAACCCTGTATGTAACTAGAGTACCTACATGCCTTTGAACTAATATGATTAGATCATCCATTTGCATACACAACAAGACAACTATATTCAATTCTAAAAGAAATAATGAGGGAAAATATTAATGTTTTTTATTTGAACTACGATTGAATTTAACTTCAAATAATTTTGGAGGACACTTCGAATAGGAACACACCTTCTTTGAGGTATCTTCAAACAGGATGACACCTTCTTTGAAGCAACTTTGAATATGATTGAAACTTCTTTGAAGCATCTCCAACATGATTGAACCTTCTTCAAAGCATCTTTAAACATTGTTCAAAGAAGATTTGAATATTGCTCGAAGCACTAACATATAATAATTGATAACTACTTTGAAAAACCTCTAAACAAAGATCTACGAACATGCTTCAAACTTGTTTTGAAGCATCTTCAAACATAATTTGAGGCATTCTTAAAAACATAGTTTAAAGCTCCTTCGAAGATTATAAATCATTATTTGAAGCATATTAAAACAATGATCAAATCATTGTCAAAGATGAATCGATCATGGCCGAAGATGAATCAATCATTGTTTGAGGATTGGTGGAGCAGTAATTGATCATGCTTAAAGATCTTTTTAATATGTAATATTATATTTAAATGTATTTTGGCTTTATTTATAGGCATTAGGATTTAAGGTTTATAGTGATCATCTTCTATATTCCATTATCTCCTAAATAAACCAAATGAAGAACATTATTGACGTCATAAAAAATCAATGCAGAAAAGTTATTATTGTGAAAAATCATCGCATCTTGAAACATGCATGATGCAGCGCATAGAAGACTGATGCAGCGCATATTGAGGCCAGCATCACTTACCGTTAGCTTACAGCTCCCACCTCCACCTTTTACTCTATTCGGTTATGGCCAGTACTACTTTACCTTTTTGGTTGTTAGTCCTCTTTTAAGTATTTCTCATTTAGTGCTTTTATTTCAGTATTTTAGCTACAGGTATTATATACCCTGAAGAGCTGCAGGAGAGAGCAAACTTGTCTTTACACTAAACTTACTTTCTTCAATAGAAATCCCACCCGGGCTCATCACCGCCTGGGGTCTTACTGTTCTATTGGCTGCCCTTGTTTTTCTAGCTTTTTCTTGCAGGGTCTTTTGCGGAAGCTTTCTCGACGGACGACGATCTTGGGCTGCATTAGCGTGGTATCAGAGCTGAGTCCCGGGAGATGGCAGACAAAGGCAAGGAGCCGGCCGCAGAAGACGCAAGGAGTCTGGAAGCATTGTGGAGGAGCCAGGCCAACATCACACGATAATTGGAGGCATTGTCGGCCGATGTACAGTGCCTCTCTATCGAAGTGCGCCGCGAGTTCAATCTCAATCGTACAAGGAATACACCCCATCAGCTACGTCGAGAGCCAGAGCCACCGATGGTTGTTGGGAGGCGACTGGTATGGGCCTTGGATGGAATGGGCGCCGAAATTCCCATACCATCTATGATTACTCCGATTCTGAGGGGGAATCACAAATGCAGAGAGAATTTGATCCACTGGAATCTGAAGAGGAAGAGGAAGAAGTGAATCAGCCAGCGGATACCTGCAGACCACGCCGGCGACAAACACAGTTCGGTGGCCAACATGAATTCAAGGTTAAAATCGACATACCTTTCTTTGATGGGCATTTACACATAGAGGATTATTTTGACTGGGAAAAGGCCGTTGAATTTTTTTTTTAATACATGGAGACCGAACCAATGAAGCAAGTGAAATATGTGGCATGTCGCTTGCGAAGCGGAGCTAGTGCGTGGTGGACACAAATATTGCAGACGAGGCAACGGGAAGGCAGAGGACCCGTGCGCACTTGGTCACGGATGAGGCAGTTGCTGCGTACACAGTTTTTGCCTACAGATTATGAGCAAATCTTGTACATGAAATACCAACAATGTCTACAGGGAAATCGTTCTGTTAACGATTACACGGAGGAGTTTCATCGCCTAAGTGCCAGAAATAATTTACACGAATCGACTAATCTATTGGTCGCTCGATACATCGGTGGGCTCAAATACAGCATTCAGGAAAAGCTTGAGTTGAACTCCATTTGGACCCTTGCTCAGGCCATTAATTTTGCTCTAAAGGTGGAAATGCAGCAGAACAGAACTCCCAGGTTTATGAATCCACGACGGTCACCTGTAGCTGTATCCGGCGACCCGAGCAAAGGATCGTCGTCATCTATCAAAATCGCTACAATGAGTCTGCACATCCGGATAAGCAATCCGCTCCAATTTTGGAAGGGAAACAATTGCCGAAAGTCAAGTCTACTGCTTCTAACAATCCTTATGCCAAGCCATCCTCCCTCAAGTGCTTTCGTTGTTTTCAACCTGGACATAAGTCCAATGAATGTCCCCAACGACAGCAACTACAATTGTTGGAACCGGAAGAAGGCGAGTTGGTGACCCTGTCCAAAGCGGAGGATGAGTTAGATGTCGAAGACGTTGAAGGAGATGAGGGAGACCCGCTGCTGTGTGTATTGGAAAAACTACTAATAGCTCCTCGCCTGAATACTATGTCTCAAAGAAATGCCATCTTTAAGACCCGATGTACTATCAACGGCAAGGTTTGCGACCTTCTTATTGACAGCGGCTGCACATAGAATATTATTTATCGATCTGTTGTACAAGCTCTCCAACTTAAAACGACACAGAATCCGCAGCCATACAAAATCAGATGGGTAAAAAAAGGGATTGATATCTCAGTCACCGAAATGTGCCAAATTACCTTCTATATTGGACGACAATACGCGTGCGAAGTGCTGTGCGACGTCTTGGACATGGACGTATGCCACTTAATCCTGGGTCGTCCCTGGCAATTCGATGCTGGAGTGACTTATGATGGGCGAGCTAATGCCTACTCGCTGGACTGGAAAGGAAGGCGCCTCCGCTTATTATCGGGCTCTCGCGATGGCAAAACTTCAAACACAATTACCTCCTCTGCTGCCATGATGCAAATAGTCTCCAGTCCTACTCTTTTATTAAATTGGAAAGATGAATCAGCTATGTGGGCCATTGTCGTTACTGATGCCCTCACTTCCCAAATAGCACCTACTCCAGAATTAGTTGAAGAGTTACTAGAAGAGTTTCGGGATGTATGTCCAAATGAGCTACCCGCAATTCTTCCTCCCTTACGCTCAATCCAGCATCAAATTGACTTCATACCGAACGCCTGCTTACCAAATCTGACGCACTATCGGCTGAACCCGACAGAACAGAAAGTTATGCAAGGCATCGTGGAAGAACTAGTGAACAAACAACTTATTCAAGAGAGCATTAGCCCCTATGCCGTCCCGGCCTTACTGGTTCCTAAAAAGAATAGTGAATGGCGTTTATGTGTCGACAGTCGTGCTATAAACAAGATAACGATCAAGTACCGTTTCCCGGTACCCAGAATTGATGAACTCATTGACAAGTTGGTCGGAGCCTCCGTCTTTTCAAAGCTAGATTTGCAAAGTGGTTACCACCAAATACGTATTAGGCTCAGTGACGAATGGAAGACGGCCTTTAAGACTCCATTGGGGCTCTACGAATGGCGTGTAATGCCATTCGGATTATGCAATGCACCGTCAACATTTATGCAAATGATGCAAGAAATTTTGAAATCAGTATGGGGCAAGTTCTGCATTTCTTATTTTGATGACATCCTTGTGTACAGTGAATCCGTGGAAGTCCACCTAGATCATCTCCTACAACTTTTTGTTAACTTACGAAACAACAAGCTATTTCTTAACCTTCCCAAATGTGAATTTGCCACTTCTCAGGTTCTTTTTCTCGAGTTTGTGGTGTCCAGGGAAGGCGTCCAGATGAACCCAAGCAAGGTGGAAGCTATCCTCAATTGGCCTGCCCCACGTTCCTTCTTCGAGATCAGGAGTTTTCATGGCCTAGCTAATTTCTACCGGAAATTCATTAAAGGGTTCAGCATCATCATGAGTCCACTTACGGATTGTTTGAAGCTGAAAGTATTCCAGTGGGGCGAACAATAGCAGCGCAGTTTCGATGCCATCAAAGCTGCCTTAACCTCGGCGCCGGTTTTGGCCATTCCCTGTTTTGACAAATTATTTACGGTGGAGACCGATGCCTCTGGAATAGGCATTGGTGCTGTTCTATCCCAGGAAGGTCGTTCGGTAGCATTCTTCAGTGAGAAATTGTGCCCATCTCGGCAGCGATGGTCAGCATATGAATAGGAATTGTATTCCGTCATTCGAGCTCTTAAAGAATGGGAACACTACCTCTTACATCAAGAATTTGTAATTTGTACAGATAATAGAGCTCTACAATTTATAAACAGTCAAAAACATGTCAATAGGATGCACACCCGATGGGTATCCTTCCTTCAGAAATTTTCATTCCTCCTCAAACACCAGTCCGGAAAACAGAACACCGTTGCGGATGCACTAAGCCGAAAGAACATGTTGCTAACTCAACTTCAAATAGAGTTCACTAGATTAACGTCAATCCAACAACTATATGCAACTGATCCAGACTTTGCAACCATTTGGGGACAATGCCAACAAGGCCAAACTGTTTCAGATTTTTGTATTAGGCATGGATTTCTTTTCCATCATAATCTCCTCTTATCTTCGTGGAGGCAACACCTGATTAAAGAAGCACATTGTGGAGCCCTTGCCACCCATACAGGAAGGGATAAATCTCTAGCACAAATGAAGAGCCATTTCTACTGGCCGAGACTTCGCCGGGAAGTATTTCGGTTCATCGACCGCTGTTCAATCTACCAAAGCTACAAGGGTGGAGCTCAAAACACAGGTATTTATTTACCCCTACCTGTTCCCGATTCTATTTGGGAAGATCTCAGTTTGGACTTCGTCCTCGGTCTACCCCGCACAAAGAAAGGTAACGATTCGATCATGGTAGTTGTCGATCGTTTCTCAAAAATGGCTCATTTCATCTCTTGTAAGAAGACGTCGAATGCCTTGCATATTGATCACCTTTTTTTCCATCAAGTGGTACGCCTTCATGGCATTTCAAGGAGCCTCACCTCGGACAGGGATGTCAAGTTCATTAGCCATTTCTGGCGAGAACTCTGGAAGCGATTGGGAACATATTTACGCCTTAGCTCTGCCTATCATCCCCAATATGACGGTCAAACGGAGGTCGTCAACCGCACCTTGGGTAGCATGTTGCGCTGTCTTGTACAAGATTACCCGAAGCAATGGGAAGAAGTACTAACCACCGCATTTGCATACAATTCTATGGTGAATAGATCCACGGGTAAGACTCCAAATGCCGTGGTGGTCGTCAACCGCACCACGGAATAGTATTGTTTTCACTAAAGTCCCCAACCTTGCTTTGGATGTAGCCATTTTACCCAAGTGCAAATCTGGAGCTGCGACGACCTTTACCAATCAATACTCACAAATGCTGGCGGATGTACATCTTCAATTGACGAATGCCAACCGGAAATACAAAGCTGATGCCGATCGCCACCGCAGACCACTCGTCTTTAATGTAGGCGATCTAGTTATGATTCGGCTTCGCCGTGAACGATTCCCACCTGGTACTTACTCCAAATTGAGTCGCCGCAAAATTGGTCCAGTCCAGATTGTTGCCAAGATTAATGACAACGCCTACACAGTGGAATTACCACCAGGGTACACGACATCACCTACCTTCAATGTCTCAGATTTGTGGCGATATCACCTCCCAGATCAGTCCGCGATTACGATCAGCTCGTCGGAGTCGAGCTCTTCCGAATCCGGGGAGGACTGATGCAGCGCATAGAAGACTGATGCTGCGCATAGTGAGGTCAGCATCACTTACCGTTAGCTTACAGCTCCCACCTCCACCTTTTACTCTATTCGGTTATGGCCAGTACTACTTTACCTTTTTGGTTGTTAGTCCTCTTTTAAGTATTTCTTATTTAGTGTTTTTATTTCAGTATTTTAGCTACATGTATTATATACCCTGAAGAGCTGCGGGAGAGAGCAGTCTTGTCTTTACACTAAACTTACTTTCTTCAATAGAAATCCCACCCGGGCTCATCACCGCCCGGGGTCTTACTGTTCTATTGGCTGCCCTTGTTTTTCTAGCTTTTTCTTGCAGGGTCTTTTGCGGAAGCTTTCTCGACGGACGACGATCTTGGGCTGCATCAATGCATGCCGAAATAGAGAAGGAATTTATAAAATGAAGGGACTCAAAGCTCTTATGATCAAAATGTCATATGATATTGCTCAATGAGGGTTATGCAAATAGTGATATTTTGGTCCTAACAAATTTTTTGTTTAGTTATTGATGTATCGTCAATAAATTATCTTGATCGAGCACGAATCTCAAGGCAAAATCAAGCCAAAAAATTCAAAAACTATATATGGGATCACCTGAACTCAGATTTCAGCAAACTTACAGTCAAACTGAGCGCTTTGGAAATACGAACTCAACGACATCAAATTTGATTCAATCCGAGCCCAAATGAGTCCAAATCAAGCACCGAAGCACTGTTGAAAAGTTCAAACCATAATTTGAGTTATCAAAACAGTTTCTAAATATGACGATTTTATGGTCAAATCGAACGGCTCGACAAGACAAATCCAATGAGCCCAAGATCGCCAAATTCCAACATCATTAATACCTTCAAATGTCTGACAAACAGTGTACGATCAAGGGATTCAATATCGGTCGTCCATCCGACCACTCTCTATTTACCTCTGATCTCTCACCTATTTACAAGCCATGCCACTCCATAATATCTATAAATAAACCCCTCATTTCTCATGAGGGATGACCCAAGCAAGAAGAAGAGAAGAAGAAGAGACATATACGAGGGAAGAACTCCTCCTCGACCACCGCCAGAGTTCTGTCCGACGCCAGAATTCTACCTGACTTCCAAACGACGCCGGAGTTCTGTCCGACGCTCAAGTGATGCTAGAGTTATGCTCGACGCCGGAATTCCGCTCAACTTTCGAATGACGTCGGAATTCAACTCGACCTCTGAAGGACGCCAAAATGAAGTCGGAACTCTGCTCGACGTTGTAACTGATTTTCATTCCTGAACTGATCCATTGTAATCTGATCGTCCTAAATTTTAAGGACGTGTCAGCATCTTGTATTTCAAGCAAACACTAGTGGAACTCTTTTAACTGGGCGTGACTCCGTGGTTTTTTCTCTTTACAGGATTTTTCACGTAAAAATCATGGTGTTTCTATTTCTCTCATGTTTGTGTGCTAGATAATCGTACAACGCTGAGACGGAAATTTTCTAACTCTATTTTCTCGTACATTCTAGTCCGCAACAGTTATATATCTCCATAAATTAAATAATGGATATATTTCATCAACTTGAGAAATTATGGGACACGTAAAATAAACTTTTTCCTGAAATTTCTTGTCTTTAAATGTACAAAAGAAAATCATGAGTGACCTAATGACTGACAAAAATAAAAGCACTAATCCAATATTCACACACAAAATGGCACAAATATATATAACAAAGACTCTTAAATAAATATGATTAATTTGCATATTTTAAAAAAATCAAAATATAATTTTAATAGTAAATATTTTCATTATCAAAAACTATTTTAAGTTTAGATATTCATAAAATAACTTAATTGTAAAAAATATAATTATATTTATATATTTTCTTAAATTCTTCTCCATTAAAATATTTTCTTGATTATAATATTAAGTGAGAAAATAGATAGTATCTTTACAGCATAATTTTTATTATAAATGATATATAAATTGTAAAAGGCCAATAACCTATTAGTTAAAGGTTGAAATTTTATTTTAATTTTAATTTTAAATTTAAATTATATATTTTATAATTTATATCAAAATTAAAAAAAAAACAATGGAGTTCATTTCTTTCAAATCTCATGCTTGTTGGGCCTGGCCCATTCTCTATGCAAATCCATGCTTAGATTTCTCTTCACTCTCCCTCGGAAGATATTTCTATTCCCTTTACCACTCTATCCTTAAGCCCAAGCGGCAAAGCCTAAACCATCCTTCATTTGGCGCTTCCGACATGGCGGCCGAGAAGCTCATCTCTTCACTCCCGCTCTCCATCCGTTCTCCCTCCCCTCCCACCCCCAGGCCCTTCTCCCTCGATTCCCCAACTCTCAGCCCCATCTCGACCACCTCTCCTTCTCCTCTTCTCCAAGATCTCCTCCGCCATTCCTCCTCCGCTTCCCCATCCGTTACTGAACCACGCCGCTCGCCGCGTACCTCCCGCAAACCTCGCCTTGGCCGTAACCACGACTCCAACCGCGGCAAACCATGGTCCGTCGACCCCCGCGTCTCCCTCCGCGGTCACCATATTATCCGCTCCCTCCTCAATCCCGCCTCCCCCGAACTTGAACCCGTCCTTCGCCCACTCCTCAACCCCGCCGGCGACAATCCAAACTCTCTTCTCACTGATATTCTTGGAATTGTTGAGGCCCTGGACTTCCACAAGCGATCCGCCACTGCCCTTGCCGTTTTCGACACCGCTCGTCGTGCTCATGGAGACGCCCTTTTCTCATCCACCGCTATCATCCCCGTCGTCATCGGCATCATGGGCCGCAAAGGGCAGCTCTCGGCAGCCGCTACCCTTCTTGATGATTTCCGCACTCAGCACTGCCCTGTCGACGTGTACGCTTACACTTCCCTAATCACTGCCTACTCCCGGAACGAGCGCTATCGTGACGCTGTTTCAGTGTTCCACCAAATGGAGGAGGAGGGTATTAAGCCAACGCTTGTTACCTATAACATTGTGTTGAATGTCTATGGAAAGCTCTTCATGCCCTGGCACAAAATCGTCTCCCTTGTTCAATTCATGAAGAGGGATGGAATTGCTCCTGATCGGTACACTTACAATACCCTCATCAGTTGCTGCCGCAGAGGATCTCTGCATGAAGAAGCTATTGAGCTATTTAAGGAGATGAAATCATTGGGTTTAGGTCCGGATAAAGTCACTTACAATGTGCTACTGGATGTTTATGGAAAGTCTAGGAAGCATGAGGAGGCTATGGAGGTGCTTGGGGAGATGGATGCCAATGGTATTCCTCCGAGTTTAGTCACGTACAACTCTTTGATCTCAGCCTACGCTAAAGATGGGATTTTGGAAGAAGCAATGGAGCTGAAGGTGCAAATGGAAGCAAAGGGGATAGAGCCTGATGTCGTCACTTACACTACTCTGATATCAGGTTTTGAGAAGGTTGGTAAGGATGAGCTTGCCATGAGAATTTTTGAGGAGATGGAGAGCAAAGGCTGCAGGCCGAATCTTTGTACCTACAATGCTCTGATTAAGATGCATGGAAATCGTGGAAAGTTTGCGGATATGATGAGCGTTTTTGGGATGCTCGGATCAAACGGCTTTACGCCGGATGTTGTCACTTGGAATTCTCTGTTGGCAATTTTTGGTCAGAATGGGATGGACACAGAAGTGTCTGGTGTTTTCAAAGAGATGAGGAAAGCTGGGTTTGTGCCGGAAAGGGAGACTTACAATACCTTGATCAGTGCTTACAGCCGATGTGGGCTGTTCAACCAGGCTATGGAGATTTATGAGAATATGCTTACTGCTGGAATTGGGCCAGATCTGTCCACTTACAATGCTTTGATGGCTGCATTGGCTCGTGGAAAACATTGGCAGCAAGCGGAGAAGATACTTGCTGAGATGAAGGATCTCAATTGTCAACCAAATGAGCTTACTTTTTGTTCTTTGCTGCATGCATATGGCAATGCGAAGGAGCTTGATAGGATGAAATCCCTTGAAGAAGATATATATGGTAGGGTTATTGAACCACGCAACATTCTTTTCAAAACTCTTGTATTGGTAAACAGCAAAAACAATCTTTTGCCAGAGACAGAGAGGGCTTTCTTGGAGTTGAGGAAGAGAGGGGGCTCTCTTGATATAACTACTTTGAATGCAATGGTATCAATCTATGGTAGGAGGCAGATGCTTTCAAAGGTAAATGAGATTCTTAACTTCATGAAAGAAAGTGGTTTTACTCGCACTCTGACTACATATAATAGCTTGATTAATATGTATAGTCGTTTGGGGGACTTTGAGAGGGCTGATGGTATTCTCAGGGAGATCAAAGAAAAATGTGGGCGACCTGATCTTTATTCTTACAACACTGTTATTTATGCTTATGGAAAACATGGCAGGATGAAAGAAGCTTCCAGAATATTCTCTGATCTTCGGGCTTCAGGGCTTAAGCCTGATATTGTTACTTATAATATCTTTGTTGCAAGTTATGTGGCCAATTCAATGTTTGTGGAAGCCATCGATTTAGTTATCTACATGATAAAACATAGATGCAAGCCAAATGAGAACACGTATAACTCAATAGTGGATGGTTATTGTAAGCAAGGGAGGAGAGATGAAGCAAGTGCTTTTGTTCAAAACCTTGAACAGCTCAATCCCGGCATTTCAAAAGAGCATCTGAACAGATTATCTGAACGTTTAGCAAGATCTACCACTTGATATTGGCTTGCACTTGGCAAAATTTTGGGTTCAGAAATTTGTATGAGATATAGACAAAAGATGATCAAATTACTTTGTACATAATGTTAGGCGATCTGGACGACTGAAGATCGCACTACTGGATCTTACCTGACACTCTTACAAGTATGGCCTCTATATCTATGGTCTCATTGTTTGTCGATCATTAGCCTGGCAATTCCTTTTACATTCTACTCTGTTTAAAACCATTTCCTGATACAAGAAATTGCTGCTTTTTTAAAATCTTCTCTGAAGCTTTAAATGGCAGAACAGGCAAACTTTTTAGATCTGAATATGACGGTGGCCTTTGTTCATTTCAGGCAGCAGTTATAGAAGTTATACTCAATCTATTTTCAGAATTCATTTTAGTTTTCCAAGTTTAAAATATTAGGTTGTCTTATTTGACGTTTTCTTAATCTATGACAGTTTTAATTATCATAGTGGTTGCAAATTACCATTTTGTGTTGTTTGTTGCAAATACTTCTTTGGCCTTATTTCTGACATTGTTGTAGTAAGGATGGTTAATTGAATTCATCTAATTATAATGTTTCTGATTTATTTTTGAAAAATATAACGTTCACTAATTCTATGGATTCTATTTGTGTTTTTTTTTTTCTCTAATTGCAGCGGAATTTCTGTTTAGATTTTATCAAGAAAACAGTGAAGCTAATGAATGACGTCCCATCACTAATTAACTAAAATATCCACAAAGTGATGTGAAACAACATGCGGTGAACAAGAATTGCCTTTGAGAAATTAATAGAAGCGATGAATTTTACCTTGCTACTAAATAACTCTTTGTTTGCTCAAGTTTGAGTTTAAGAAAATGACGTTAATAGATTAAGCAATGGCAATAGATTACATGTAGAGATTATAGGAACTTGCAAAATAACCACTAAAGATTTATGTAATGCAAATAGCTAATGATAACTTAGCCTCAAATTTAAAATCTAGATCATTCACCTTGAAGCCCTTCACTCGTTCTTGAAAGTGGTGGCTAGCGGGGGAGGATCGTAAGTAGACTTAGTGATGCCACTAGTAGACAGGTGATACCGAGAGGACTCGTCGCCGGGGAAGAAGCTGGAATTGGAGGAGCGGGTGGGTGGCCGTCAATGGTCCACTCGTAGTCTGGACTTTGTCTGTCGATGACGTTTATGAGGGTCGGTAGGATCCGATCCAAGTAAGCTCCAACGGTGTCGTCGTCAGAATCAAATCCCGCGTCGTAGAATGGCGATTGTTGGATGTCGAGATTACCGTGAGCGTCGAACACAAGCCCCCATTCAAATTCGGGGTCCGCCATGCATGGTGGTAGTGAGTGATGAAGACAAAGAGGGGAGATGAGAGAGCAAGCCGTGAGCAAGTGGAGGGAGGAGGGTCACGGGTTGGAGAGGGGCTAGGGGCGGGTGGAGCTATGGGGTAGAAAAGCTCAAATTTTGAGCTTTAATTCAGATTTTCGAAATTGGCGTGCTCTTAATTTCAATTTCAGAATTTTGAATTTGAAATTAAGATTAGGAGGGAAGGGGTTAATGGTGTATTAAAGAAAATTAAAAGGGGAGAGAGATGAGGGAGGGCTGGCCATGTAGAGAGGGGAGAGGTTTGAGATTTAAGTAGGTGGGGACCACTCGTAATTAATCAAAATCTGATTTTTTTTTATTTCAGATTTTAATTGCCTCATGTAACTCCCTGATTTAAATAAAATTAGGAGGGAATTTGAATTTCAAAAGATTGTAACTCCCCTTAATTAATTCCCTTATTTAATTTGACTTAATCAGGAAAGTCATTAATGAGGGAAATTCAAAATTGGAGGAGGGAGAGAGGGGCCGGCGGTAGGGGCTCATGGGTGGTCGGCGGCAAGGGGTCTGGCAGGAGGTTGGCTGATGCAATCAAAAATTTGGGAGAGGGACCCAAATTTTTTATCACAAAAAAAACAAACTCTTTCTAGAGAATAAAAGATTACAAGAACTCACAAAAACTAGAAAAATTAGACAAAACAAACTTTTATATCATATAAAGACTTACAAACTTTTGACTCTTACACACGACTCAAACAAACGACTCAAACAAAGACACCTAAAGTTGCTTTCATTCATTAGAAGAAGGATACATGTGGGGTGTAAACTTGCGGATAGAAGAAAGAGATTAGAAGCCGAGACGAAGGTTGGAAAGAGCTCCCAAGATTTCCATAGAAGGAGGGGAAGAAGATTGGAAAGAGCCCGCAGGATTTCCAAAGTAAAAACCTCTCAGGTTTTTGTCCCAAAAATCACATAACCCATTACTAAAACATCACAAAATAACTCATATTTATAAGACCAAAGAGGGCAGCCAAACAGCCCTTTAAAACCACTAATTAGACTCATTAAAATAGGAATATAGGAGGCCAAAAGACATACTTCATTTCCAAAGCAGCAGCCAGCAACTTTCTAGAAAACAGAGAAGAAACAGCTCACGGGACCAACAGCCAGCCACAGAACAGCCAGAATTCACGGGAAAAGCACCGGAACAGCAGGTCCAAGGAATCCAGAAAACGAACAGGCACCCCAAGCAGCCACGGCTGCATAAATTCCTTCTTGCAAATTCAGCTCCTGATGAATTATCTGTTGTTGATTCTCTTGAGGCGGCGCATATAGTTCATCGATCTCCTTGAGTTTTTCACCAAACCTTTTCAGAATTTCTTCCTGTTCTTTTTCAAATTGCTGTTGCAGATACCTTTTGTATTTCTCGAACTTCTGATCACATAGGAACATGTGATACTGCAATTTGTATAGCCGATCTTGAAGTGGGTCCATTGAGTCACCTTCTGTAGGAATTCACCTGTCCAACGGGAGTGGGACATTAGGATCATGTTGCTCGCTTTCCTCTATGAATGATGCCAAATTTTTGGGATTTTTCATTTTTGACTCAATAAAAAAAATACAAGACTCAAAGTACTCGATCTAAAGAAAACTCTAGACTCACAATTTCTTTTAAGACAACTTGACTTGACAAAACAAGACTTGACAAATTACAAACCTAAACCTTAACCAAAATAAATTTGACAACTCACAAATTGACAAACAACCTAGGACTTCCTAACTTGCTCTGATACCAAAATTGATGCAATCAAAAATTTGGGAGAGGGACCCAAATTTTTTATCACAAAAAAAACAAACTCTTTCTAGAGAATAAAAGATTACAAGAACTCACAAAAACTAGAAAAATTAGACAAAACAAACTTTTATATCATATAAAGACTTACAAACTTTTGACTCTTACAAACGACTCAAACAAAGACACCTAAAGTTGCTTTCATTCATTAGAAGAAGGATACAGGTGGGGTGTAAACTTGCGGATAAAAGAAAGAGATTAGAAGCCGAGACGAAGGTTGGAAAGAGCTCGCAAGATTTTCATAGGAGGAGGGGAAGAAGATTGGAAAGAGCCCGCAGGATTTCCAAAGTAAAAACCTCTCAGGTTTTTGTCCCAAAAATCACATCATATCACTCTTACATAACACACCACAAACAATATTATTTATAGGTACAAAAAGGGCAGCCAAACAGCCCAAATATTAGGGAATATGGAAGGTTAAAAGACACCTAGAAGAAGGCTAAAAGACACTAAAAAATTGCAGTAGAAAACTGCACAGAAAACAGTAAAAACTCTTGGAATTCCTCCCCAAACAGCAACCAAATCAGTCCCCATAAACTGTCCAAATTCTGTCCAAAAACAGCCCAAGATTTCCCATAAATGGAGTGATAAAAAGCCATTAAATTCCCTGCACAGGAATCCCAAACAGCAGGGCAGAAAGTCACGGATTCCAGCACAGGAAAACCAACAGCACCAAGGCAAATAAGGGCCACGGCATCAGCACAGAGAAACCCCAAACGTCATAGCAGTTCTCAAGGGAAATCCACGGTTCCAGCACAAGAAACCAAGAGGAAAAATACAGTTCCAACAGGGAATTCAATTCACGGTCAAAAAGGTGCTATAGCAGTAAAGCAGGCAGCCACCCGAAGAGGCAGCAACAATCCCGAAGAGAGCAGCAAACTGTGGGAGAGAAAACCAGAGAAGAAGAACTGCAGCAGCCCCAATTCAAGAAGAATACGAAAGAACAAGTTCCACCCACCAAAAAGCCATAAAGTAGAACTAAAACTTCAGCTTATAATGAGCTCAACTTCACAAGATATTAATGAGCTTGTACTACTTAGATCTCAACCACCAAAGCCCAAACCGAAACAAAACAGTCCAAAGGATAAAGTGGAGATGAAAGAACAAGATAATGAAGAGTAAGGAGAGGGGGAAGATGAAAAGACACAAGGAAAGAAATTAAAAGAAAAACTCAACTTGTGCTGACCCCCCCTTTGTCTACATCATTGGCGGGCTGCTGGGCGGAGGGTTGGCCGGCAGGAGGAGCTTTGCAGGCCGGCGGCCTGGACGACTCCAAGGGGATCGGCGGCAACAAGAGGATGGGAAGGGAAGAGCTAAAAAAAATCTGAAGATTTTTGTTGCTATGATTCCACTCAAAATCGGATCTCAACACAATAAAATTGGACGAAATCTAGAACTCACAAAGTGATCTAGTTTCTCCGTCGAACTCACTAAGAGATCTAGGAGAAGTGCACTCACAAAGAGAACAAGGAGTAAATTTCTTCATTCATCCAAAACTAAAACTATTACAATACATGATGCCTCATATAAGGAGGCCCAAAAATAACATAACTGAAAAGACAGAAACGCCCTCTGGGCTACATAAGCGAAATAATGCCCTCAGGGGAAAACTCGGAAAACTAAAGAAAGTACATTCATGACATAAGATGTAAATAAATCAGAAATAGAAACTATGGATCGTAGCCGTCGATCTGTGCCGCCGGCGATGGTACACGTGTCGAAATCTGATGTCCCCATCACAAAGCATTTGCCGTGGTATAAATGGCAACAATCAACCAAAAAAATTAATGAGTCAACTATGACATGCAAAATAAAATAAATGACAGAAAAAGTAATCTAACAATTGTCAATTGGAAATTGGGATTGGTTAAAGTCCTATAAATCCACTGTTGGCTCTTCATCCATAGGTTTTACTAAGAAATTTATGTTTGGATAGAATTTGTTGTTTTTTATAAGATATACAAAGGCAAAAATCAGTTGGTCATTATTATGTAATGCTTACCCATCTGAATTATTTAAGTTGAATATGAGACTATTATGGCCTTTTCTTCTAGTTCCTTTGTTTATTGATCATTGACCTAGTAATTTCTTCATGATTTATGGCCAATTTATAATGGCTATAGCTATATTTAAAGTCAATTGTGAAATTGTTGTGAGAAAAGTTGTTATTTGAAATTGTTGTCTGAAGAGGTTATTGGTGTTTGAAAAATCAAACCATCAAGTGGTTGTGTGGCTGCACTCATCGCTATACTATCAAATTCTAGATGCCCATATTTTTATTTGGAGCCTATATAGATTAGTTTTTGTTTACTAAATAGGAACTCATGAATTTCTTAAATAAAACATAATCATATGATCAATTAAACTCTAAATCACAAAAAAGGGAATATTTATAAATTCACATAAGATGAGCTCTACATAAGACAAGCTCCCATGATGATAGAAATCAAATATTTATTTTACACAACCTCATAAAGGAGTTCTTTCTTAAAAAAAGTTTAAAAAGTAAAAAAAAATTGCATAAGCATTGATTTTTTAGAGCACAATTAAATAAAATAAAGATGGTGATATGATAAACTTTTAGGAACAAATATTCATATTGATATAAAAAAAAAAAATGGAAGGCAAAAAAATCCTCCTGATATCTCTAGATCCAAGCAAAATGCAATTGAGTATAAGAAAGGGTAGAATGCAAAATGCTTGGTAGAGGAGAAGACACAAGAGAGTATTGTGAGGTAGCTAGAGCATCAGTTCTTATTATATATAGGTATATAATCTCTTTAAAATATAATTGGTAGAATTTTAAACTGCTACTTATGAAAACAACGAATGCAGGTGCATCTCTTGTGAATGCTAATATTCGATCTTTTAGGTTCATTTGTTCTTTCTTAGTTCATCTATATTGAACATCCTTTTTGAATTGCTTCTCTGTCTTTGTCATATGTGCTATGATATGGTTTACAAATTGGGCATTCTTAAGTAGCTCATAGGAATTTAGTCCTTTTGATGAGGATACAAGCAATCTGACCATTTTGGTCATGCTTCATTTTAATAACTCGTGCATGCTCAGCACTTTTTCCTTCATTTTAAATTCTATGAAATAAATGTTTAAAATGTAGAACTCTCATTTTTTTACTTTTCAATCTTTTTTTAGTAATTGGCAAATAAAATGCATAAACCAATCGACAATTTCTCCTTCAAATTGGAGGGAATGAAGTCCAAATAAATTGTAATACGGTGGAGCTCCTCATTTGCCTTGATAAGAGAGGTGAAGAGGGTAATGGCCTCAATGGTTTTCTTTAGTGTAGATTTTTAAAACAGGACAAGAAAAACATTTGGGACATAAGAGATTTCTTCCCATGCAGGTTCTTCAGCAAAGGCATCTCGATTGAGACCACGCCTAGAAGTTGTTAAAGCTTATAGAGGGTGTGTCCCCAATTTCATTTATGAAAGATGAAGTGTTGTTGGTGATGGTTGTCATTGGAAGACTAATGGTTAGATTCTCTTAGAAGAGAGGGCTAGAAGGGTAATGAAACATAGTTGCTGATTGAGAAATTATAGGAGGTTCCAAGAGGTTTATCAACCAAGAGCATTGTCGGTTCACAAGTGGAGGTATTGAAGGGTATGCTAGTTGAACCTTATGGAGTTGTCGAGCTTGTCATTGTATTTGTTGATAGTAGTGCCAGTAGAGGTTACTCTATGGGCAGCCACCAGCTTATAGCAAGAACAATGGTGTAGGTAAGTAGCAGTGCAAGAGGAAAGTCAATCAAAAGGGGGTAAAATGCTAAGACTAAGGCTTCGTTTGGGACAGCTTTCGTACTGCTTTTTAAAACGGCTTTTCAGTACAAAAATTTCAAATTTAAGAAACTTTTGTACTATAAAGTTGTTTTAAAAGTAAGAAGAAAGCCGTCCCAAACGAAACCTAAGGCTTCATTTGGGACGGCTTTCTTGTTGCTTCTTAAAGCAGCTTTCTATTATAAAAAATATAATTTTTGTACTAAAAAGTTGCTTTAAGAAACAACAAAAAAACCGTCCGAAGCCTAAGACTTCGCTTTGTTGGCAGGAGTTTGAAGGATCATGGTGTGATGAGGATGAGCACTTAGGGTGGATGAACTATCCAGAGATGTCATTGAGATAGTTGCCCTTAACTGGGTTCAATAATTTGGCATTTTTTATGAGGTTTCAAGGAATTTGGTCGATGTGACATTTTCCATTGTTATGCACAAATGTTTTCTAAGATTGAGCATGAAAATGAGGTGTTGTAGTCAAGGGATTGCATCAAAAACATCATTTTAGCTATTATATCAATATATTTAATGTAATATTACTCAAATTTACTCCACATATTTTGAAAGTACTATTGCAAAACAAAAAAATAAATCTCTATGAGTACTTGTTTGGTACATTTTGGGCATTGAATTGTTTTAACCCAGGTACATTTACAAATTTTGAACTTGTTTGAATTCGGTAATGTGACAAAACCAAAAGCTGAAACTTGGCAATCTTATTTTTCTGCTTTGATGAAGTTGGACCAACATGTCCTCGGGTTTGTTGGTTGCTTTAATTTGGTTGGACCCATTAGGTTGATGTTGCATGTTCTTGTGTCACATGGCAGTTTCAAACCTGAGTTTGACCCAGCTTTAACTGGCTAAAATATTGTGTTAATAGATCATTTTCACATGATAAACAAGTTCATAGATCTTTGTCAGTTCACTTAGTTTGTCTAACCAGTATTTGAAAAGTTTAATTCATGGGACTATTTGTGTTCATGGCGTGTTTCTATTAGTTAAAAGTGGTGTCTCTATTCATATTACTTTTAGTTCAAGTTTTGTCCTTGTTAAAAGGATTTTATCTTACAAGTGTATTTGTGTGTGTGTAGGGGAAGAAAGGCCTGATTGTGCGTCTTCATGATGCCAGGAGAAAGAAATTTGAAGTGATTTTCTCTATGGGATACATTATGGATAGTTCGTCCAGGATGAAGAAACATAGTAATGAGTTGGATTTGATTAGGTAAGCAAGTTGAATCCATCCCGTTATTTTTTTAATAAAATTCTGTATGATAACTTTAAGATATATGGAAAACATAGATTAGGCTCAGTAGAAAAACTTAGTAAATGCATTAAATATTTAATTAAGTTTGACTAAGCTATTATCTCAATTAGTTGAACCAATGAAAACCCCTCATTTCCATTACTTATTCTGTTTTAAAGGTTGATTAATACTAATTATGAGCAAACACCTGGAAAATGATACGGTTGAGTCTTCCAAATTAATTAGATCTAAGGCTTGTGTTTTGGTATAGTTGCTAAGTTGCATGGCTTGATTGTCCAAGGATTTAGGCTTCGTTTGGGATGGCTTTTTGTTGCTTCTTAAAGCAGCTTTCTAGTATAAAAATTTTCTTTAAGAAACAATAAAAAAGCAGTCCCAAATGAAACCTTAAGCATGTCATATAGCAATAGATACCAAACATTTAGTAGAAAAAAAAGTTTTGGCAAATAGAGCTAGTAATGGTAGACCCAAACATAAATTTTTTTTGTTGTGAGCGTCTTTATTGCAGATTTGAATGCTCTTCAATCACCATCATGGCATAATCTGTATTCTGTAGTGATGAAACACTCGGATGGCTAGGATTGTTTTTCTCAAAACCAAGTGTGGCTTTGGTAAATAAGCCAGTAGATGCAATTTCAACCATCTAAATTTGATTGGATGCTTGAGATCCCTAACTGCACATTATGCAATTATGTTGGTAATTTGAGATAATTGCAAAATCTCTATCATACACTTTCAAAATTACTTACTAAATTTAGGTTACCGCTTATTGTGACGAAGAGGTTGGGTGCGGCCGTACCAGCGCGCGCCAGGGCACTGGATCCCATTAGAACTTTGTTGTTAGGCATGCTTGGGCGAGAGTAGTATTAGGATGGTTGACCTTATGGGAAGTTCTCGTGTTGCACGTCTTTTTTAAAAACAAACTATTGTGATGAAGAGGTTTCTTTAGGAAACTTAAACTAAGGGTAAATTTGAGTGCCTCATGTTCACAACCTAGGTGTTAATGATTCATTGTGCTTAGCACACTTAAATAAATAGCTTATTAAGATCTCTCTAAATTATTCATTTAATGATGTCTTATGCTTAGTTTGGGACAAATTTCTTACTGCTTTTTAAAACAGCTTTCTTGTACAAAAATTTTTAGTTCAAGAGTTTATAAATTAGTAAGGAAGTTATTTCAAACGAAGCCTTAATTTTTATTTAATAATTTATTTTGTATTTTTTTATTTGTTTTTCTAAATCTTATAAATTTAAAATTTACATAAGTAGTGAGATAATACTTATTTTGTTAATTATAGTTAAGCTTTATCAAACAACTTAAATGATACATACTAAATTATGTCAATTTTAATTAAATCTTATAATAAATCAATATGTTTAAATCATTAGCATCAAATATATTAATAGTTAAAGTTTGATTATGGCTCAATAATAAATAAACTTGAGCAAGATTTTAAAATTCAAATCACATTGAAGCTTGGCTCAAACTAACTAAGAAAATAAATAAATAATAGCATGAACAAGATAATACTCAACTCGATTCACTTATGACCGATGGAGCAATTTAAAAATGTGTGATGTCTCATTATTTTCTTTTTTGGCACTCCATTGGAATTGTATATATTGTAGGATGAGTTTTCTCCCTTTGAAAAGTCAAATGTCATGAAGAGCTCATGAGGCTAGCCAAACTTGATAGCTTAGTACCCAACCTGACACCTCCAACTATATGGCTTAGCTCTTATGGCTCAGTGCTTATGATTGGGGATGCAACCGTGTCAAGCCGGCTCGCGAGCTCGACTTGGTAACATGTTCAATGAGTCGAGCTTATCAAGCTGTGAGTCAAGTTTGAACACGATTTCGAGCTCGAGCTTGAATAGCCCACTACACGACTCATGAGCTCATCGAGTAGCTCGCTAATGAAATTTTCAGTGGAAAAATGAAATCGCGAGCGGGAAACAAGGGCTACATCAAACAAGAAGAGTGGTCATTTCTTCTTCCTCATCTATGTTTTCTTCTTAATATTCTTCTAAATGTTGGCGACGGGTGCTGGCACGACGGTTGAACTGGGCTCGAACTTCCACTAGAGCGGCTCGACGAGTTTTTTTTTTTTTCCTTTGTCGAGTTGAGCTCGAGCTCAGTATTTGTCAGTCGAGCTTGACTTGAATACCCCTTACTCGAGCTAGACTCATTTGCACCCCTACTTATCACTCTTGTTGGCAACGATTTAACACCAATAACTTGTACCAACAAGTTTCTTTTCAAATATTACTAGCTCGACAACCCTCAATAGGGTTTTTTTCGGCATCTACTTTCCAGCATAGGTGCAAATAATTGGCATTGGTTGGTGCCTAACGCCTTCTTGTCATTGCGCACTTGCCAGATAAATTTTTCAAAGTTTTTATTGCCGATGCCTTCCTACCTGACAATTTCTTACTATTATCCGGTGGTTCTTGGTCATCAAAGGTCGCTTTTACTTGGTGGCTCTTAACGGGAAAATTATTACGTCCGGTGTCCGGATTCGTCCGGACATCAATCCAGACGCGTCACTTCACCCAGATACACTGGGCCTCCGGTGTATCCTGGTGACGTGATGCGTCTGAATTGATGTTCGGACGGTTCGGTGACCGGACGTAATAATTCGCCCTCCTAAGGACATCAACATTAGGCTCCTGTAAGGTTGCCTACGCCTCTTACTAGAGCACTAAATGTCGGTTCCAATTAGGGAGTGCTACATTCACCTTCATCATGCATAAGGTAAAATGGGCATCCATGTCTCGCATAGGCCATTATGACAGATATCTCGAATAGTTAAGAGGATCATTTTATTTTGCCTACTAATAGGTATAGCTATGGTATTGGATTCATATCAAGATTTTCTTATTTTCTTTCCTCTGCATGAGTCCTTTTCCCTAGATAAAAATTGGAATTTTCTAATATGGTGTACATGACCATGTTCTTCCTACGACTTTTTATTGTGTGTGTGGACTAGCACTAGAGGGAAAGAATAGTCCAATTTTTATTTTTTGAGTCCTACTTCCATCCAATTTTTCAATTTTCATATAGAAAAAAACTGGATGGTTTTATTCCGTCCGGTGTCCACACAATAATCTCTCTTCCTACATAGTAGAATTCTCCTTGTGGTGCAATGGATGTACACTACAAATTTTAATCACTTATTTGTATATTCTAATCCCTTCTCTTTCTCTTCCTTATTTCTCGAGTCCTAGCCACCACCACAAACGCACGTACACTCCCTTTAATGTCTTTGCTTAGATTAGAGCCACATTTGCCATCCTACCGAACGGCAAACATCTGATGTTTATATTAGCAACACAATACAATAATAATATAAATCATTATATGGCCGCATATGTAGCGGAACATATCTGTTCTAAGTTCTATATATAGCATTGTATTTAGTAAATAACAACAATATATATTTTATCACTTTTCCAATCTTCTTGTTCTCTGCTTTATACTTTCACCTGCTCTAGTTCTTGTTCTTTGAATCTCTACATGGTATCAGATATGGATTAAAGATCCAGGGCATTCATGGCTTCATCCTCTTCAACTGTTCCATCATCCGATCACCAGGCACCAGCGATGTCGGAGCAAATCGACACCACGTCGCTCAACCTGAAATTTGTTCTAGCAAATCTCAAAAATTTTGTGCAGAATCCGCTAACAACCGAAAGCTATTCGGTATGGCGTTCTCAAATCGAGAAGATCTGCCGGGCGAACGGCTTCGAGTCTTTTCTTGATCTGAACAACTCACCTCCGAACAAGGTCATTTCCACCTCTGACGGTATCTCTGCTCCGAATCCGGCGTATACCAAATGGATTCTTATAGATCAAAATCTGTCAGCTGCCCTTTGTTCTACAATCTCAGCCAATCTTCTTCCCTATGTGCTGAATCTTGAGTCCACTGCCTTAATCTGGAATACATTGGAAACCAGGTTCCAATCGACCAATAGGTCTAGAGTCATTCAGTTAAAAAATGAGCTCTATCACCTATCCCTCAAGAACTCCACTATGACTCAATATCTCACAGAAATTAAGTCCATAGTTGACAAAATCGCTGCGGCAGGATCCAAAATCGAACCTGAAGATATCATCATTCATATCATCAACGGTTTACCAAATTCTTATCAGTCTTTCAAGACTTACATAAGAACAATGACAACTTCCCTGAGTCTTGATCAACTTTATCCTCTTCTAATCAGTGAGGAAATCCACCTGGCCAACGATCTTGCTCGCCACAGCACCGCAGACGATCCACCGATGGCTCTGTACTCCAACCGTGGAAGAAACCGACGCTCGCGCGGCCGTGGACTAACCTTCAACAATACTGCAAAAGACTCTCAAACCAATCCAACGGCCACCTGTCAAATTTGTTTAAAGAAAGGACACACAGCAATGGAGTGTTGGCACAGATTAAATGAGCAGTATATACCGAGATCTTCTAAACCACCAAATAAAGCTCTTATTGCAGGCTCCCAGGCTGCTTCCCAGGACTGGTATCTTGACTCGGGAGCATCGTCTCATATGACAAAATCTTTGGACAATATGACGATTTCCCACCCTTACAACGGCTCTGACAACATCACTATCGGCGACGGGAGTTCGGTCAACATTGCCAATTCCGGCAACGGTTTGCTACCGACTCCCTCTCGTAAGCTTAAACTATCTCATATCCTGCATTCACCTTCATTACAATATAATTTACTCTCTATTTCTAAACTAACCAAGGATAATAATCTTGCAATTATCTTTGACCCTTATGGCTATAAATTCAAGGATCTGACGACTCAACAAGTTATCCTACAAGGTCCGTGTTCTAACGGATTATACTCCATCAACCCGACGACAGAGTCCTCCACCATTCGGGCATTGGCTTCCACCACAGCAGGACACAAGCTATGGCATGATCGGTTGGGTCATCCCAATCAACACACTTTCTTGAAAATTGCTTCTCACAATAAGCATCTTAGGATAGATTTAAAGAATTCTTCTTGTCATTTTTGTAATACTTCTAAGCATCATAAACTGCCTTTTGAACACTCATCCAATAAGAAAATGTCTCCGCTTGAGCTTGTGCATTCTGACGTTTGGGGACCTGCTCCCACGGTATCGCATTCGGGTTGTCTTTACTATGTAATTTTCGTAGTTGATCATTCACGATTTACTTGGCTTTTTCCAATGCGCTATAAATCGGATGTACTTAGTATTTTTGCTAATTTTAAAACGCAAATTGAAAAACTAACTTCCTACAAGATTAAATGTTTACGCACAGATGGCGGAGGAGAATACTGTAATAAATCATTCACACAGTTTCTCCAACAACATGGCATAGCACATCAGATCTCGTGTCCGTACACCCCTGAACAAAACGGCGTTGCCGAACGAAAACATCGACATCTTACGGAAACAACAAGGACACTTCTTCACAGAGCCTCAGTTCCATATTCTTTTTGGCCTGATGCCGTTCTTACTTCTACGTATCTCATTAATCGCATGCCGTCCTCCAACACAAACAATATGTCTCCATACGAAATTCTTCACCACAACAAACCAACATACGATCACCTTCGCATATTTGGTTGTGCTTGTTTTCCGCTTACTCCACCTCACTCTCGCCACAAGCTACAACCAACTGCTCACAGTTGTGTGCTCATTGGCTACTCGGATCAATACAAAGGCTACAAGTGCCTAGATTCCAAAACCAATAAAGTGTTCATATCTCGTCACGTAAAATTTGACGAAACGTGCTTCCCGTTCAGTGGCTGCTCTGAATCTCCATCCAGCAAAATGGATAACACTCCTCCTCTGTTTCTTCAACCGGTGTCAGCAGTACAACATACAAAACCTCCACCACATCAAAACACAACAGACTCCTCAATGGCTGTCAACAATTCTTCTCCAATAATACCTGCTTTACCTCAACAGCAACCTCAGCTCGAATCAGCTACTCCTCCCACTGCATCACAGACTATCTCCACATCAACTCATCAGATGATCACTCGAACGCGTACAGGTTCTCTCAAACCTACATCTAGACTTAACTTACTTCACCATAATTCTGTATCTCAGCCATCTACCGAACCAACAACCTTCGCCGAAGCTAACAAACACCAGGACTGGAGAAAGGCCATGTCATCCGAATTCTTCGCATTACAACAGCAAGGAACTTGGAGCCTTGTTCCACCGCCTCCCAATGCGTCGGTTCTAGGATGCCGATGGACCTACCGGACTAAATTTCATTCAGATGGCTCGGTTGCACGCTACAAAGCCAGACTTGTGGCACAAGGAAATCATCAAGAGTATGGACTAGACTACACCGAAACATTTAGCCCAGTGGCCAAACTCCCTACAATTCGGATCCTCCTTGCAGTAGCTCTACACCACGATTGGCCAGTTCAGCAACTCGATGTTGCCAACGCTTTTCTTCACGGCAAGCTGGATGAAACAGTCTATATGACACAGCCCAAAGGATTTGAGGATCAAACAAATCCAAACTTTGTGTGTCATCTCCACAAAGCCATATACGGTCTTAAACAAGCACCTCGCCAATGGTACAATACTCTCACGTCGTATCTAGTTTCCATCGGCTTCACCCATAGCACTTCAGATCCCTCGCTTCTCACATTGCAGCAGAACAACTCGCAAGCCTACTTCCTTGTCTACGTAGATGACATTCTTATCACGGGAAACAATACCGAGCTGATCAACACTATTATAAATCAGCTAAATCAAAAGTTCAATATGAAACACCTCGGTCCAGTTCACACTTTCTTAGGCATTCGTATTGATCGCTCCTCTAATCAATTTTTTCTCTCTCAACTGGCTTATGCAGAATCTATATTACAGGTTGCTCAACTCGGCAATTGCAAACCATTAGCCAATCCTACCTGCACAAAATTGCCATCCAATCTCGTTGAGGATCCGATTCTGAGTAATCCCGCAACTTACAGGCGATTGACCGGGTCCCTCCAATACTTAACGCTCACACGACCCGACATATCCTACAGTGTCAATCTCTTATCACAACATATGCATCAACCGCTGCATCACCACGTTTATCTCCTCAAACGGCTATTACGCTACATCAAAGGTACTCTCAACTATGGTATTCCTATTATAAAATCTAACTTGCAGTTATCCTCATTTTCAGATGCCGATTGGGCTGGAGACCCTACATCCCGGAAATCCACATCTGGATTTTGTTCATTTCTCGGCGACACATTAATAGCCTGGACAGTGAAGAAGCAAACGACAGTAGCTCGGTCATCTACTGAGTCAGAATATCGTGCACTTGCTGCCCTTACAGCTGACGTCGTCTGGTTGAGACGGATCCTCACTGACTTCGGTAGTCCTCAATCTACGCCTACGGATTTGCACTGCGACAACATATCTGCAATTGCACTGGCTAACAACCCAGTGTTACATGCACGCACGAAGCATATCGAAATAGATCACAGATTTGTTCGTGATCACATTCAACATCAAACCATTCGTCTTCTTCCCATCAACACAATTGATCAACCGGCGGACATCTTTACAAAAGCTCTCTCCACACCGAGATTTCATCATCTCCGACTCAAACTCAGCGTCACTTCAGGACCCAACAGTTTGACGGGGGATATTAGCAACACAATACAATAATAATATAAATCATTATATGGCCGCATATGTAGCGGAACATATCTGTTCTAAGTTCTATATATAGCATTGTATTTAGTAAATAACAACAATATATATTTTATCACTTTTCCAATCTTCTTGTTCTCTGCTTTATACTTTCACCTGCTCTAGTTCTTGTTCTTTGAATCTCTACAGTTTACACCATTGGCGCTCCAATGAAGAAATGTATATCATAATTACATAAGCAAATTTAATATTTTTAAAATTAGCAGGCTAGATTCAAATTAGAGTTAGCTCAAAATCAAGCTACATTAAAGCGGTTCGAAATGACCCTATTCTGGTTTATGCGGCTTTACTACAAGTCTTCATTAACAAGTCAGGCATCAAAGAAAAATATAAGAATAAAGCCTTTATGCCATTTAATGAAAAGAAGCCACCTAAATTAAATTCGTGATTAATAAAACAAATGGTATTAAACAGAGAGACCTCTCCACGAAAAGAATCCAAAGTGAATGCGAAGTTTACAACTCCAATCCCGTACAAGAATGGACCACCACAAAATACCAAACAAAAATTACAGCTGGAGAGAGAGAGATAGAGAGAGAGAGAGAGAGGACAAAATACAAAGCAGCGGAATTTATATATTTAATTTAATGGGCGTCGCCGATCTGATCTCATATGGCGATCACTGCCAGTAGTACTGCCCACGCTGAAATAACTCCAACCAGCTTAGTCGCGGTCATAATCTTCTCTGCTCCGCTCTGCGTTTCCACAGAAGAAGGAAAAAAAAAAGTAATTATTTATCATTTTCTGTAGCGCGAAATCCGTGACGGTTTATTAGGTAAATAAAATAAAATATGTTTTAATTATTTTGTATGTTTTATGAAATTGAGAACACGTGTCAATTTCTAAACCAATCTAGAGGATGAAATTTTATACCACCGACAAAACCTGACAAAATCTTGTATATTATATAGCTCAGCTGCAGCTCAGTAAATATCAAAAAATTCAAATTAATCAAAAACTAAAAGAAGCTCTTTTTGTTTTTTGAATCAGAAGTATAAAATGCAGCCCAAGAGTAAAAAAAATACAAAAAATATGATCGTAAATATAAATTATGAAATAATTTTGTATTTAATAAACAAAAAATGCATTACAAAATTATGAACATTACTGCTATTGAATAAATTGTTTAAGATTATTTTCTAGTAAGGTAAGGAAGCAACTCTTCAAGAAGAAATCAAATCGTCACCGTATATAACATTTATGCTGCATAACTACTGCGAAGAAATTTAATTAAAATGTAATTTAAAACGAAAGGTAAAAATATCGCTGGTAATCTAACGGATATGTGAGGAGACGTGTCCGCTGTTCTTAGGGTCCTTTTTTTTTTGAAATGCAACGTTCGGATCTGGGCAGATCTGGAAGAAAGAGAGGGAGAGTGCAATGGAACTATAGAAGAACAAAAAAAATGGAGATAGTGGATATACCGCTTCGTCGGAGGCGGAAGCGGCAGCGCTGGGGCCAGGAGAAGAAGCTTCCGGTGATGAAGAGGCGGAGGCTGCGGCTGGACTGTGAGATGGTGCCGGAGAAGCGGCTTTTTTCTTCTTGTCCTTCTTTCCCTTCTTGCTTGGGGCAGGGGCCGGCACATCAGCAGGCTGCAGTGGGGATATGGTCGGTGCCGGCGTAGCGGCGGAAGGTGCGGTGGTTGAAGGCGGCAATGCTGGTGCCGGAGCCGGCGGGGAGCTTATGGGGGTGGGGGATGGAGGGGAGGAAGACAGTTCCGGGCTCGCTGCGGGGGCATTAACAGGGGATAGGGAAGGCGCAGGCGCTGTGGTCTTCTTTGAGGCAGGGGAAGGAGCAGGGGCGGATTTTGAGACCGATGGAGCCAGTGCTGGGGTGGTGGCCGCGGTGGAGGGGGAGGGCGCAAGGACGGCATTTTTTGGGGCGGCGGGTGCGGGGGCTGGCGTTTGCACTGGTTTTATCGAGGAAGCGGGTGCGGGGGCTGGCGTTTGCACTGGTTTTATCGGGGAAGCGGGTGCGGGGGCTGGTGTTTGCACTGGTTTTATCGGGGAAGCGGGTGCGAGAGCTGCTCTTGTCGGGGCGGCGGCCGGTGGCGAGGATGAGGGTGCCTGGGCGGCGGCGACGGAGAGGAGTGAGAGGAAGAAGAGAGTCCAAAGATCCATTGTGTGAGTGAGAAAAAGCGATCGAGTGCGAGAGACAAGTTATGGGAGTGAGACAGTAAGAGGGTAAAGTAAAGAATAAATAGAACGGGAAAGTTGTGAGCGTGTGAACGGCCAAGAGCGTGCGGTGCTGGACAACAGCTGGCTGTGGGACCCAGGCTCACATGGGCACCTGGTTCGGGCTGGCGGTGCGAGTCGGCTTCGAGTCTGGCCAGCAAAGTGAATGATTGTGGGGTCAGCCAACTTTTTGGATAAACTAAACCCTAAACTCCATAAAATTATGTTTTGAACAATTCTCAATATAAATTAAATGGCTATTTTTTTTTTTTCTCCTTAGGGGTTATGATTGTTTTAATGATTCAATATCCTATCTAATTCAATAAATTCTTTTTAAGAATGTCAAGCTTAGAATCTATTACGGCATGTGTATATACATAAATATCTTCGGGTATTTTAGCAAATGGTTTTTGGGTCATAACAACACTCGTCTCAAGAAGAGTTTCATGGGATCACTCCCATAAGAGAACCAAGGAGCTCACTCACATAAGATGAGTCAAATATAATTCATGTAGCTATCAAATCACAGCTCAGTGTTATCTCAACCATTAGATGTTATCTTAGAGCTATTATCCACTCTTCTAAGTGCAGCTATAAAAGGCTTTTACTTAGGGTTCCTTACTCGCCTTACCAATACCGACCACAATATCAACTACCTCATTTCTCTCGCGCACGTTAGCCCAAAATCAACATAGATTATCCTCAACTCCCCATCAATCTCATTTTACAAAGTTTGTCCAACTCTGCTCTAGCTTGCAAACTCACCATTTTGTCCATCTATATCACTCTCCTAAAGATAAATCCTTCATCCTAGCTCTCCCGTCAATCAGGGGGTCACACGTGTAATTGTAATGTGGTGTTGTATATGTAATATATGTAGTATTGAATTTTTACTATTTTTTTGTATGTTATCTTTCATGTAGTCCTAGAATCTTATAAATAAGAGATAATGTGTACAAATTTAAGGGACCCTAAAAGAAATACGAAAAAAAAATCTCTATAACTAGTAGAGAAAATAATACTTTTTTAGATCTATAGTTTCCCTCTTCACTCTTTATTCTCACTCATTAGTTTCTTTTTCAACTCTTCAGACTGGCTTGCTAGTAAAATTTAGGATATTATTCACATACAAACTATGGCTTGAAATTAACAACATGATTTTATTGCATTCATCTTAAATTATTTTAAAGATTATTCTGATGATTTTTAATTAGAATATTTTCTTATAAATTTTTTATTAAAAATGAAGGCAAATATTAACTTTAAATCAAAACGAAATTAAAAAAAATATAGTTATTTCTCTCGTAAAAAACTCCCATAGTCCCATGTGAGGACGAGGCCCACATAGTGTAACTATTTCGAAATTCAAAGACCCAAAATAAGACCAGGATTTTAACCAACCTTAGAAGATTGAGTCCACGTGGTGTTTTCTACCGAATCTTCACTGTCTCGTCGTTGATAGGGCGGGCGACAACCGAGGAGGATGAATTGTGGGGCCCGCGCAAAGCTGTAAGATTGTACGTTGCCTCTATTGGGAAAGCAAGAGGAAGGAGGACAGAGATGGAGATGCCGAGTATGCTTTTGCGGTCCGTGTAGCGATATCTCCTCGTTGGGCTGTAAGCGGGGCCCCGGCTCGGCGATAATTCCGCCATGACGATTGACGCCGGTGGGGCGCGTTAGTCACATAGGAGGCTACAGGGTTTTGTGGTATGCGGGGCATAGAAGCTTGACGAAACTTGGGACCGTTGGGGCTGAACAGGGACGACATGGCAGCCGTAGGGGTAACGGTCATAATTGGTCCAGATCGGTGGTTATAAGCGCGCCTTGTGACCGTTGGAGGATTTTTTTTTTCCTCTTTGGTTTAATTTATTTAGTATTATTTATAATTTTTAATATAATAATTGCTTAATTATTCTTTATTCTCATCCTATAAATGTATGGGCATATGATGCACATTAATAAACTTCTAAAAAATAAAAATGTATAACAAAATTTAAAAATAATTTATGATATACTATATCAAAGATAATAAATTTTATATCAATATTAAATACAATATTTGTATAAATATAAATGATTTACACTTTTATTATATTTCAATCAAGATAAATTGAATTAAGATAGATAATAGATATATACTTCTATTATGCTGTCATTGTCAAGTCCCTATTCCTGAATTAGAAAAGTGGATTGTTGTGTTAGGTAGTCGACAACTAACGTAAAACTTATCGAATAATCATGACATGAATCGTAAAACTTTTCGAATAATCATGACATGAATTCTTTAATATATTGTGTTAATGATAGGGTTTTTCCTAGAAGCGACGCGCCATATGGCCTGAATACAATGAGAAGTGTGTAATTGCCACTACATCGGCACCTGGATGCAATGTTAAAAAGGTAAGGGTTCTCATATCATGGACGCATGTGGGCAAAGAAGCTTGTCCATGAAACTAAAATTAGGTTAGGATTGTGTAATACTGTAATGTAGATTCTCTTACATGCAAATTAATGAAAATTAATTGATATCATGATTCTTATGAAGATAAATATTCTATGCATTCAGGAAACTAAATGAGTGAGAGAAAGCTAAAGAGAATGATAATTTAGAATTTAAATTTTGGTATTCTAGTAGGACTCGTACTAAAAATGATATATGCGTGATTATAGATAAGGGTTTGAAAGATAATGTTGTAAAAATTTATAGAATTAGAGAAAAAATTATAGCTTTGAAGATTATTGTTGATTATAAGATTATTAATATTATAAGTGTTTATGCTGCTCAAGTAGATTTTGATATGCTTGTGATCAAAATTAAAATTTTGGAATGACCTAAAAGAATTAATATAAAAGGTACCTCTTCAGAAAGAGTTTTTACCGGGAGAGATTTCAATCGACATATTGGTAGAGATGTAGAGAATTTTAAAAACATTCATCAAGGATATGGGTTTGGAGCGACTAATGAAGGTGGTAAGACTATATTAAATTTTATTATAGCTTATGATTTTGTTATACATAATATATTATTTAAGAAAATATATGAGCATCTCATCACTTATAAGAATGAATATAGTAAAACTCATATTGATTATTTTCTTGTAAGATAAATAGATCATTTAGATTGCATAGTTAAAGTTATTTCGAGTGAAAGTCTATGTACCCAACACCGCTTATTAGTTTTGGACTTTAAGATGAAGTGGCATAGTATAAAAAATATAATATATCATTGCATGTTCTAGGATTAGATATATGGTGACATTTAAAGAACTCTTACAAAATATATAATTATGAATAAGATTCACGATCTTAAGATTTTATTGGTGGATGAGGAAGTTAATGTTATGTGGGAAATAAGATTCACCTAACCATGTTTTTTTTAATTTCATTTGGATTACATCAAGGATGAACCTTAAGCCCATATCTTTTTGCTTTAGTCATGGATGTTCTTATTAGAGATTTGCAAAAAGATGTTCCCAGGTGCATGATTTTTGCTGACGATATTCTTCTTATTGATAAGACTAAATAGGGAGTTAAAGGTAACTTGAATTATGGAGGTCAACTTTAGAGCTAAAGATTTTCATTTGAGAAGATCTAAAACCGAATACATGGAGTGTAATTTTAATTGTAATTGATCTAGTGGGGGTTTGTGACTTTAAGCAATCATGTCATTAATAAGAGTACAAGTTTTAGATATCTTAAAGTCTATTGTTAAGAGCGATGGTGAAATAGATAGAGATATTATAAGCAAAATTCAAGTTGAATGAATGAAGTGGAGGAATTCATCGGGCTTTTTGTGTGATAGAAAAATACCACTCAAACTTAAGGAAAAAAAATTATAAGATGGTGGCTAGACCTGCAATGATTTATAACACAGAATGTTGTTCATTAAAAGAGAAGCATAATATTATGTTAAGTGTTGCAAAGATGCTAAGGTGGATATATGGGTGGCTTTACTCTTAGAGAGAGGATAAGAAATGAACATATGCGTGAAAAGTTTGGTGTAGCTCTAGTGGAAGATAATATAAGAGAGAGTCGCCTTAGATGGTTTGGTCACATAAAATGACGGCCTTCCGATGACCCAATTAGGTGAGTAGATGAATTAGATTTAACCTATATTAAAAAAGGTAGAGGTTGACACCTAAAAAGATTTGGTTAGAAAATATTAGAAATGAATTTTTTTTTATTTGATCTAAATATGATCAAATCTTTCAGGTGTGCCCCTAGTAAAGTCATAAATGTTGGTAAGTACAACCAAACTTTCTATTTTTTAAAAATAACATACAATTTGTAAAAAAATTGATATAATTAACACAGAAAAAGATGATAACTCATAGAATTTTGATTAAGATGTTTTAACTAAGTATAAAATAACATTAGAAATTTAAAAAAATTATTAAATTTCATAGCTAAACATAGGAAATCAATAAAGGTAGATAAATAAGAGCTATGATTCGAAAATAGGAAAGCACTGGTTAAAGATGATCTAAATATGAGATAAACAATATGGTAATGCTAATTCACTATCAAAAAATTGGGTTTTCGCAGCACATTTTTATACCTTTCCCGGCGGTCATAGCCGCCACAAAATTTATTGCAGCGGTTGTAGAATCGCCACATAACCGTTGTTTTTGTAATGCGCTGCAACGGCATTCTGCAGCGGTTCAAAGACCGGCGGGGAAGATATTTACGCCATACATATTTTTGCAGCGGTTATATCCGCTGCATTTGTACACAATTGTGGCGGTTATAACCGCGGCAATTATAAGCAAAATCGTCCTTTTTCCAGTTATGCGGCGGTTATCTTTATGCTTCATCAATGAAATATAGTTGTTCATGCATACCAAATAAATTCTTATAATTTTTTACTAAAAACATTATAAGAAATTCCTCCTTGTTATTTTGCATAAACTCAAATTTGAAGAGTCATTACTTCTCAAAGAACTAGAACATCTCTCACACCTTCCCTATATTTCAATATCCCAAACCTGAAACTAGTCACCAAATTGGTCTCTAAAACAATGGAGAAGAAGTAGAAATAGAGAAACGATGAATAGCAATTACATACATATAAATGAAGGCTGAAGCAAATTCGTTCTGCTATTAGTTGACGATGGATATACTTCTTATTTGGTATCGTGCGTGGCTCAAGGCGGACACATGCTAGGCCGACTGGGGAAGCAAAATTGGTTCTGCTATTATATTTTTGTTTTTTTTTTTTTTATAAAAAGATTGCATCCTAAATGTATAAGGAGGCTTTGCATTTCATTTTTAAAAACCAACAAGTAACCTACGGTTGTGATTAACCTAAACCCTAAGGAATACAAATGAAGAAAATGAAGAAAAACAATTAGAAGAAAAAGAGAAGAAGAGGATGAAGGGGAAGAGACTCACAGTGATGAGGATCAAAAGCACGGTCGGCCGGGATTCGGAAGAGGAGAAGATTTTCGCCGCAGCTATCCGAATTCGCTCCGTAGTCCCGTTCGCGCGAGCAAGGTCGAAGAGAGGAATTAGGGCTTCGGGTTACTTAAATTGAGTTATGGGCTTTGCTGGCGGTTTTAACCGGTGCAATTTGCATCGGTTAAAACCGGTGCAATTGGATTCAAATTTCTGATGCAAAACGTGCTTTTCGCAGCGGTTATGAAAACCAGTGCAAAGAACCGCTACGAAAGGGCTTATTTTTTGGTAGTGTATATTTGAGAAATTTATCTTAAGAAAGTCTTTTCAACGCTTACTCAGATTTGTCTCAATAAATAGCCAAAGTGTCAAACTTGATGAGTTAGTAATGACCTATGATTGACCCAATACTAACTCAACTCAACTCTTTACACACTTCATTCAAAATTTATCAATATAAATTACATAAAATATCTTCAAATTTAAAGATTTAACTATAAAAAAATAGAATTTATCTTCTTTTCTTATTTTATATAACAAAAACTAAAAAAATGAAATCACTATATCTTTTCGAGTCGGTTTATACTTTATTAGTTAATCAATGCCGAGCTTAAGTTCAAATTTGATATAGCATGCATGACCTCAACTTGACTCTTAACATGCTAATTTGAGTGTGAGCCTATATATACAATAAGAGAAATCATTTGTGATCCTAGTCTAACGGTCGAGCAATAAGGAAATTACACATCCTTGCAATAAAAATGAATAATTAAGTGTGTAAGATGAAAATGTTATCACAATATATCGAAAAATATCTCCGCCATTCTTGGCATGTTATCATTTTTTTTTTGTGGGGGGTAACTAATCCCTCGGCGAGCCTAGCGGCAACCAACCTGCAGGTGTGGACCCACACTTATTTTATCTCCACCGAAAGAGTCCCACGGCTTGAGAGAGGAGTCAAACATTGACCCACACTTATTCCCAACCATTCTCGTCCACCGACCAAATTAAGCCCGATTAAATGATATTCTCTTTATTATATTTATATATGCATAAATATATAGCAAAAAAATCCCAACAAGGTTAGAAAGCAATTAATATAGTTTCTAATTATATATCTTGAATTCTCTCTGTAATAACTTTTAATAAAAACGAATAATAATTATATATATAAGGGTATAATTAAGATGGAAATATTATTGATATATCCAAAAGTATCTCAATCATTTTTGGCATATTAATACAACGTAATAATATGTATTTAGGAGAGATTAAATGATATCAATTCATGACTTCCATATGTGCCATGTTTCTCATGTATATATAACACCAAAATTCTATTGAAAAATCATTCAAGAAACAAAATAACTTTCACAAGCTGGTACTTGATTCACAATTGCTTCTTCCCATTGAAGCTCATTTTGCATCTTCATGTAAGTCCAAAGATATATTGTTGATGAATGTCTTCTGTAACTTTTTTATAGAAGCTTAATTGTTTGGTGTTGATATTAGAAACTTAACCTAGCTAGGATGACATGAATTTCTCTCCTTTTTTTAATCCTTTATCTATTATTATCATAGCTGATAATTTTGTGTTGCATCAAATTAAATTTGTTTTATTAATACTAATAATTTTCTCTTTATTATCATAGCTTAAATTTTTTTTACCTAACCAACAATCGTCTTTAGGGCTGAAAATGAACCGAGCCGAGCCGAGTATGTAAGTGTTCATGTTTGTGTTCATTTAATATCAGCTTGTTCAAGTTTGGTTCATGTTTGTTCGAGCTTTATTGTTTGTGTTCATGTTGGTTCATTTAAATTTATGAGTATTCATGTTCGGTTCATGTTCAGTTCATGTTCGTTCGTTTAGTGCTTATCGAGCTTGTTCGCGAACATATTTAACGAATTTTTTTTAACTATCAAACAAGCACGTTCATGAACATATCTATAAACAAACATATTTATAATAAAAGCAATTGTCTATGTAACAAAGGCAATGATTATTTATATTTATTAATTTTATAGTCAAATATTAATTATTTTTATCGAGCTAATTCACGAGTTCAAAATCGAACACGAATCGAGCTTGTTCACGAGCTTCAAATGATGTTGTTCGCGAACATAAATGAGCTGAACGCATTAGTGTTCAAGTTTGCTTATTTAAGAATCGAGTATTTAAAATATTGTTCAAGTTTGTTTGTTTAGTTAATTAAACGATCACAAACGAGCTTTAATCGAACCGAACAACGAGTAGTTCGTCGAACATTTGGTTCACTTGTAGCCCTAATCATCTTGTCGATCAGTATCAAAGATCGAAAGAGCTTTCATAGTAAGATATAAGATAATTATCTTTAGTAGTTCAAAATGAGCTCCATCCATACTTTTTTTTTTGTTGCATTGGCCACAGGAAATTGCACTCATTTCTCCCTCTTATAAAGACCTTACTAATAACTGATGGAATTAAAAATATATAAGGAGGGAAAAACCAAATTACAACGGTCACAGGAGCAAAAAAAAAAGCTCTTACATTTCTGCTGCGATAAATTATCGAAAATATATATAAACCACAATCTAGAATAACTCCTTCACTTAGATAGATGTAAGGAGAGAACACCAGCAATTAGAGTTGTTGAATCTCCCTGCACCGCTGCAATGATAAACTGCACTGCCAGGGCCGCCAACTTACATCATTTTTTTTCCTTTCCCATGCATCTAGCTCCAATGACGATTGTTCCCCGCAGCTATAATTATAATTGGCATGTCTTTCTCAAAACCATCGTCGTTCCACTGCTGCTTCTACCTTCGCCATAGTAAATCTTATGCCAATTGTCCAACCACATTTTTGTTGTAAAAAATACAATTTGCACGTAGCATGTGCAACGAAAATGTGACTACAGAATTGGCATAAGATTATTATGGCGAGGTAGGAGCAACAGTGGAATGAAGATGGTGTTTGGCAAAGGCATGCTAATTATTAAAGTTGCTGGGAACCGTCTTCATCGGAATTGGATGGGGAATGAAAATAAATGTTGTAAGTTGTCGGACCTCGATCGCAATGCAGTATATCATCGCGGCGGTGCGTGGAGATTTACAACTCTAATTGCAGGTGTTATCTCCTCTCTTCTATCTAAATGAAGGAGTTATTCTAGGTTGTGGTTTGTAAAATTTTTCGACAATTTATTACAGCAAAAAATGTATGTTCTTTATAAGATATTACACTAGAAATTCCAACTTCCATGATAAAACTATAGTTTTTTTTTTTTTTTGCTATTGTGGCACTATAAATATATATATATATATATATATATATATATATATATATATATATATATATATATATATATATATATATATATTTAATAAAAAGGGCAGTTTATTCCATCAAAGGAACGGAGGATACAATCAACACCAAACAAGAACAAGGTAAAATCAAGACCAAACAAGAACAAAGTAAGAGCACAAGATAAAATTAAAACTAGTATTGAAAAGAAATCAAATAGTGAAGAAGACGAAGAAGCCAGCCGGGCTCAGTAATTGACACAAGCTTCCTACAATTACCACATAGACGCCATACACGAACCATGCATCCATAGGAGGAAGTAAACAACAATCCGGATAAATGAAAACGCAATTGGGACAAGCAGCATCCATCAACCCAAACAAGGCCACCAAACAAAATAAGAGGAAGCACCACCAATGGTTGCCAACAAGCTAGCCACGGCTGTCCAGGTGGTGAGCAAAAAGCCGTCACATCATTGCCCACAAAAGAATGCTGTAACCGCAAAGCCAACCCCCATCATCACATTCCAACCAAACAAAAGTCAATCGCATCCACCAAATTCAAACACCCATCAACCAATAGAGAAACACGCAACGACTACCAACACAAAAGAACACCGCCAATGATAGAGAACAAAAAACAATTATTTCCTTTTGGGTTTACGCCGCCGACGTTTGCCACGCGCCTCCATGGGAAGGCCTTCTCAACAATACGATTTACATTCAAATTAAATAAAGCATCAAACTCCTCCTCGGCCCCATTCAGTTCATCCCCCTCACCCTCACCATGCTAGAAAATGCTCATCAAGTCAATCATATTGGTTCACACAAGGGTCATGCAAAGACGAATCTAAATGGGCTTTCAAATCCTCATTAGAGATAATAGAAACAAGTATATCAACCGTTCCTTCATAAATTATCAAGAAATAAGTAAGCATAGAATGACCACCCTAAACATCAGACATTCCACTCAAATGATCATTTAACACCAATGTGTTCATACAACACAACTCCATGTTAACCACCTATGTGTCAAGAGAGACACTAGGAATTAGGCACAACGGATCCTTCACTACAACAGCTAGAAAAATATCCTCATAAGCCTCATGCACGGGATAATCAGAGATAGCAACATGATCAACTACCTCAAAACCATCTAGTGCTACTGATAAAATTCAGAGGTTAAAAAAAGTATTAGGTAACATGAATGTAAGTCATTTTATACAATAAATAGGTCAGAATAAAATCATTATATATTTACGAGTTGCCTCAGGCTATTAATTATTCAAACTCAAGCTAAGTCTAGCTCAAAACTAGATTTATTAACATTCCCAAGTTATCTGCGAGCCTACACATAAAATAAGAGAATTTTTTTTTTTAAATAAAACAATCTTAATGTAAAATTAAATTTTGAAAATGATTGTTCCCATATAATATGTTATAATTTTAACTTAATTTTTAATTATTATTGATGGCTCCACCATTATCTTTGTCAATATGATATCATGTCATCATCTTGAACTCTTATTGGTGATATTTAAGTTATTTGTTTGCATCTTCATGTAAAACAAAAGTTTGTTGATGAATGTCACTACAAGAAAATCGTCAAAAACCGGCGGTCCTATAACCGCCGGCGGCCAAACCGCCGTTCTTACCGGCGGTCCTATAACCGCCGGTAATCGGCGTTTTTCCTGTAGTGTGCCTTCTAACATCTGTAACTTTTTATAAAAAAATTAATTATTTGTTGTTGATATATATTAGAAACCTAAATTAGCTAGGATGACATGAGTTTCTCTCTTCTTTTATCCTTTAATTTATCTATTATTATCATAACTGATAATTTTGTGTCGCATCAAATTAAATTGATTTTATTAATACTAATAATTTTCTCTTTAGCAGAATAAAAATTATTTAAAAAGTTACAACAAAAAGGTATATTGGTGTTTTTTTTTTATTGTCGTTGATTTACCTACATATTTTATGTTCCCATAATTTTTATTTACAGTTTTTTTATTCCTCATTAAAAAATATTCCACATAAAATAGTAACAATGGTTAATTCCACTTCATTTGAGTCTCCCGATCGTGATCCTTCATTTGAAAACATTAAATGAATCTCTATCATCAAACTTTTTGACTATTCATATATCTTCATAGTATCATCGGATAATTCGTGCTTATCTACCATATCCATCTGCTCGCGACCAAATGTGTATTATGACTTTTTGTATCATTGCATCTCTATATGAAATTGTGCATTCCGTTCTTACGTACTTATCTACCATTTCTATCTACTCGCGAGCAAATGTCCCCTTGTTTTGCTCTTCCTCTTGTCGGTGCCTGCTAAATGTCCTGCTCACCAAACCCAGCAGCCATCCTATATCCCTCTTTTCAACCCATCAATCCAACAGTTTGTATCCCTGGCCTCCAACGCCTGATTTGGTACCGCTCGGCGAACCCAACCGTCGTCCCATATTCTCTTGCCTAATCCATCAATCCACTTGAAAATGTAAACTTATTAAGACCTCTTCTCAATTTCTTCTGTTTTTTTCAACTTCTACTTTGGTTATTTCGAACGGGCTTGCTTTTCATCTTCTCCATTTTATCGTTGTTGTTCGACTTTCTTGCTGCTCCTCCTTCGCCTTCGATTTCTTCACCTTCTTCCCAACTTGGTTTTGCATAATGAAGCCAACTGCCTCTCACGCTTCCGCCTCTCGTCGAACACAACAATCTAGGAGTTTGCCCCATCCCAACACTGCAACACCCGACTTGGTACTACTCGCCAAACCATCAATCCACTTGAAAAGATAAACTTATTACCCCTTCTTCTACTTTACTTCAATTTCTTTTGACTTCTTAACCTTCGTTCACTTCGAACAGCTTTACTTTTCCTCTTTTCCATTTCTTCATTTCTGCATACTTCGATGTTGCACGCCATTCACCTTTGCGCTCTTTACCTTTCTGATTTTATAAATTATTAGAAGAACATAGCATTTTCTTTTTTTCTACTACAATAATGAATTTCCTCTTTGCCTGTTGATAAAAGCAATAATTTTTTAATATGCTTCCTATCTTGTTTGTATATTTTCACTTCATGATATATAGTATCTGTGTGGAATTTCAAATTGAGTGAGGTCATATGGTTATTGATATAACATCAAAAATTATCTTGATGGCCCCAAAATCTTGAGGCAAAAATCTAGTTGGAAACTTCAAAATTTAAATCCGAGATCATTTGAACTCTGATTTCAGCAAACTTATAGTCAAACTGATTGTCTCAAAAATAAGAACCCAACGACACCAAATTCGACTCAACTTAAGCCCAAATGTGTTCAAATCGAAGACCCGAAGTACATTTTGCCATATTAATAACTTCAAATAAGATTTACTTTGGTTAATATTTTATATCAAGGGATGATTGCTTTGATTTCTTGGAGCCATCAAAATGCCTAGATAAAGTTGCCACCCTTATGTCTTGCATGTTATTTCTTATTATAGGGCATTTGCTTCTCCCTTTTTGAAGTCATGTAAAGCTTTTGCACAATCATGGCGGTGAAGACAAATATATTATGGTACATTGATAGCTTGATGCAATTATTTTTTTTAACAATCGCTTAACCAAAAAAGATCCCGTTAACCTTCATCACATCCCTCATTACTTCAACATTCAATAATCATTTACAGTTGATGCCATAAGTTTTGATCAATTATTTCATACAAATTATCATTTGCTTATTTGTAAACTAATTATCCTGTTGGATTTCTTCTCCCACTTGCAAAAATGTATGCTACTTACTTTTTTAGGCACTTAGATTTTGTTTTGGAGTTTCACTATGCCAACTTCATTATTTGGAATATTGTTATGCATTTTTATTATTAAATCCACTTGAAAAGGTAAACTTAATAATCCCTCTTCTCAATTTCTTCAATTTGGTTCGACTTCTGCTTTGCTCACTTTGAACTGCTTTACTTTTCATCTTCTCCATTTCTTCATTGTTGTTCCACTTTGTTGTCGCTCATAATTCGCCTTCGCCTTTTTCTCCACCTTCTTCCTGACTTGGTCTAGTTCGCCGAACCCAGCTATTTGTCGAAATTCCTCCTGTCGAACCCATCAATTTAATTGAAAAAGTTCAACTTGTTTATGTAAATTATCAATTGCATATTTGTAAACTAATTATTCGTTTGGATTTCTTCTCCCTCCACCCGCTTGCTGAACCCAACAGTTTGCCGAAATCCCTCTTGTCAAACCCATGAATACACTTTAAAATATAAACTCATTACCACAAACAATTTATCATTTGCCTATTTGTAAATTATCATTTGATTATTTGTAAACTAATTTTTCAGTTGAATTACTTCTCCCTCTCACTAAAATGTATGCTCCTTAGTGCATGACTCAAATATGGAAATAGTTCTAAAAGTAGGGAAAAAAAATCAAATCCAAGAATGAAACAATTATATTCAATAGCCAAACATTTTATAGAAGCAGGGGCGAATCCAGCTTCTTTTTTTAGGAAGGGCAAAAAAAATTTATGGGGGATGGGCAAAGATGCTTAGGGTTGATATAAGTAGGGCAAAAAAGATTTTTGAGGGGCGGCAAAATGCCCAAAATAATACCCAAAATATTTCAAAATGTCTCCTCTAAATATTTTTTTAAATTTTTTTGAGGGTGGGCTTTTTCCCACCCGAAGCCCTTGGTGGATCCGCCCATGTATATAAGAATGTGATATACCTAAAAATAACAAAGAAATTAAAGAAATTCTAAATTTCGTCTGATTTTTTAGTTGTATGGCTTAGCAAGGTTGAGTTCATGAATCGTACTTTATGATGGACTCATTGTAGGTTATGATGGTCCTAACTTGCCAAAAAAATATGAAGACAGTTGTAATTTCCAGAATTTAAGAAATTATACTTTCTTCATGCACTATGGTGCAATTGTGGTGTGATCAATTAATGTGTTACACGTAATGACCTGTTCCAAAACCTTATACAAAGAAGTACGTATCTGACTGTAGCCAACAAGATATATATATATATATATATATATATATATATATATATATATATATATATATATATATATAAGGAAAATAATAATAAAGTACAATCACTAGAACCATGAGAAACTTTAACCGGTACATAATTACACACTCATTACATAAAAATAACTTGATGGAAAAACAAATTCAAAAAATTTTAGTTCATGCATGTGGCGCTCATCAGCAATTCATTGTAACGCATTTTACCCTAACAAAAAGAAAGTACATTTGATGAGGAACTAAAGCTCTATACTCATTATTAAACATTTGAACTTGTGCCTAAGTTTTTTTTTTTTAGGGGCGGCAAAATGCCCAAAATATTTCAAAATATCCCCTCTAAATATTTTTTAAACACCCTAAGCCCTTGGTGGATCCGCCCATATATAGAAGAATGTGATATACCTAAAAATAACAAAGAAATTCTAAATTTCCTCTGATTTTTTAGTTGTATGACTTAGTAAGGTTCAATTCATGAATTGTACTTTATGATGGACTCATTGTAGGTTATGATGGTCCTAACTTGCCTAAAAATTATGAAGACAGTTGTGATTTCCATAATTTAAGAAATTATACTTTCTTCATGCACTATGGTGCATTTGTGGTGTGATCAATTAATGTGTTACACGTAATGACCTGTTTCAAAACCTTATACAAAAGAAGTACGCATCTGACTGTAGCCAACAAGATTAATATATATATATATATATATATATATATATATATATATATATATATATATATAAGGAAAATAATAATAAAGTACAATCACTGAACCATGAGAAACTTTAACTGGTACATAATTACACACTCATTACATGAAATAACTTGATGGAAAAACAAATTCCACAATTGAAATGATCAAATTGAAAAAACTTAGCCACAAGTTCAAATGTTTTATTTCCTCATCAAATGTACTTTCTTTTGCTAGGGTAAAATGCGTTACAATGAATTGCTGATGAGCGCCACATGCATGAACTGGAATTTTATGAATTTGGGCCAGTTCCTTGAATAGAAAATCAAGTTGAAGTAAACAGAATATCACTAGCCCTTTCTCACTACTAAAAAAAACATAAAAACAGCATTAATTAGCATCGATTTTCAAACTGCTGCTATATATCTTCTATAAAAGTGATTATAACTGCTATTACAGAAAAATAAAATATTATATCATATTTTTAACTGCGGTTTATACCGTTGGCTTTATACCATCTTATAAAGACCTTACATATAAGCGAGGGAAAAACCAAATTACAACTGCCACATGAAAAAAAAAAAGATTACATTTCTGTTGCGATAAATTATCGAAAATATTTATAAACAAAACCTATAATATAACTCCTTCACTTAGATAGAAGTGAGGAGATAATACCCGCAATTAGGGTAGTTGGATCTCCCAGCACCGCTGCAATTATAAATTGCACTGCGAGCGCCGCCAACTTGCAGCATTTTTTTTGGTTCCCCATCCAGCCCCGATGAAGATTGTTCCCCGCGGCTTTAATGATTGGCATGGCTTCTCCAAACGCCATTGTCGTTGTTACACTGCTGCTGCTAGCTTCGCCATAGTAAGTTTTTTGCCAATTCTCCAGCCATGTCTTTGTTGCACATGCTACGTGCAAATTGTATTTTTTGCAATTGCTCCTGTAGCACCAGCCTTGCTCCTTCAACCCACATTTATGGCAGGGCTTTGACGCCTTATGGTGCAGATGAAGGCGAAGGCCATCGTCCGCATCTAGCACGAGCGGGAGGGCAGCGCAGCAGGGATGGAGGTCAACAAACTGACACTTTCTGCAGTGGTATACGTAGCCATTGACAAGTTGGCCGCAAGCGTTGCAGTAGCGAGTGGAGTCGTCGGGAGGGGTAGAGAGAAACTCAAAGCAGCATTTGGAATAGAAAGGGTGGTGGAGGGCGGGAGCAGTAGGATTGGGGGCGGCGCAATGAGTGTGGAGGTCGTAGTCGCAGCAAGAGCAATTGTAGCGGGAGCCAATGCCAATTTGATGGCATCCATCGCATGTGAATGGAAATTGTGTGGATACGAAATATAATTTGTGGGGGTGGCTAAAGTGGTTTAGCTCACCGTACTTCATGATGATGCCTAGCTAGAAACCAGAGAGAGAGAGAGAGAGAGGGAGGGAGGGACGAACAGATGAGGGCAGCCCTTCATTATATAGAGAAGGGAAAAGGGTACGTGTTTAGAGAGAGAGAGAGAGATCAAAATAAAAAATATATAACGTGATTTAAAATTTGGTTCAGTACCGTGTCAGTTTTGCACAAGAATGCTTATGACTTGCTTTCAGTATGAGGGCGCGCTGGCTGGGGATGTAATATTAAAGCGCTGCCAGCTAATCTTAAGTTACCGAACTTAATCTGAAATTGGAGAAATTATTATGTGTATGGACAGAAGAATCGTTCCAATTATGTTATGCGCTAGCAGCTATAGCTTGTTTATATAGAGAAGGGAATAAGCGTTTTAACTTTTAAGTGTTTAAAGAGAGAGAGAGAGAGAGAGCATGAAGATTTTAAATACATCCCCGAAATCTAAGAGAGAGGGAGAGAGGGAACTGATGCGGGCAGCTCTTGGAAAAGGGTTTTAAGCCTTTAAGTGTTTAGAGAGAGAGAGAGAGAGAGAGAGAGAGAGAGAGAGTCATCACATAAATAATTTCACCCCTCTTAATGATAAGCAATGACCAGAAGCTGAAATATATTCTGCATTCGTCCTCTTCCCTTTTACAGTAACTATTATGGAGTCTCCTAAGTTCAGCTAAATGTATTTAATTCTTATCAATTTGTAGGGCCGAGATGTAAATTTCATTTAAAAAAAACGGTCCTGATATACTGAATGAGGAGAGTGGCCGAATTGGCCGAATTTCATAGATAGTAGTTGGGACCACTTCATACATATACATTATATTTTTAATTTTGGTCCATCTTTAAAATCATACTATTTTGATCTCTTAAACTTCTTACATGAGTTCTAAAATTTTTATAAGAAAATAAAAGATATTTTTGATATATTACTTCAAAATAAGTATATTACTTCGAAGTAATCATCCCAGATATTAGTCTCACAATTGCAGACTTATTTTCTTTTTAATAATGACAAATTTTTATTTTCTTATTAAAAAGAAAATAAGTCTGCAATTGTGAGATTAATAAAAATGACTTAAGTTGTTTTTAACAATGACTTATTTTCTTTTTAATAAGAAAATCATTTTATTTATCTATTTATACATGAGTAAATCTTTATAATTAACACTCACCTAATAAAATTATTACAATTGAATCAAATCATGAGATTTCTTTTCCTGCATTATTAAAATTTGTCATTGTTAAAACTTTGAATCAATGAAACTTCATTTAAAATAATTTTAGTCAACAAAATTTTATTATTATTATATTAATAATGCATTATTGAAATATTGTAATTTGAATGCTAAATATCTTAAAAATGCATATTATGAGACTAATAACAATGACTTAAGTTGTTTTTAACAAATTTTTATTTTCTTTTTAATAAGAAAATAAAAATTTGTCATTGTTAAAAACAACTTAAGTCTGCAATTGTGAGACTAATATCTGGGATGATTACTTCGAAGTAATATACTTATTTTGAAGTAATATATCAAAAATATCTTTTATTTTCTTATAAAGATTTTAGAACTCATGTAAGAAGTTTAAGAGATCAAAATAGTATGATTTTAAAGATGGGCCAAAATTAAAAATATAATGTATATGTATGAAGTGGTCCCAACTACTATCTATGAAATTCGGCCAATTCGGCCACTCTCCTCATTCAGTATATCAGGACCGTTTTTTTTAAATGAAATTTGCATCTCGGCCCTACAAATTGATAAGAATTAAATACATTTAGCTGAACTTAGCAGATTCCATGATACTTACTATAAAAGGGAAGATGACGAATGGAGAATATATTTCAGCTTTTGGTTATTGCTTATCATTAAGAGGGGTGAAATTATTTATGTGATACTCTCTTTATCTCTCTCTCTAAACACTTAAAGGCTTAAAACCCTTTTCCATCATTTTTTTTGCTTCTTCTTTTGTTTGTTTTTTTTTTTTTTTTGATATATTGTTTCTTTTTTTTGAAATTTTTTTGCAAGATATATATATATATATATATATATATATATAAATTAAAACCCACAGAGGGGCCTACGCGTTGATTAAAGGTAAAAATTACAAAGACCTTAAAAGGACCTCGCGCTCACTACTGCTCCAAAGAGCTACAAAAAAAAAACCAAAAAAAAAAAAACCTATGAGCTCAAGGTCCTTACTACAAGCAAATACATAACAATCTAGGAACATTCTACGGTGCTTAAGAACAAGCAGCCAAAAAAAGGCAGTAAAGAAATACTAACAATCACGACCATCTTCCTAGCAAAAATCTAGAGCTCCCTCCTACCAGCTTTGAGAACCTGCACAAGCAGCAAAAAACCCACAAAAAACCAACAAAAGGTAATACAATATAAAACAGTAAAAGCACTAAAAACCCACCGGTTCCAACAACAAACCGGAAACTCCAGACGGCCACCAAATTCCCCTTGATAAACATAGCCAGCCAATTCCACATCACAAAAATCCACCAAAAAATGCCACTCCACAACCCCATAAGAAGAATAGCCAATCTCACAAAAATTACACTTCATAATATACTCAGCAATAGTATACTGGAACATAAATCTCACACAGAGATTTAACCTGTAATAGCTAGCACAATGAAACAAAGCATAATCGCAGAGTCGTCCCAGGAAACCCGCAAGACCAACATTCCAAATGAGACTGCAACCCTTGGGCACAACAATCTCCCAATAGTCAATAATAAGAAATAAGAAGCTCAAAACAAGACAGAAAACAGCCTTGACCCCCAAATGCCAACACAAACAGGCCAACAATAAAAAATAACTTCCCATGCAAGAGCACCACATATGAAACATAAAACAGCCCATAAAATAAGAAGACAACCTCACCCCAAGGACCAACCAAGATGGATACACAGGCACCAGAGCAAAGAAAACATCAACTATTTCGAATGTAAGGTAAACCAGCTTTATCCAGTAAAATCATACCCTTTAAGACCGGGTGTAAATTCTGCATATCAAACTCATAATTATAAAGATAACAATCCTTATTAGCTAACCAATCAGCACACACATTTCCTTCACGAAAGATGTGAGATATATACTAATTAAGCATAGAAAGGGAGCTCTTAATTTTTCTAATCAGGCAAAAGTTTTGAGGATTATCGGGCACATCATCATTAATAATCTGGACAAGAAGCATAACATCCACTTCAACCCACATAAAATTAAAACCCAACTTAAGACAGATATACAAATAATAAGATAAAGCATTAAGCTCAACCATCACAACATCGGAGAGCTATAAAGGAGCAGCATAAGCGGCCGGCCAACACACCTCCCAAATGGTCACGAATGATACCACCCGCACCAGCACGATTCGGCCCAACAGACCCATCAGAATTGATTTTAATATAAGGAGGTTTAGGTTTAATCCAATTGATAATTTTATCAACCGGGTTGAAAATCATAGACCTGAAATTTATACTAAGAGTAACAACCAAATCACTATAGTTAATAAAATTCTCAATAGAAACCACCTTGTAGGAAGCTAGCTGGACAGTTTTATTTTTAACATTCAAAATAATTTGAGAAGCATCCATATTGATCGAGTTGTGTTTGGCCTCATTTCTAGCTTTTCAAATATACCAGAAAATAAGGATAGGAATCAGATTATAAATATGACCTTTAAAAATATGAATCCAACTTTCTAATATCAAAAAAATGCTATTATGTTGGGTCGTTAGATTTTTCTTGGCCATACTATTGAAATAAAACCACACTTTCTTGGCAATAACACCACTCACAAAGAGATGATTAATACTCTCCACATTAGAGCAACATAAACATTTAGAGGATAGGTTAATACCTTTTTTTTGAAGAAGAACATCAACCGGAAGATAACCTTTAAGACATCTCCAAACAAGAATAGAATATGAAATCGAAAAATTCTTATGCCAAATTACAGAAAAAATAAGTGATTTTTCAGTCTTGATTCTAATGGTATCCCAAACCTTCTTCAACTAAAATTTACCAGAAGAAGAAAGAGAGAATAAGATATTATCTTTGCATTAAACTTGTAAAGAAATATTCAAAATAATTTCAACTAAAGCCAAGGGAACAACCTCCCTAAGTTTTATGATGTTCCATCTATTCTCAGTAAAGAAATTAGAAACTTTCAAAGTGTTAATAGAATGCGTATTTAAGAAAGTATCAATAGACATATTTCCCAACCAGTTATTTTGTAAAAAATAAACATCACCTTTACCCAACCCCCATTGAATAAACTGTTTAGCTTCCCATTTAATGTTGCACAGTCTTTTCCATGTCATAGAATCAGTATTTTTGTAAAAACAAAGACTCGGCATATTATTGCAATACTTAGCATTCATAAAACGAGCCCATAAACTAATATTGGATCTAAAAGAAAACCACAGTTTATGGGAAAAAGCTTTAGCAGTATTATTCAAAATTTTGCAACTTAAACCCCCTTCATTGAAGACCCAACAATTCTTAGACCAAGAGGACCAACGAATACCATTGCTATTGAACTTAATCCCAAAAAAAAATTATTCATCATTCTCTCAAATCTAGTACAAATAGCAACAGGAGGCATTAAATTATGTAACAAATACATATGAATAGAATTTAAAATAGATTTTATAAGAATCAATCTGCCACAAAAAGAAATAAAATTAGATGATCAATTATCAAGCTTTTTCTAAACGATAGTATAAATATCTTCAAAAAGAAAGTTTCTCTTTTTATCTTTATAAATAGGAGTTCCCATGTATTTTATAGGTAACTTTTTAGCTTGGAAACCATAAACCCTTTGAATCGCATTAACTCTGGTCTAGTTAATCGAGTTGTCAATAATAAAATTGCTTTTATCTTTGCTAATTGATAAACCACTAAGATCATGAAAATTAACAAGGAATTCTATTAAAACTTTTATATTCTTGATGGAGCCATTAGAAAATAAAATGAAATCATCAGCAAAACTAAGATGAGATATAGGGATCACTAATCACTTAGTAATTAAAAATAATTAAGAGATATACCTAAATAGTCTATTATAGGTATCGACTATGAGAGGGGAAACAAGAAGTCTTGAGCGGCTTTGGAAGAGCTCGACTGTTTGGTGGATGGGTCAGATGCAAGGCTACATGTAAGGTTCGAGTGGTTTGCGATTGGATAGTGAGATGGACGGATGCTAAGGTCGGATAAGGCATGGGTTCAGCCTGGTCGGGCATGGTCTTGAGGCGGAATCGACGACTTTGGACGCAAGGTAGGGGCGAGATTGGGAGGAGTGTGGGGTCTCGGTATCGGATAGGGATGCCTGATCGAGTATGGATCAGGGAGATCAGAGCTTGCAGCAACTTGAGAAAGAAGTCTAGGGCGGGGATTTCTTCTTGCGGATGGTTCGACCTGTATGCAGCTTCAACATCGAGCGTGGGAGGAGTTTGGAAGGGAAGAGAAAGTTTGGCCGAGGGTATGGATTCGGAAGATGCGTCTGGTTCGGCTGTTGAGGTCGGAAGGTAGGTGTGGGGAGGCAGAGTGGCTAGGGCTTTCATGCTTGGAAAAGGGTTTTACTTATCTAAACAGCGTCAACAAATAAACAATAAGAAAATGGGTGTGCCTCAATCTATTGGAAATATGGATTCTACTGTTGATGTTGTTGAGTTAGATTATTGTATTTTAAGTGAAGATGTAAACAAAAATATTATGCTTGTTGACTTAGATTACATCAGGTTAAATTAAAGCATATAACTGTTGAGATGTCAATAAAAATGGAGTATTTTAATTACAAAAGATATACTTTCATGTAAAACAAAATATGCTAAATAAATAAGTAGAGGATCACATGGACATTTATAAGGTCACAATACGTGTCAATACATAATTTGGGGATGGCTATTCACAAGTTATCATCACTCACTAATCTCACCCAAATTGAGGTTGTTGTTCTTTTTCCCTCCATAGAGAAAGTGTTCCTAAGCTTATTCTGATCATGAGGTCCTTTACTGGCCATGTAGAGAAACTTCCTCCGGTCTAGAATTAAGAAGAGGCCCAAGTTGATCACGATATTGAGGATAGAGATAGACATAAATGCTCCATGTTACTAGGTTCTTCGTGCTAAGGAGCTTAGTGTTACCCTTGGTGATGCCCCCACATCCTTTGAATTTATTTATTTTTTCTGATTTTTTCTATAAGATAAGCTGGTGCTACTCTTCATATTTTCTTTCTCTTCATTCATACTAAGGAGTCATCAATTTAAATGATTTTAGAGCATTTTATTACTCATCTCTACTCCCTCCGTATACTTCACGGCTTGGGTTAATTTTTTGGCAGGCCATTGAAGGTTGACATTGCTACTTCTGTTGGTTCACAACCTTTTGTGGCTCGTGTGCTGGTTGAGAATAACATCACTAAATATTATCATAATAAAGTTTGGTTAGGTCCTGAGAAATTTGGATATAATCATGGGCAAGTTGTCAAGGAGGAATTTCCCCCTTTTCGTGATTCATGTAAAAGTATAGGGCATATGAAGGGTGATTATCATCGTCACCTGTCTTTTGTCGGCCTACTGCTATTCCTGATGCTTCTAAATATGTTAATGTTAATGATAGATATTAAGGGAATAATGGTGGTGTCTTAGATAATTTGGATAATTATGCTACCCCTTCATCCATAAAATCTGATCATCATCAGGCCTCCACTCAGTTAATAGTGTTAATATGTTGCTAGAATGCTGACTTAACACACTGCTTCAGCCCATTGAATCAGGGATATAGGATGTCGGCACACTTCAGTGTGGATGCATATTGCCTTAAAAATATGTCACTGGACACCCGCCATCATAAGTCCTTCGTCTGATGTATGTCGATGGTCATTTATTTTATACCAGTCATCATCGGCTTCTCGCTCAACTACTGATAGTAGCACACCCTCCAACTCTCTTCTTCAGCTCTACGGACTCATCATCACTATAAAAGGCCTTCCGTAAAATCTCAACTCAATCCAAATCTAAAGAAGGTTTCTCAAAAGCCTAGCTAATAGTTAGCTCATCAATCTTAACTTCGGTCTTGTGTTATTATTTGATTGAAAAATATAGTTGAAAATCTTAATTTTTTTTGGAAAAATGAATTTCTAAAATTTTAGTTTTAAAATCGAATACGTCATTGAGAACAATATATCATCTCGGGAGGCAAGAATATGGTTCACTAATATGTTTAGATTATAAAACTTTAAGTTTATCCTGATTGTCATAGTTGAACTTAGGAAAAAACTACATATGATATTGAAGGAACAAAATGAAGTTTACTCAAGTGTTTGATTAAAATAATTCAGATAAAAGATCATTAATTTCATAATTAAAATCATAATAATATAATGATATATCTTTAAAAAAAAAAGAGAATATCATATATTATCAATTATTTGAATATGACAATAATGATCATTAACTTTTAATTTCCAAAAGATAATTAATTAGAGATTTCAAAAAACTTAATCTTGAAAATCTGATCTGGGTTTCTAAATCTCCTACGAGCGCAAGCCCTCCTAGTTAATTACTTCATAGAAAATAGAAGTTTTCTATGAATATTTTCAATTAAAATAATGGTATGAATTTTATTTAATAATTCAAAGCTCGATGTCAAAGGAGGTAAGGGTTGGAATTTATAATTGATATTGGATCAAATTTGAAGACTTATTTTAGAGTCAAAGAAAGAAGAGTAAGAAGCACTTGGGATTCTAAAATAATTTAGAAGTGTCACAATTTATCCTAAGTATTTGATTGAAAGAGATATTTAATTTGAATGATCAATTTTATTAGAAAGTTGGGATTCAATTCTTGAAGGTTGAGATATTATATCATGAGCTTGCCTTAGAACCTAAATTTAAATTAGGTACTAAAAATCAACGACCCAAACCTAGCTAATGCAATGCAAATTCGGACTTATGTTGACCTAGATTAGGGGGCCAGCTAAACCACCTAAATACTTCAGAGCCATGAGTCTAGTTTTTTTATGCAATAGTGGTAGGGATGCTAATTAGATTAAGTTTGAGAAGTTGGAGGCAACATCTAGAGTGTATCCTAATTGACCCCTTAACATATGTTTGGTATTTGATGCTTTTTTTTTTTTTTTTTAGTATTTGATGCTTAAGTAAATATAATTAAAGATTTAGATACTTTTAAATTTATTACTAATGTAATGCATGCTAGTTGACTCAATTAAATGTTTCAATAAAAAATGAAGCATTTTTTTTAAAAAAGTCTTAAAAATAAATTTTATTCTAGATTGCACCGATTTCCCTTGACAGATATGCACCATCATAGGCCAGGTGGTCTGCTAGAATTCGCTGGCAGGGAGGTGCCTAACAAAGAAAAGAAAAGAAAATACATCAATATGCTATGCGAAGCCCCAGCGGTCACGTGCTTACTTCTTAAAATGTTGGAGTTATTATATTATCTTAAATTTTTTTTAATTTTATTTAAATAGAAATAGTTTTAATCGTGTCTTCATGAGCCTCCGATCGAATTCCAGGCTAAAATAAAGATAGAGATGCAAACGCCAGAGAAACTATGAAAAGCATGCAAGCCTAATCGTAAGCAAAACACATCAATCAATCAATCAATAAAATTAATTAAATAAATATAAAGTTCATGTGGCAAGTGTCACTTAATATTATAAATTATAATTTGTAGGAAAAATAAAGTGGGCAGGTATCACTAACAACAAGCCCTAATTTATAATTCTATTACTCAAGTGACTTTGAGAATGAGTCTTCTCGTTATCCACTTTTTGTCCTTCTATAGGGCTTCTTGGATCGCCGGGTCCAGATATTCAAATGAAAAGAAACCCGCCCTCGAGAAGGGTGTTATCTTTTCTATTTGAATATTTTGAAATTTTTTCTAACTTAATCTTCCAAATGGAGGAGGACTCTCCCCTAAAGGAATGTTCTCTCCTCTTTAGAATCTAAGTTGGATACATATATCCCATCTTAAAGCACTTGAACCTTACAACTCAATTGAATTTAAATTACAACAAATTACATTTAAATAAAAAGTAAAATATATATTTAATAACCTACAAGGTTATCTTAAACAGTTATAATTAATCTCAAGCAGTTAATTAATTGAAAAATACTCAAATCCACAACCACACTTGGTCATGCTCTTTTAATATAAAGGACCACTTATGCAATTTCTAAAGCACCTGCAAAAAATATTATTAATTTAAAGCTTAATTAATTTATTTGCCCCATTTAATCAATGCACTGCATGAGCATGATCACCTGCACAAGATTAAATTAGTATAAATCGTCCTTAACCTAAGAGTAGATCTAATGCATAATCAATCACATCACATATTAAAAAAAATAAGTAAATAAATACATCAATCTAAACTAGCAACCATAAGTAATTGCATTATTCAATATTTCATTATGTCTGAATTACTACACTTATGAGCCATTTATTCTTATTATAATTCAACCATATATAATCGAATTTAAATTTTTTATCTTAACGATGATAATATAATTAAAATATTTATAATATTAATTTTTATTTTTAAATTTTTAATCACTTGCATTTTTATCAATATCAAAAAGCTATTTTTTATTAACAAAAAAACTTATTCCATAAAAAGGAAGATACAACCATCCAACAAAATAAAAGCAAACAACAACTAAAGAAAAAAAAAACAAAGTGGAGCAACCGACCAGAAAAGAAAAGGGGAATCACCGAAGCAGGCTTAGGTAGTGGTGAAATATTGCGTCTACAAAAAAAAAAAGACAAGGTTCCTCCAAAGGGCAAGCACAGGCCAGCAAAACCAAATCCTGCACGAAGACAAGCAAGAAGCCGCTAGTAATTTATGCCAACAAGGCATACGATCAGATAGCACAACCTTATCATTGCCCATATTAAAAATCTCTGCCACACTAAACAATCTAATAAAAAAATTGGTGCAAATCCAAATCCAAAGAGCCAGACAACTAATTAACCATAGCATCAAAATCGAGAAAACTCCAAAAAGCTTATTTGGATTTCTTGCAATGACAATTTACTCCAACCAAGATAATATCATTTTCCACGAGAGGATCAATTTGCACCTTATACAATTCCTGAACACCCCCGAAAGAGTAAGCAAAAATAACCCGATCCTCATCCATACTAACGAGGGAAACATTCAACCAGTCTGAGTGGTCCACATAACAATCTCTAGACTTCACTAAATGAACTTGTAAAGCAATATTGAAAATTATAGACACTGGCACATCAATATATTGAGTAGACGTAAGAACCCCAACAGGTGTAATTAACTCAGTAAGAGGAGAAACAACTGTTGACCAACCCAAATCAGTGGAACCATCATCCACGACCAGATTAATACCACATTGGTCTTCAAAACTATCTACCAAAATTTCTCCAGAACCATAACCACTATGAGACTTCTCAACAACAATAGGGGAAAGAGCACCATCAAGCGCACTAACACCCTCCATCACACAAGCATTAGTATTAATCTGGGAACAAATTGCAGGAAGAGAAATCTCCTTTGAAACCTCTAAGGAGGAACCAAAGTGACCACAGCTGTAGGAGCATCCGTCACAATTTCAGGCTCCATGACACGAGACACATGGTTAAGGCCATCAATAAGTTCAACCGAGGTATTAACATTATTCAAAATAGAATCAACGAGTATAGTTAACACAGTATAAGTTAAAGCTAACTAGGGATGAAGAATTTTACATTCAGGTTTGGAATGCCCTAAAGACTTATAGTGGGAGAAATAATAGTGGATATCCTCCATGGAAATCAATTGTATATACCCTAAAGTTTTCGGACCTACCCACACCTTATCATGATAGGATTTAGTAACATCCAGCTCAACTAAGACACAAGCTACTGAAGGCCTAGAGCTAGCCGACGTAGCATGATCAATCTTAAAAGGCCGACCAAACATAGATCATAAACCATGCAAAATCCTCAGAGAAAAGAGATGGGGGCGCATGTTTGGAAAATAAATCCAAATGGGAATAATGAGTTATTCGATTTCAACATCGAAGGATGGTGTTTGTGGACCTCCGAAAGAGCACCGCGCGAACGGGTCGATTGGAAGGGACAGATTAGATCGTGCATATGACTAACCATTGAGGATAAAGGCTTTCACCAACACACCTCGATGGTAGTAATATACACGACCTAGTCACGGGTTTCCCCCACCCGATGCAAGAGTTTGAATGAGGTTTAGTAGATGTGGGACCGAGTTTCCCACGGGCGCAAGCCCCCGTGGTTAATTACATTCCAGGCTGGAGCCTGAGAAAACTCTCGATTAAGGATCATACATTATCCTCTCCTAAAGTGGGATCGGTACATGGGTAAAGACTAGGAATTCTATCCAAAAGAAAGAAAGGTCCGAATGGCTGAATCAACATGCATGGCTCATACTAGCATTCAGAGGCTCTAGGGTACTAAAGAGAAACTGAAGAAAATAAAAGTCAAGGCATCCAATCACATGCGTGAGAGAAGGATAGAGGTGGCGTCATCCTGTGACGCGGATAAGTAGGATTTATAGTCCCTAAAAGGAAGAGACCTACATACTATTTTAGGCATACTACGAGACCGAATGTAGTAGTCTCGAATCCTAAATCTTGGTTGGGCTTAGTGCTCTATGAAATACTAAGACCCGTGTCATAGCTAATGCAATGCAAAACCTGGACTTATCCCGGTCTGGATTGGGGGAGCCAGCTAACCACCTAATCGCTTTAAAACCATGATATCAAGTCATTTATGATAGATGGGTGGGTGGTACAGTTATTGAAAATAGGAACGACATCTAGAGAGTTTCCTAAGTGGTCTTGAACTTATGTGGGTCAGATGCTCCTAGCTAATGCAATTAAATTTCAATTAAATTGATTTCTAATGCAATGCATGCTAGTTGAAATGTCAGCTCATGAAGGCTATAGAACTTTAAAAACAGGCTTATAAAAAATAATTTTTTGAAAAGACTGGGTCTCCCTAGGTCCGACACTTCATCCTCATAGGCCAGATTATCCGGACTCTACCCGCAGGCAGGGAGATGTCTTATAACAAGGAAAGAAAGATGCAGTAATATGCATGCGACCCCGGATAGTTCCGGCAATTCCCTAGGTTAGTTAAGTTTCTATGTTATTTAAACTTAGAATTTTAAAGATTAGTTATGAGTAGAAGAGTTTTTTTTTTAAGTCCTTAAAGAGCCTAACAAAAATCCAGGCGAAAACAAAATCGGCATGCAAGAAAAGAAACCTAAGAAAAGCAGACAATTTCTATTGCGCAATGAGGTAAAAATATCAATATAAATTCAAAAAATAATCAACTAAATGGCCATAGGCAAATTGCCCTTATTACAACCCAGATATGCAGAAAGTAAAGTGGCCGAGCACCACTGTCAATAACCCGGATTTCTAAGCCTATGACAGACGCCAACAACTTTAAGTGGGATATTGGGCCTTCAAGTCTTCAGTCTTCTTTGGATAACTCCTCCTTGGACTCCTTAGAACTCTCCTCCTTGGACTCCTTGGATCTCCTCATTAGACTCTTTGGAAATCTCCTCCTTAGACTCCTTGGATCCGTCGTGGCTTGAATATCCAAACGAAGAGACAATTCCCCCCAGCAGGGGGGGTATTGCCTTTTCTCTTTGGATACCTAAAGCCATCCAACTCAGTCTTCCAAATGGAAGAAGACCCTCGCTCCCCTTTAGGGATGACTTCTTCTTTTGGAATCCGAGTTGGATAAGAATATCTCAACTCACAGTTATTTTCATAACTCTTAACAATTATTATAAATTTTTACATCCATTTAAAAGAAAATTCTAGACTCCCTGCATGGTTATCCTAATAAAAATCTCAAGCAGTTTATATGAAAATGAAAGTGCTAACATCATTGACACTGTGCCAAGCCATGCTCTTGATTTTGAGGGTTAAGCGCTCCACCTGTGCAGTTATAATTAATTTAGCACTCATTTTATATAGGGGGAGCTGAGCAAGCACCTGCATAAGATATTATTAGAAATCATGACATTGCTCCCCATTTTATTAATTTGAGCATGGACACCTACACGGAAGAATAGTATATATATGACTTTCCTAACCTAGGGGTAGATCTAGCGCTCATCACATCACAGAGTGCAATAAATATATGCAAACACACCAATCATTTTTCAAACAACATGCAATGAAAACCACGGAAAGCTTCTGCACACAGCAGAAAAGTAAAATCCAGTGGCCTAACCTAGATCTAGAAGTGGTGCCCTAGTAAACAATTTTATGTGTATAAGGCTAGTGTAGTTTGGATAGATCCTAAGTGGGGTAATTAGTTAAAATTGTCTAAAGTTCAGGTCTGTTGTAGGCCAGAAAAGGAAATTTTTGCTGAAATTCAAATATTAGTGAATTAGGATGCATTTTAATTATTTCAGTTTATTAATCAGTTTTAAGAGCTTAAGATACTGACATTTAAAGTTCAAGTGATATTAGCCAATTTTAGAAAGTTCTAGGTACTCCTAGGAACTAAGCTAAGGGTCCACAAAATCACTATAGGAAAAAGGTTAAGTCTGGGTCTCCTAACATCTTAGAAAAATACTAGACGTTAACACGAGTAGTTAGACAGGTAGTACACTGAAATCGGAGTTTTCTAGGTAAAGTTATGAATTTTCTAAGTTTCGGGCCCTAAATGAACTACGGTTGACCAAAACGTTGACTTTCTAATCTAGGACATTTTCTGGAAATTTAGGATTTTTAATAAATACTAGGCCCTAATTGGAGTCTAATGCAAGTGAGTTTACCTAATTTGGAGTTTTCTACAATTAGTTATGGATTTTCTAAGTCCATGATATTTAAGGGAATTTCTAAATTTCCTAATAAAAGGCCTTTTTTATTGTTTTGATCCAAATCAACTCCAAAAAGATTGGAATCACTCCCAAAGGTCAGGAATGACCAGAGAAAGTGTTTCCAAGTGTTTGGAGGAGATTTAGGATTTTTAATAATTTTTAATGAATTATTAGGGGCAAAATGATAATTTCCACCTATGGTCAAATTAGGGGTCAACCTGAAGTCAAACTAGGGAGCCCTATTTATCTAATGTCAAGAATTAGATTCTGGTCAGTTCAAGGTATTATGGATAACTATCTGACCTAAAATATATTTATTGTAATTTTTGGAAGGTCTCGAGGCCCTATTTAGCAGGTTAATTAGGGTTGGTTAACTAAGGGGTCTAAAGACTCCTAAAAATTCCTAGAAAATTCTGAGAGATTTCAGATGTCACTAAGTTTAAGTGTTGAAGTTTTTATGTCAATCAGGGTTCTATCCTAGCCCGTAGAAAGTTTCTAAGTTCGCTAGATAGGTCCTTAATTTTTGTCCTTAAGGTGTCACTACGTTATATGAATTTGAATCGAAGTTTTAACTAACCCTCAAGGTAATAAATGCATGGGGGTACAATAATAAAATAAACACACCATGTCCTTAGATCTAGGAGAGCCTAAGTTAAGTGCTCGTGGTGCGACCTACACATGCAATCTAGGAAAAATAAAAGGAAAGACACCTAATGGAGAAATTAGTGAATGATTGGAACTCAATCACCCACTAATCCTCTCCCCCGTGATTGCTCTTCATATCTAGAACCCATGTTTAAAATTTCATGAAATAGTAGGTCTCCCAAAAAGTAGGATTTAATTATAAGTAATTTTAAAATAGTTTCAAAATACTTATAAATATAAATATATATATATATATATTTTGGAAAATAAAATTAAAAAGTAAGTCGATTCATAATACATAGATATAAGGAGACCCACTGATCACTCAATCGATGCCTCAAAACGATTTAAAAATAGTTTGTATCTTGAAAATAATTATTATATTAATTAAGTAAATAATAATTAAATAATCTGCTAAAAAAGTGAAAATTAGTGGCTGAAAATAGTTTCAAAATAAAATACACATTTTTCTGAAAAGATCGGGGGGTTATACGCAAAAATCCGATTTAAAATGACGAAGATATGATTTTCCGAAGTTTAAACATAATAAAAGAATATTTTAAAATAGTGCTGTTTTACTGTTTTTGGAATAACAGAAAATATAGACATAATTTTTATACAAAAATAGTCTTAAGCTCTGCAGAATTCAAAGTGCATCCAAAACAAGGTGTTGTGCATCAAAATCTGACTTAAAACAAGAAAATTACGCTATTTCAAAGTTTAAGGACAATAATTAGATAGTTTTAAAATAGTGCTATTGGCTGTTCCCAAAATAACTACAGGAAGATCAAAATTTTTTGAGCAAAACCAACAATAAAGTGTGCAGAATTTAAATACGTTCAAATCAAGGTGCTGTGCGTCGACAACGGATTCAAAACGGGAAAGTTATCAATTTTGGAAGTTTAATGCATTAAAAAATGAGTTTTAAACTAGTTTTTTTTTAAAATAATAATCAATAATTAAAATAACCACTAAACAAAGATGAAAATAGGATGGAGAATTCCTGGAATTTAACACTTACTTAATACAATAATAATAATAATAATATTAAAATAATAACAAAAATAACTTAAAATAATAATAGTGATATTAATAATAACAAGTTTAAAATAATTGTAATTGCTAATATAGTAATTAAAATAATAATAATAATAATAATAATAATAATAATAATAATAAGAAATCAAAAATAGTAAAGAAATATAAAAGCAACAGCTACTATTAATATCATATTTAAATAAATAATATAATAATATAATAGTAATAAAAATACTTAAAATATAATTTTAAAATAAAATTTTTACTGTTTTTAAAAATAATTTAAAATCTATAGTTCATTTTAATAAATTTTAACAGGTAGAGAATAAAAATACGGTCAAAATGAGGTATTGTGCATCAAAATCGAACAAAAAAAACAAATTTTTGGCGAATTTTTAAAGTTTTATGATTTAAAATTAAAGAAGAAAAAAGAACTTTAAATTAAATTTGGCTGCGACGAATCACGGCCTGCCACCTGGCAGACGCGGACGGCGGCGGCGGCGGTGATGTGACGCGTGGCACACGCGGGTTCGTCCCGCGGTTTCGGCACAATCATTGCCAATGATTGCGCCGCCGCGCAATCATTGGCAATGATTGCCGCGGCGCGGAAATCAACGCCGGCTGACTTAACCACGTCGGACGACGTTTGTGGCCGTCCGATCACCCGCGGTTTGAAACCAACGGCTGTGATGCCGTCGGACGAATCAATCGACCGCGCGATTGGATACACAGTCGAACGGGGCGGCCGAACGGCCGAATCCGAACCGTTGATCACCCGATCAACGAACAGAGAAGCGTAAGCCGAGGTCTAGGGTGTACACCGAAGGCTCTGGGCATTTTTCCTCTCGTTCTCGCTCGATACTCAACTAATCAACATAAAATTTTAAACACATCTTCTAGACATGAAGATAATTAATGGGGGACCATTTTTTCGGTGTGAAAAGCACTTTCTGGAACGCTATTTTAACCTAAGTGTCTTAAGCTAGGGTTTGAGATATACCTCAATCCACTCTGTGGATTCGAGCGATCTTGGTCTTGTTGGACTCGTGGAATCCTCAAGAGCAAGTTCTTAGTTGACGTCGAGATCCAAAGCTCACTCGATCGGCCGGGATTCGTCCTGGAATGCGAAAAGCCTCGGGTTCGCCGGAGGATCGCCGCCGACAGGGTCTGGATGTCGGGATTTGGTTGGAGAAAGTGGAGGAAGTATGTGGAAGCTCTCACAGAAAACCTCAAGGCCTCAGGAGGTTTGGAGCAAGAGCAATTGCAAAAGATCCTTTCCTAAACCTAATTTTCGCTATTTAAGGCTCCTAATCATAAGATCAGCGGCTAGGATCGAATTGGGAGATTATTTGGAGGGAAACCAGGCTTAATTAGCCGTGGTTTTGAATTCAAAACGAAGGGGAGGCTTTTAATTGCATTAAATGACCCTTAATCCCTCCCAAATAGGTGTTTATGATCTATTTATGACTCGATTTGACCAAGTCAATGTTTGACTTGGTCAAACCAGTCATTTAGATCAATGGGGAGTGAGGATCGAGCCATGCAAGGGTTTGAATGAATTTGAATTTGATTTGAGGCCTAAAGGGGTTAAATGGTCAACCCTAGTTGACTTGTTCAACTGGGTTGACCCAGGGTCCAAGTCAGGGTCCAACAGACTCGACTCGACTCACTGAACCCGTTGGAGAGGGTCTTGGGATCTGGCTTGATCAATTTGACCAAGTCAAACTCTTTGACCAAGAATTTGGGCCAAAATCGAGGTCAACAGTGTCCACTTAAAAATCATCATGTAACAGTTATTAACAAAGTAAGAGCGATGAGCAAAAATACGATAGTAGTCTTGGTCATTGACGAGTTTGATTAAAACATGCATCGGATTCTGAACAATAACAAAAAATTTACCATTGTGCTTGAGGTTAAAGAAAAATTTGTGAATAACCTCAAGCGACAGTCTACGTAAAGGGAATTTATCGACTAAAGAAAACTCAAACGGAGTCGCTAACGCTAAAATTTCCATCTCCGAAATCGACAGCGACGGCAAACCACGGAAGGAAGTAATTTTGAGAACCGAAAAGAGGGAGGAGGCAGAACCACTAGAAATAGCATCACGAAAAGATTTCGAAGAAGCTTTGCTAGCTAAAAAATTTGGATCAACTAATCGCTTACTCGCCATTGTCACGGCGGTCCCCGACCCTGTCGAGCTTCATCTAGGGCAGATCTACTTCGTGTTGTAGCGAACGATGCTGCGATAGCCAATACAAGTGACGGACATCGTAGCACTTGTTGTGAAGGCCAGCTCGACGATTATGAGAGCAGCACCGGGTGGGGAGATGCAGCAGGTATTCTCGGAGATGCAGTGCAAGCTAGCCAAGATCAAGAGGAAGTAAGGGCTTCGACTAAGGCTAATGTCCACGCGAGCAAGGGGAGCAACGTGGCCTATGGCTTTTTTGCGAACTGGGAGCAGGCGAGAGAGAGGGAGACGAGGCTCCTGGGCTTCGATTTTGCGAGAGATGGGAGGAGATTTTGTGAACTCTCCTTGTCGTCATTGTTGCTTTTTGGATGCTCGCGGTGTCGCCTTAGCTTTGATGGATGCAGCACTCTGTCAACCTCGAGGCTCCCACAGTAAACCCAAATCAAATGTATTTAATTTCTCTAAATTAGTTATTAATTTTGTCTTAAATTTCTGCCAGCATGTATGGTTGATTTAAATACAAATTATTTCAATTTGTATGAATTTGTGTTGAGTTAATTGAATTCAATTTCTTATACTTTTTTCTAAGTAAGAAAATGCTAAAAAAAAAGCATTTAAATTAATAACTCCTTAGCATGAATCAAGAGAAAGAAAAAATATGACAAGTAGCACCAGCTTATCTTATAGACAAAATCAGAAAAATTCAATAATCTAACTTAACAAACTAGGGCTGTAGAGTGTACATGACATATTTTGTGAGCTTGTGATATTTTTTTTTTTTTTTTAAAAAATTATTCTAGTAATAAAAGATTACAACATCCACTGACCCAAAGCCACTGCAACAACATAGCAAAACATCAAAACGTACAGTAAGATACAAGACAAGACAATGAGAGCAAAATAAAAAATAACCGGACTCAAGAATGGAAGCCCACTGCACCAGCCACGGACCATCCAAAGGTGTATAAATATCCATGTAGTCCTCTATTTATTTATTTTAGCATATTTCTTTTTAAATGAAAGTTGATCTTTTGTAATTAAAATACTCTATTTTTTTTACATCTCAATATTTATATGCTTTAATTTAACGTGATGTGATCTGAGTCAACAAGATTAACATTTTTGTTTACATCTTCACTTAAAATTCAATAATCTAACTCTGAAAGTTCGTTAGGGATGTTAAGCCCTATAGAACTGGCCCGAGGCTAACCAAGAAAGGGGGGGGGGGGTGAATTGGTATTTAAAATTTTCTTTAAGCAAAAAAGAAAAATTATTATAAACCAAATCACCATAAAAATAAGTGCAGAAGAAAATAAATGCGGAAGCAGTAAAAAAAAGAACACAAGGATTTATAGTGGTTCGGTCAACTCGACCTACGTCCACTCCCCGGAGGCACCCTCCGAGTATTGCACTACAAACGTGACTCTCCTTTAACCCCCACAGCTAGGCAGAGAAGCCCTCACAAAAATACCTCTTTTTTGCCACACCCGGTAAGGCGGAGAACCCAACTCCTTTTGCTTTCTCCTGAAGCAGGCAGAGAACCACGATCACTTGTTAAAACTTACCTCTCCCAATCCTTCCAAGGACAAAAGACTCTAGGGAAGAAGAAGTGGAACAATGCTTGGAGCAACCATTGTGAATCCCCTCACAAGGTCCCCCTCATAAGATCATCTCTCTCTCTCACTCTCTCCCTCTCTCTCTCCTTTAGGTTTTCTCAGGTCAAGACAGCAGCCAAGGATATTCAAAAATGTTGAACAAGACCTCTTATAAAGAAGAGCTCAAAAAGCTCATTAATTGTAAGTTACCGACTATATCATCCAGGACGATATAGAAATCGTCCAGGCTGATTAGTACAAATCTCAGAAGATCGGCCAGAGCATCGCCCCGAATGCAAACTGGACGATTAAAAATTGGCTTGATCGTCCAGGACGATCTCATGATAGTCCCATCCGATCAGTTCAAATCAGAGGAAAATTGTCGAGAGCATCGCCCTGAATTTAAGCTGTCCGATCCAGATCGTCCAGCACATCGCTCTGAATTTGTGCTGGCCGATATTTTTCGTCCATGAGTGACTAAGGATTTTAGAATTGATCGTTCTGACTGATCTTGCGATCGTCTAGGACGATATAATCATATCAATCATCCTTAATTACATCATTGATTGTCTCATCAATTAAGGCATAATTATGAATATAATCTAAGCCGATCCAAGATCGTCCTGGTCGATTACCAAAAATACAGAATACCTTAAACGTTTATGGTGACAATCTCTTTATATTTTGAGCCTATCGTCCTGTCCGATACAAGTATCGTCCAGGCTGATTGGCTAATGACGGCTGCCTTAATTAAGAACCCCTAATTAGATTCTCTGTTTTAAGCCAGGTCGTCCAAGACGATGAAAATATCGTCCTGGCCGATATGAGTAAAAGACAGAAATTCTAAGTCTCTCAAGTGTGTGTGTATGTGTGTGGTTACTTTGCATCAGTCATACCAAAGATTACAATTGACTCAAGAAGGGAAAAATCAAATTACAGTCTGACTCAACCCTACTCTACCCATTCTTGAGCTGGCTTTGTTTTTCTGTTCGATCTTTGATTCCTGAAAAGTCAGTAGTAAAAGGCAGTCCAAGACAAATAAAAGTGTTTGCCAATCATCAAAATATAGTTTATGGACCTGAATTTGCAACAATCTATCCTTTTTTGATGATGGCAAAATACTAAGATAAATATTTTAAAAACAGCAGTGTAACACACGAAATAGAAAGTGTAAGAAACATCCTAAAACTACTCCCCCTTTTGACATCTCAAAAAGGAGGGAATTAAGAACTAAAGCAAACCACAAGACACCTCTTTTTTTTATCAAGGCGTGAAGATGATGTAGCATTTCATGTGATTGATTTTAAAAAATTGCGAGTCAATGAGTTAACAACATCAATAATCCAAAGAATGGTAGAATATCCGATCATGATTACCCTTAGCTCGAACTTTCTCTTAGGGTAGAATTGTCTTTTGAAATCAATGACATAACTCAAAAAAAAAATTAATTGGATATGAGAAAAAAGAATTCATTCATCATTTGATTTAAGAAAAAAACATCTTATAAAATAATGAACTAAAGTAAATTTGTCACAATCGCAAAACAATCGAAATCAAGTCTTCGATACATGAAAACCTCTAAGTTTTAAAAGATTTGAAAAGAGAGAATAGCTTGCTTTTTAGTGGGCTAATTTTATGCCTCTTATCACTTTGATTGGCTCTTTGAGTATCTTTTAATTTTTGATACACTTTTATATATATACTTTTCTTTTCAATTTGATGTCATTGACCCTTTTTTTTGCAAGCTAAATTCTCTTTTTCAGACTCTTAAAAAAGAAATCTTAGTTGTTAGTATATCTTCTAGATATTAGAGAATAGGAGCTCTCTCTCTAACATAGGGAAGAACTATCCACAAAACAGAATCAATAATCAATGACAAGAGTAACGAGGAATCTTGATGTGATAAAAAGACTTCAAGCATTATAAATACAAGATATATTTGCTTAAGCAAGTTTAGAAAAGATCTTAATTTTATACACAATCTTTAATTTGAAATAGATTTTTATTAGAAAAAAAAACTATGCCACTAACATAGGATAGAGAAAGAGACCCAATCAATAAAATATTTTTATCATCTAATAGATTAAGAGATGTAAATTATTGTCTACAAATTCTAAAAAGCAAGGAAAAGGTATACGATATCATTTCAACATTTTTTTTTGAAAGCTAAGTTTAAGAAAAAAAAAGCAACCAAAAAGAAAGTAAACCATATCAAACAAAAACTAAGAGTAAAAAAAAGGAAAAGAAAACAAATAGCAAAATGAAAAAGCAACTAAAAAAAATAAATAAATAACAAAATAAAGCAAATAGAAGATCAAGTTTATGCAGTTATGTCAATCACGCCCAATCTGATCCTTAAAGAGCTGAAAGTGTCGAAGGCCAATGATTTATTAAAGTTGTCAGTTAGTTGATTTTCAATTGTCACATGGTGTAACTCGATGTCTCCCTTAGTCACATGGTTTCTAATAAAGTGATGCATAATGTCAATGTGCTTAGTCCTTAAATATTGGATATGATTCTTAGAGATACATATGACACTAGTGTTGTCATAAAAGATTGAGATGGTGCCTACAGATAATCATAAATCAAATACCTGTTATTTCAACCAAAGGACTTGGGCCACACAACTTCTAAGAGCAATGTACTCAACTTCAGCAGTGGAAAGTGCAACATAATTTTACTTCCTACTAGATCATGAGACCAAAGATTATCCTATGAATTGATAAATTCATGAAGTACTTTTTCTATCCATCTTGCATCATGCAAAATCAGAGTAAAAAAATTCAATAATCTCAAAAGAAGTACTGTGTCTAGGATACCAAATCCCTAAGCTTTAGGTCCCCAAAAGATATCTAAAAATTCTCTTAACAGCAGTCAGGTGGGATTTCTTAGGGTCGGCTTGAAATCTACCACAAAAGCAAATACTAAACATTATGTCAGGTCGACTCGCAGTTAAGTAGAGTAAATATCCAATCATGCCTCTGTACTTCTTCTGATCAACAGACTTACCACTTGGGTCCTTATCCAATGAAACACTAGAAGTCATGGGAGTATTAATTGACTTAGATTTATCTACCTCATACTTTTTCAAAATGTCCTTTATGTATTTTGTTTGGTTAAGAAAGGTTCCATCATTCAATTGTTTTATGCTAAACCCCAAAAAGTAGGATAACTCTCCCATCATACTCATCTCAAACTCACTACTCATTGTCTTAGAGAACTCATCACAAATTTTTTTATTAAAAGATCCAAAGAGTATATCATCCACATAAATCTGAACAATGAGTAAATCATCTCCAATTTTTTTAAGAAAAAGGGTGGTGTCTACGCTCCCCTTAACAAACTCCCTTTCTAGTAAAAATATGATAAACCTCTCATAACATGCTCTTGGTATTTACTTTAAACCATACAAAGCTTTTTTTTTTTAATTTAAAAATATGATTTAGAAATTGAGAACTCTCAAAACTTTGGGATTGTTCTACAAATACATTTTCTTTTATTTCCCCATTCAAAAAGGCACTCTTGACATCCATTTGATAAAGCTTAAATCCTTTATAACAGGCAAAGGCTAATAGCACTCTAATGACTTCCAATCTAGCTATAGGGGCAAATGTCTCCTCAAAATCTATCCCTCTATTTGGTTATATCCCTTAGCCACCAATCTTGCTTTATTCCTAATCACCACTCCTGAATCATTCGCCTTGTTCTTAAAGACCCACTTTGTCCCAACTATACTTTGTCCCTTAGGTCTTTCTACAAGTTCTCAAACTTCATTCCTAATAAATTGGTTCACCTCCTCCTGCATGGCTAAAATTTAAAACTCATCAGTAAGAGCTTGATTTATGTTAGTGGGTTCAATCATTGGGATAAAGGCAGAGTGGTTCACCTCCGTCCTAAGTCCATGTCTAGTCTTAACTCCATTAGAAGGGTCTCCTAAGATCAATTCCTTGGGGTGACTTGTAAAGTGTAATATCAGTTTTTGCTCCAGGTTCGTCCGGACGAAGTCGGATCGTCCGGGACGATCGGTACAGGTTGTGCATAGAAAATCATGTTTGGCTGTATGGTTCGTCTGGACGAAATCAGGATCGTCTGGACGAAAATAAGTCAGAGAACCCTTCGCCGGGGACGATATTTGATTTTCGTCTGGACGAAATTCTTCTCTTCATGGATCGTCCGGTACGAAGCTCGATCGTCCAGGACGATCAGTCTGGATATATATAGAAATGAGATATTTTGAAGAGAGAGAAAAAGCTGAGGAGAGAGAAAAACGAAGGAAAAAGTGGAAAAGTGGATTTTCGGGCGACGCCGAGCTGTTTTCGTCCGTTGTGACAGTTGAGGAAATTGCTGTACGCAAGGTAAGGCACAATCCGACTTTCTCAATTTTCAGAACCGTCGCTTTTGACGGTATTATCTATCCGGAATTAAGTTTTGTTCGTGATTTTCATCTGTAATTTCCGACTGGTTTAGTTTTTACCGCGTAACTTTTGGTATTTTGTTGAAGTGTCGAGTGTGCACATTTTGATTATTTTCTAGAGATTTTTGTCCGGGTATTTTTGATTCGACTGTGTTTTTAGTCGACTGGATTTTTCTGTGAACTTGGAAATTATCTGTGCAGTAAAATAAATGTTCTGAAATGTTGATATCTATATTCTGTGCGAATTTGGTGAATTTTGATTTTCAGGAAAATTGTGTAAATTCTGTATACTGCCGTTGTGCTGCTCGATTTTTAAGTAATTTCTGTTTTGTCCGGAAATCTTCTGATTTGATATGCTATCTGTATATGCTATATAAAGAGAGTTATAAGGGGCCTGGATCCTATGAGATTCAGTTAGTGTCTGGGAATTCTGAAATGAGCTCAATATGAAATCTGATATTTGTTATGTTCCGGATCCGAGGAAATCTGTTTAGGTGCTATAAGCACTATATATGTATTCTGGTACTATAAGCACATCTGTTCTGGTGCCGTGAGCACAAAGGGAGGCATAAGTGGCATGGATCCTATGAGATTCAGTCAGTGTCAGGGAATTTAGCTATAAATTACATAATATCTGATCTTTGATTCTGATATGATTCTGATACGATTTGTTCTGTTCCGATATGATCTGAACTTCTGATTCTATTGATCTGATATATCTGCTCTGTTCTGTTTCTGATTTGATACGACTTCTGTTTCCGTACAATTCTGTTTGATTTGATATATGCCCGATTTCGTTCTGATTTCTGTACGGATTAGTCTGATGTATTGGTTTTGAGATTCTGAGGATTTTGATTGGAGGTTTGTTGCTTTACTGAGCTGTTGAGCTCACCCTTGCTTTCTGGTGGTTTTCAGGTTCTGGGAAAGGGAAGGAAGTCCAGGATTAGTTCAGAGTCTGATCAGTTTAGGTATTGTTTTGTACTTTTTGATTTTTGTACAGTCATGGCTTTTCTGTTCTGTCTTTCTTTCTGTCGAAAATCATGTACTGTTCTGTAGATGATTGTTTGAGGAAATGAAATCAGATAGATGTTTTGTTCCGCTGCATTTGATGATACATAGTAGCTCTGCGTTTGTTAGTCTGTTTGAATTAATTATTTGGAAGATTCAGTTCCGAACCAAATTCCAAAGCTAGATCCTGGTTAGCTCTTCTCCGTCGCGATCCGGCGCGGGCGGGATCCGTCTCGTCTCGGGTCGGGTCGTGACAAGCTTTTTTGGTATCAGAGCAATGGTTTTGGAATTTGAGAATTGTGTGAAACAGAGCTATAGGACGTCATCTGTAGTGAGTCCGTTTGGGGTAGTTTTGATTTGTTCGGCTTTTTTATTGTGTTATTTTTGTGATAGTTTTCTGGATTTTTTCTGGATTTTCTGTATGGATCAGCCAGACCCAGACATGACAGACGGGCAGAGTGCCGATCAGGCAGCACCAGTGGGGAGTACAGCCCCAGTGGTTGGTGCTGATACACTGTCTCAGTTTGCTTCACTTGTTGCTCAGATGATGAGCGAGACTCAGAGTAGAGCTTCTACTATCAGATCTGATGACCTGGATAGACATTTGCAGTTGTTTCTGAGGTTGAAGCCTCCAAGGTTTGAGGGCGCTGTTGAGCCCAGAGTTGCTGAGGAGTGGCTGAGGAGAGTGGAGAAGACCTTTGACGGGATGCAGTGTCCGTCAGATAGGAAAGTTCCGTTAGCAGTTTTTCTGTTGGACGGAGAGGCTGAGCACTGGTGGGACGGCCAGCAGGCAGCCAGATTTCAGGGCAGACTGAACTCTTTGATTACCTGGGAAGAGTTCACTGAGGTATTCCGAGACTGGTTTGTTCCCCCTTCTGCACGACAGCAGATGCAGGAGAATTTTCTGAGGCTTGTTCAGGGGAGCAAGACGGTGATGCAGTATGAGGCTGAGTTTACTGCATTAGCCAGGTACGCTCCGCAGCTGGTTAGCACTTCTGCTGAGAGGTGTTACAGATTTCTGAGGGGATTGCGAGATACCTTGAGGCAGCCCCTGATACCGTTCCGGATTACTGATTTCTCCGAGCTTGTGGAGCGAGCTCGATTGATAGAGAACGACCTGATGGCTACTCAGCAGCGGTGGACTGCGAGTATGAAGAGATTTGGAGGTGATACTTCTGACAGTGGTTCCTCTGGGAAGAGGAGATTTGTTTCTGGTTCTGGATCTGGAGATTCCAGGAGGAGCGGAGGATCGTCTGGTACTGTTACCAGTACGACGAGTTCGGGATCAGTTAGTTCGGCACCTGTGTGCCAGAACTGTGGACGACGACACTTTGGCCAGTGCTACAGGATGGCTGGTCTGTGCTTCCGATGTGGTCAGTCAGGACATCGGATTGCAGAGTGTCCACAGATGGGATTTGATCAGCGATCTGAGGGCTTCGTCAGACCTGTTGGTTCAGCAGCAGGAAGACCGAGGACTGTTCCTCCACGCCCTGAGGGATTTGCTGGTAGAGGTGGTGGATCTAGTTCTGCACCACGGGGACCACCTACTGTTCAGAGGGAGCAGAGTAGTTCTGTTGCTTCAGCTCCTATTCCAGTTCAGCCACGAGTTTATAGTCTGAGTCAGCAGGAGGCTAGAGATGCTCCCGATGTTGTGACAGGTACGATTTACATTTCTGATCAGCCCTGTCATGTTTTGTTTGACTCTGGAGCGAGTCATTCTTTTCTGTCCGAGCACTGTTTTGAGGCTTTACATTTGGATTCGATGGTTTTACCGGTTTCTTTATCTGTGATTTTACCGGCTGGGAATCCTTTGATTGCTCGACAGTTTTCTTTGTGTGAGATTGAGATTTCTGGCAAGAAGTGGAAATCAAGTTTGATTCGATTGCCGATTTTATCGTATGATGTGATTCTGGGCATGGATTGGCTGAGTCAGTATGAAGCCCAGATAGACTGTATGAAGAAGCAAGTGAGTTTGCTTATGACTGGAGAGAGAGTTGTATTTCAGGGATTACGAGGTGTCCTCTCCAGTCTGATTTCTGTGTTGGAGGTAAGCAGGATGTGGAAGAAGGGATGTCCGGTGCTTTTGGCTTCGGTGCGGGATCTGAACCTAGAGGTTGGTTCTGTTTCTGAGATCCCTGTGGTACGGGAGTTTGCTGATGTTTTTCCTGAGGAGTTGGTTGGTTTACCTCCGGATAGAGATGTGGAGTTCTCTATCGATATTTTTCCGGGTACCGCTCCGATATCGAAAGCTCCGTACAGGATGGCGCCGAAAGAACTTTCTGAGTTGAAAGTTCAGCTTTAGGAGTTGGTTGATAGAGGTTTTGTGCGCCCTAGTGTTTCGCCCTGGGGAGCACCTGTTCTGTTTGTGAAGAAGAAGGACGGTACACTCCGTATGTGTATCGATTACAGAGATTTGAACAAGGTCACGATCAAGAACAAGTATCCTTTGCCTCGGATTGATGACTTGTTCGATCAGCTTTCCGGATCTTCAGTATTTTTGAAGATTGATTTGCGATCCGGATATTATCAGGTGAAGGTGAAGGAAGTTGATGTTGTGAAGACAGCTTTCAGTACTCGGTACGGGCACTATGAGTTTTTGGTTATGCCTTTTGGGGTAACCAACGCGCCCGCTATTTTCATGGATCTGATGAACCGAGTATTCAGGGAGTATTTGGATCAGTTTGTTATCGTCTTCATTGACGATATTCTGGTATATTCTGCATCTGAGGATGATCATGCCAGACATTTGAGGATTGTGTTGGAGACTTTGAGGAGGCATCAGCTGTATGCCAAGTTCTCAAAGTGTGAATTCTGGCTGAAGAGTATTTCTTTTCTGGGGCATGTGATTAGCGGAGAAGGCATTTCTGTAGCTCCCCAGAAGATTCAGGCAGTTGCTGATTGGCCAAGGCCGACTACGGTATTTGAGGTACGTAGTTTCTTGGGCATGGCCGGGTATTATAGGAAATTTGTGAAAGGATTTTCACAGATTTCGACGCCTCTGACGAGACTGACTCAGAAGTCAGTACCTTTTGTTTGGACACCGGAATATGAGACGAGTTTTCAGCGATTGAAGGATTGTCTGACTTCAGCTCCGGTACTAGCACTTCCGTCAGGTATGGAAGGTTTTCAGGTGTTCAGTGATGCTTCACTGAAAGGACTGGGATGTGTCCTGATGCAGCATGGTCAGGTAATTGCTTATGCTTCGAGGCAGTTAAAGCCACATGAGAAGAATTACCCGACGCATGATTTGGAGTTAGCTGCAGTAGTTTTTGCTTTGAAGATTTGGCGTCATTACCTGTATGGCGTCAGATGTGAGATCTTTACTGATCATAAGAGCCTGAAGTACATTTTTACTCAGAAGGATCTGAATTTGAGGCAGAGAAGATGGCTCGAGTTGATCAAGGATTACGATTTGACTATCCAGTATCAGCCTGGGAAGGCAAATGTAGTAGCGGATGCTCTGAGCAGGAAGTCTTCTGGATTATCAGGTATTCAGCTTACTTGTGATGACTTTCTGATTCGCGATATGGAACGATTACAGTTGGAAGTGATTTCCTCCAGAGGTTTGGAGTTGGCTCAGATAAACATTCAGTCTACTTTGGAAATAAAGATTCAAGAAGCCCAGAAGTCAGATTCTGATTATTCAAAGTTGATTGCTCAGATTGGATCTGGTAAGACTCCTGAACTTCGAATTTCTGATTCTGGTGCTATTTTCTGTAAGAACAGGTTGTGGGTACCTGTGTTTGGAGACTTGAGGCAGGAGATTCTGTACGAATCTCATCATTCAGGCTACACTGTACATCCAGGCAGTGGTAAGATGTACGCCGATATGAAGCTTTTGTTTTGGTGGCCTGGAATGAAGAAAGATGTGACAGAGTTTGTGTCGAGATGCGAAGCCTGTCAGTTGGTGAAGGCAGAGCATCAGCGACCAGGTGGACTGTTGCAGTCGTTGCCTGCCCCTGAGTGGAAATGGGAGGAGGTAACGATGGACTTTGCGATGGGTTTCCCTCGATCTAGACAAGGACATGACGCTATTTGGGTGGTTGTGGATCGATTGACGAAATCCGCTCATTTTCTTCCGATCAGACAGACGGATTCAGTTGATCGCTTGGCACAGATTTATGTGAAGGAGATAGTCAGATTGCACGGTGTGCCTCGTGTGATCGTATCTGATCGAGATGGACGTTTTACTTCCAGACTTTGGAAAGGCATTCAGCAAGGCTTGGGTACGAAACTGCATTTCAGTACAGCCTTTCATCCTCAGACCGATGGACAGTCTGAGAGGACTATTCAGGTACTGGAAGATCTGTTGAGGCTTTATGTTCTGGACTTTAGCGGAAGCTGGGAAGATCATATTCCGCTGATTGAGTTTGCTTATAACAACAGTTTCCAGTCCAGTATCGGTATGGCACCGTATGAGGCTCTGTATGGCAGGAAGTGCCATACTCCTTTGACTCTGACGGAGGTCGGAGATAGACTGGCTTTAGGGGCCACTTTTGCTGATGAAACTGCTCAGAAGATCTGTTTGATAAGAGAGAGATTAAAAGCTGCTCAAGATCGTCAGCAGAAGTATTACAATCAGAAGCACAGGTTTGTAGAGTTTCAAGTTGGTGACTTTGTGTATGTCAAAGTCAGTCCGATGAAGGGTGTGAGCAGATTTGGTCAGGTGAGCAAGCTTAGTCCGAGGTATGTTGGACCTTTTGAGATCCTGGAAAGGATTGGAAAAGCTGCTTACAAGTTATTACTTTCTGATTCTATGCCTGACGTGCATAATGTGTTTCACGTATCCACTCTGAGGAAGTGGGTATCCGACTCTGGGAAGAAAGTATCTGCTGATGAGGTTGAGATTCAGGAGAATCTGGCGTACAAGGAAGAGCCAGAGTTGATTTTGGCGTACGACGTACGAAAGCTAAGAAGTAAACAGATTCTTATGGTTAAAGTCCAGTGGAAGCAACGTACTGCACGGGAAGCCACTTGGGAGAAGGAGTCTGACATGAGACAGTTGTACCCGTACTTGTTTTGATTGAGTTTGGATCGGATAATGTCGAGGACGACATTTTTTTTTTAGTTGGGGAGATTGTAATATCAGTTTTTGCTCCAGGTTCGTCCGGACGAAGTCGGATCGTCCGGGACGATCGGTACAGGTTGTGCAGAGAAAATCATGTTTGGTTGTATGGTTCGTCTGGACGAAATCAGGATCGTTTGGACGAAAATAAGTCAGAGAACCCTTCGCCGGGGACGATATTTGATTTTCGTCTGGACGAAATTCTTCTCTTCATGGATCGTCCGGTACGAAGCTCGATCGTCCAGGACGATCAGTCTGGATATATATAGAAATGAGATATTTTGAAGAGAGAGAAAAAGCTGAGGAGAGAGAAAAACGAAGGAAAAAGTGGAAAAGTGGATTTTCGGGCGACGCCGAGCTGTTTTCGTCCGTTGTGACAGTTGAGGAAATTGCTGTACGCAAGGTAAGACACAATCCGACTTTCTCAATTTTCAGAACCGTCGCTTTTGGCGGTATTATCTATCCGGAATTAAGTTTTGTTCGTGATTTTCGTCTGTAATTTCTGACTGGTTTAGTTTTTACCGCGTAACTTTCGGTATTTTGTTGAAGTGCCGAGTGTGCACATTTTGATTATTTTCTGGAGATTTTTGTCCGGGTATTTTTGATTCGACTGTGTTTTTAGTCGACTGGATTTTTCTGTGAACTTGGAAATTATCTGTGCAGTAAAATAAATGTTCTGAAATGTTGATATCTATATTCTGTGCGAATTTGGTGAATTTTGATTTTCAGGAAAATTGTGTAAATTCTGTATACTGCCGTTGTGCTGCCCGATTTTTAAGTAATTTCTGTTTTGTCCGAAAATCTTCTGATTTGATATGCTATCTGTATATGCTATATAAAGGGAGTTATAAGGGGCCTGGATCCTATGAGATTCAGTTAGTGTCTGGGAATTCTGAAATGAGCTCAATATGAAATCTGATATTTGTTATGTTCCGGATCCGAGGAAATCTGTTTAGGTGCTATAAGCACTATATATGTATTCTGGTACTATAAGCACATCTGTTCTGGTGCCGTGAGCACAAAGGGAGGCATAAGTGGCCTGGATCCTATGAGATTCAGTCAGTGTCAGGGAATTTAGCTATAAATTACATAATATCTGATCTTTGATTCTGATATGATTCTGATACGATTTATTCTGTTTCGATATGATCTGAACTTCTGATTCTATTGATCTGATATATCTGCTCTGTTCTGTTTCTGATTTGATACGACTTCTGTTTCCGTACAATTCTGTTTGATTTGATATATGCCCGATTTCGTTCTGATTTCTGTACGGATTAGTCTGATGTATTGGTTTTAAGATTCTGAGGATTTTGATTGGAGGTTTGTTGCTTTACTGAGCTGTTGAGCTCACCCTTGCTTTCTGGTGGTTTTCAGGTTCTGGGAAAGGGAAGGAAGTCCAGGATTAGTTCAGAGTCTGATCAGTTTAGATATTGTTTTGTACTTTTTGATTTTTGTACAGTCATGGCTTTTCTGTTCTGTCTTTCTTTCTGTCGAAAACCATGTACTGTTATGTAGATGATTATTTGAGGAAATGAAATCAGATAGATGTTTTGTTCCGCTGCATTTGATGATACATAGTAGCTCTGCGTTTGTTAGTCTGTTTGAATTAATTATTTGGAAGATTCAGTTCCGAACCAAATTCCAAAGCTAGATCCTGGTTAGCTCTTCTCCGTCGCGATCCAGCGCGGGCGGGATCCGTCTCGTCTCGGGTCGGGTCGTGACATAAAGTATCTCCAATCTCTAGTTAAGGTGTGAGAAGGTCCAACCCTTTCCTCCAGATCTAAATTTTCTACTCCTTGAGTGACATCTCCTACTTCTTCTATGTTTTGGTGACCTACTTCCTTCTCCAAGTTTTCTACTCCATTAGTAATCTCTCCAATATCATCATCATCCTCAACTCCATGCTTTTTAGGATCAGACTCATCAAATACTATATGGGTAGTTTCTTCCACCACTAAAGTTCTCTTGTTAAATACTCTAAAAAACTTCCCAACACTAGAATATCCCAAGAACACTCCATTAAATTTAGGATCAAATTTTCCCAAGTGAGACTTCCCATTGTTATGAATGAAAACCTTACAATCAAAGACATGAAGGTGGGAAAGATTGGGTGTCCTACCCTTAAGGATCTCATAGAGTGTCTTTTCTAACTTGGCTTTAACGTTCACCCTATTTAACACATAATAAGCTGTGTTAACTGCTTCAGCCCAAAAGTATTTTGGAAGTGAATACTCAGTAAGCATGGCTCTAGCGGCTTCCACCAAGGTCCGATTCTTTCTTTCAGCTATCTCGTTCTGCTGAGGGGTCTTAGGAGCTGAGAAGTTGTGGCTAATCCCCATATCCTCACAAAAATCTCTAAATCTTTCATTCTCAAACTCTTCCCCATGATCACTATGGATGATCAAGATCTCACAACCTAGCTTTTTCTGAATTCAAGTAAAAAATGTTTTAAACTCCTCAAAAGACTCATTTTTATGTGTAAGAAATCTAATCCAAGTGAACCTTGAGTAATCATCAACAATCACAAAATCATAGACTTTCCCTCCCAAGATGGCAGTGCTAATGGGTCCAAACAAATCCATGTGAAGGACTTCTAAAGATCTAGAGGTGCTAATGTCCTTAATGAGGTGAAAGATCGAGTGGACTTGCTTTCCTAGTTGGCAGGCATCATAAAGGTGGTCTTTTAAAAACTTGAGTTTGGGGACACCTCTAACTAGGTCTTTTTGTGTCACTTTCCTAAGATTTTTCATACCTGCATGACATAATCTTTGGTGCCACAACCATGAATCATCAACCACTATTTTTAAGCAAAATGAAGCCACATATTCAATGTTATTTAAATCAAGTATGCAGACATTGTTGATCCTCTTTCCCTGCAAAATAGTGTTGTTACTTAAATTTACAATGCATGAATTTACAAAGAATTACATGATGAAGCCCTCTTCACAAAGTTAACTGATGCTCAACAGGTTGTGCTTCAATCCATCTACAAGTAAAATATTTTCAATCATAAGGTTCTTGGAATTACCAATTATACCTGAGCCTACCACCTTTCTGGTGGTGTTGTCTCCAAGAGTAACCTTGCCTCCAGTCATGAACTCCAACAAAACAAATTGATTGGCATCACCAATCATATATCGAGAGCATCCACTGTCTAGGTACCACATACTCTCACGAGGCTTTTTGTGAGAGCCCATCTGCAAGATTATCAAATAGATATAGGAACCCAAACAGGTTTGGATCCCTTCTTATGAAAAGTAGAATGCAATGCATGTGTGGTATGCTGTGGATTATGCAACTTAGGTCTCCATACTCAATATGTACTATGATGAACTGTGCAAGTGTGTGAGATGTGTCCTAGCATACCACAGGAAAACATCTAACTCAAGGAAAAGAGTTTCTTAAGTGGTTTGAGTTATAATGCCTCTTCCTAGGTTTTGCCTTTTGATCAAAAGTAGGTGTCATCCTAGTTTTTTTTACATGTATCTAATTCATTTTGAATCTTCAAATTTGTGCTTTTTAAGACTTAATTCTCAAACCCCAAGTTTTTCTCAATCTCTTTAGACTTCTTAAAATCAGAATCAAGTGAGGTGTGTGTGACTTTTAGTGACTCATGCTCTTCAATTAATTCACAATATTTTTTTATTTAACTCATCAAATTCATCAAGTAGAGCCATATGATTTAAATCAATTATAGAATGATCTTTAGTCATAATTGCATGCTCTTTTTATAACTCCAAAAATTCCAATTTTAAGCTTGCATGTGTTTTCTTGAGTTTCCTATATGATGCATGAATTTTTTCAAAAACTTCAAGAAGTTAATCGTAGGAAAGTTCACATATCTCTTATTGATCAAGATTATTGTCTACTATCCAGCATAATTTTGTTGTCTCATATTCTGGTTCCATCTCTGATGAATCCGATGTAGAATCCGCCCAAAATGCTTTTTGAAGTCTCATCTTATCCTTCCTGAACTTGGATTTCTCCTCACCCTTTCATTTGCTTGAGTGATCTTGAAGTGTAGGAGTTGCATTCATAACAGACAACATCAGAAGATCCATTTGAATATTTATTATCCTTATATTTTCTCCAATGATGCTTTTGCTTCTTCCTTAGAAAGCTTTTGAATTGCCTTGTGATTAAGGCAAATTCATCGCTTTCAGACCCGGAAGAGTCAGAATCTGATTTGTACGCCTTCAGTGCCACCATTTTCTCCTTTCTTTTCTCACCTGCATCAAGATTTCTTTGATTCACTCCTTACTCGTAAGCAATGAGTGAGCCAAGTAAGTTGTCAATCGAATACGTATTCAAATCTTTAGATTCAGTGATTGTAGTGATTTTAGCATCAAAAGAAAATTGTAAGCATCTCAAAATCTTGTTCAATTTTCATAGTTTGAAAGTTCTCTTCCTAAGGCATGCAAAGAAGTAACAATCTGAGTAAATCTCATATACATTTCAAAAATTGATTCATGAGGTTTCATATGAAAAAGTTTGTAGTCATGCAAGAGAATATTCAAACGGGATTATTTAACTTCATTAGTGCCTTCATAAGTGATACACAATTTATCCCAAATTTTTTTACCAGTTTTGCAAGTGAAAACACTCATGTAATCTTCTAATTTTAAAGCACAGAAAAAGCATTTAAGACATTTTGCATTTAATTGAGCCAAATCCCTATCATCTAAAGTTCATTCAGTAAAAGAAAGTGAAATAGTAATGTTGTTAAGTTTACCAGTTGGATGTGTGTAACCATCCTTAACAAGCATCCACATACGATAATCAGTAGATTATAAAAATGTAGACATGCAAGTTTTTCAAAAATCAAATGAGATATTATAAAACAAAGGTGGTTGGGTAATAGAATACCCTTTCGGTGTATTACGATTCCCAAAGTTAGCTATGGATCAAAATTCAAAAAGTTTTCAAACTTAGTTTTTATGAATCCCGCTCTAATACCACTTGAAAGTTCGTTAGGGATGTTAAGCCCTATAGAACTAGCCCGAGGCTAACCACGAGGGGGGGGGGGGGTGAATTGATATTTAAAAATTTCTTTAAGCAAAAAGAACGATTATCGTAAACCAAATCACCACAAAAATAAGTGATGAAGAAAATAAATATGGAAGCAGTTAAAACAAGAACACAAGGATTTATAGTGGTTCGGTCAACTCGACCTATGTCCACTCCCCGGAGGCGCCCTCCAAGAATTGCACTACAAACATGACTCTCCTTTAGCCCCCACAGCTAGACAGAGAAGCCCTCACAAAAACACCTTCTTTTTGCCACACCCGGCAAGGCAGAAAATCCAATTCCTTTTGCTTTCTCCTGAAGCAGACAGAGAATCACGATCACTTGCTAAAACTTACCTCTCCCAATCTTTCCAAGGACAGGAGACTCTAGGGAAGAAGAAGTGGAACAATGCTTGGAGCAACCCTTGTGAATCCCCTCACAAGCTCCCCCTCACAAGATCTCTCTATCTCCCTCTCTCTCTCTCTCTCCCCCCTTTAGGTTTTCTCAGGTCAAGACAGCAGCCAAGGATATTAAAAAATATTGAACAATAGCTCTTATAAAGAAGAGCTCAAAAAGCTCATTAATTATAAGTTGCCGACTATATCGTCCAGGACGATATGGAAATTATCCTGGTCGATCAGTACAAATCTCAGAAGATCGCCTGAGCATTGCCCTGAATGCAATTTGGACGATTGAAAATTGGCTTGATAGTCCAGGACGATCTCACGATCATCTCATCTGATTAGTTCAAATCAGAGAAAAATCATCCAGAGAATCACCCTGAATTCAAGCTGTCCGATCCAAATCGTCCAGCATATCGCCCTGAATTTGTGCTGGCCGATATTTACCGTCCAGGAGTGACTAAGGATTTTAGAATTGATCGTTCTGACCGATCTTGCAATCGTCCAGGATGATATGATCGTATCAATCATCCTTAATTACCTCTTTGATTGTCTGATCAATTAAGGCATAATTATGAATATCGTCCAGGCCGATCTAAGATCGTCCTGGCAATTACCAAAAATACATAATACCTTAATCATTTATGACGGCAATTTCTTTATGTTTTGAGCCTATCGTCCTGTTCGATACAAGTATCGTCCAGGATGATTGGCTAATGACGACTTCCTTAATTAAGAACCCCTGATTAGATTCTCTGTTTTAAGCCAGATCATCTATGACGATATAAATATTATCCTGGCCGATATGAGTAAATGATATAAATTCTAAGTCTCTCAAGTGTGTGTGTGTGTGGTTACTTTGCATTAGTCACACCAAAGATTACAATTGACTTAAGAAGAGAAAAATAAAATTACATACTAACTCAACCCTAATCTACCCATTCTTGAGCTGGCTCCGTTTTTCCGTCCGATCTTTGATTCCTGAAAAATCAGTAGTAACAGGCAGTCCAAGACAAGTAAGAGTGTTTGTCAATCATCAAAACATAATTCATATACCTGAATTTGCAACAAACTCAACAAGATCATTAGTAGAAATCACAGTGCCAACATATTGAGGCGCACCGATTTTCCTATTGTTTATTTGTTGATGTCTTCTAGATAAGTAAAACATTATTCGTATAATTATAAAAATAGGGAGATTATGAAGATTGCTTCATTTAAGAAAATTTTTTATGCGGAAAATTTTAAGCTTGAAGTATTCCTTAGGATATCTTACGTAGTTTGTTATGAGTTTTTCTAGAATCTTCTATAGCTAGTTTATATAGGTATGTTTTGTAGTAGGATGACTCATTGAATGAATATTATCTCCTTTTAAAAGCTTTGAAGCTTTGGGTTCCTCTTATTCCCTGGATTGAGATTAAATCCTTCTTGCAGGTCGATTCTTCTGACGATCCACTACAACAGTTGGTATCAGAGCCTAGAGCTTGCGAAAAATTGATGGACTACAAAAGAAGGTCGGCTGTCGACGACGATCGAAGCCCCGACGATCGAAGCCGAAGAATAAGAACGGTGGTTGACGACGATCGATACCAACAAAGGAGAGCTATCGATGATGAACGAAGCAGTATAATGTTCTATGAGGATCGAATAGATGAAAACCTTTGGGCAATAAGGAGAATGCGAATGTCATCGGCAACCATACCGAGGTATTTGTCTTCTCCTTCCCTCCTCTACTTCGCTTCCCGCAAAGGGTTTCGAAATCAACCGATTGTGGTTGACGATTACCCTTCGCTCGAACTCCCTCTTTGATGGCGCGATCCTCCGCCGGAGTATCCGTCGCTCGAGCTTCCTCTTCGATGGCACAACCCCCTCTGTTTCAATGCCATACTCACAATCCCGATCCCCTCCAGCAAGATTTCGTAGCTGCAACTCCGTTCGCTCTCCCACAGCTCGATTCTAATTTTGCTTCCGCTTCATCTCGCGACCCGACCACTGCTCACAAAATTAATTCATCCCACACTCCAAATTCCTTCTCCGACTCTCTAAGTTACTTCAGCCAGCCCAATCCCGTCATCGGCACTCCACACGTTTATAGTCCAGTTCCAATCCTCATGAATTCAAATTCTGATTTACCGAATGGAGTATTGGTATCCGAGGCCTCTGATTTTGAAGTCAGTTTGGTGGCTGTGGAATATGCTATAACTTCTCAATTGGGTGAAGATCTCAGCTCTACTTCGGCAGAATTGAAATTGCTGCAGTCCAACAAGGTTGAAAGGGAGGTTACCATGGTCTCTTTGAGTCCTGATGAAATTCTACAGGATGTTTACAAGGAGAGAGAGCCTGGTGCTGGAAGGGAGCTGGGTGCGGGCTCCAATATTGCACTTCCCCTTGCTTCAGGACTTGCATCACAAAAAAAGGTTGAAATTATTTGTACAGAAAAATTGCTAATGGATGATTAGATTAGAACTACCAAACATTTTCTAGTAGGTAGCAGTGCTTTGAAGAGACATTTTTCATATGAATGCATTTCAAGTTTGAGTTCCCAGGTTAGTTCCGACAACGAAGAGAAAGAGGTTTTAAAGCATATGTCCAAGAAGAAGGCTTCCATAATTGGAATGGTTTCTTTACATCTTGCTGAAGATGTTTCTACTGTAGGTGTGAAAATGCCTGATTTGAATTCTAGTGACAAGACTGATCCAATGCAACGCTCCCAATCTGTTCGATGAAATGTCGCTAAAAGATCTGAACCCAACTTGAAGAGGCTGGAGGAGGTTGTGCAGAAACTTGATAAAGTTCCAGCTGAGGTTAGTCTTTTTATTCATCTTTTAGAAAGCACAAAGCAGCAGTATCATGAGTTGTACAAAGCACGTGAAGCAGGATCCTTGCCTAGAAATGATCTCATCAGTAAAGGCAAGGACAAGGAGTTGGTTATGCAGTGGTTAAGGAAGCCATCAAATGAGCCTCCTGGAACTGATTTGTACAGGAACATTTCTCTTCTAGCTATAGTGGGGCATGGTGGTAAAGGAAAAAACAAATCTCTTACAACATGTGTACGAAGATGAAATGACAGAGGAATTTGATCCTAAATTGTGGATTTGTGTATCAAAAAACTTTGATGTGAAAAGCCATTGGAGCCAGCATGTCCCTGAAAGTGCTTCTCTTGAAGCAGAGTGGAATGCAAAATTTGCTGAATATGAGAAGAAGTACACAACAGAGCTGAAAGCCATCATATCTGGAGAACTTCCTGCATGATTAGAGAAAGCTCTGCCGACTTACACTTCAGAGAGCAACACAGATGTTACTTGGAACCTCTTTCAGCAATGCCTTAATGCCCTTGCGTCTGTCATCCCATATTTTCTTGGAGGAAGTGCTGATCTTGCTTCTTCCAACATGACATTATTGAAAAGTTTTGTGAACTTCCAAAAGACCACTCCAGAGGAGAGAAATAGAGAGAACAAAATTTTCAATCCAGGAATCTAATTTTCTGCAACTACCTCCATCCCTTCCAATAAAGCGTCTCAACAGAGTCGAGCTCTTTTGATGCAAGGGGAGAATGATGCGGAGCATTTTAAGCTTGAAGTATTCCTTAGAATATCTTATCTAGTTTGTTATGAGTTTTTCTAGAATCTTCTATAGCTAGTTTATATAGGTATGCTTTGTAGTAGGATGACTCATTGAATGAATATTATCTCCTTTTTAAAGCTTTGGGTTCCTCTTGTTCCCTGGATTTGGATTAAATCCTTCTTGCAGGTCGATTCTTCCGACGAGCCACTACATCAATTTTTTACCATTTGTTTACGATATCTTTTTAATTCAAAAATTTCTTGAAAGCAACAAAAAAATAAAACGGATTTTTATAATCTAGTTTTTGAATACGCACTTCTGTCTTGATTTCTTTTTAAAATTTCAATGCGCAGACATTCTTAAAGCTTATTTTCATATAAAAAGTGCTCCTTTTTATTATTTGCCCTACGGATCCGGCCCAAAACCAGCCGTACTTATGCCCAATAATTTTCTAAAATGTAAACCAAAGATCATCCAACCCTCACTTTTTTATTCAAAATCAAAGGCTTAGATTAAAGGCTATTATTAAGAGGGATTTAAAAGCTTGATTTTGGTTAGATAAAGCTAAAATATTTAAACAAATTTATTAGGTTTGAATTGGGGAGGGGGGGACCGTTTTAAATTCATTAAATTCATTTCATGAATTTATGACTAATTCATTAAATAGAACTAAAATGACCATTTAAATCATGTCTAATAAATTTTCTTTCTTCCTGTTGCATACAAGAATATTTGTGATGGTAGAGAGATATATACTTAGTGTCCAAATTTTGTATGAAAATCCACCATACATACAAATAAGAGAGTTGGGTGCGAGAGTCATAAAAGACACCAAAAAATTTTTCATGAAAAAACCATGAAAAGGGAAAAAACCACGGGGCCTTGCCCTGTTAAAATGATTACACCATAATGCTTATACGAAGCATGTTTAATACTTGTATATGGTGTATATAATGCTTGATGTTGATTCGAAGAATCCATTGCTAAGGGATTTATTCTCAAGAGAAAGTTGGCATGTTCATTTTGTTGGCAGGATGACGGAGGTTGGAGGGACCATAGTCTGCTAGCAACAATGATAAGAAGGATAGTATTCAATGAGCGACAGAGGTTGGAGGGATTGTAGTCAGTAGGTAAGGGTGGTCAGAGGAACTGTAGTCGACAGGTGACGGTGGACGGAGGGACCATATTCAGTAGACGACAGAGGTTAGAGGAACCGTAGTAGGAGGGAAACGATGGTCGGAGGAACTACAGTCGACGGGCGAAGGTGGTCGAAAGAACTGTAGTCGACATGTGACGATGGTCCGAGGATTGTAGTTGGTAGGTGATTTTGGTAGGAGGGACCGTAGTCGATGGGCAAAAATAGTCTGAGGGACTGTTGTTGGCAAGTGGCGAAGGTCGTATGGCCCATAATCGGTGGGTAAAAGATGTAAGAGGGACGCTAGTCAGTGGGTGATAGGACCGTAGTCGGCGGTTGACGTGAGGTCAAATGGACTGTAGTCGACAAGCAACATTGGTCGAAGGGACCATAGTTGGCGGGTGACATTGGTCGGAGGTAACGTACTCCCGTGAGCGATGGCGATCAGAGAGACCTAGTCAACAATCAATGGGAGGTCGAAGGGGCTGTAATGGGGGGGGGGGGGGGGGGGGGGGGGAGGCGATGGTGGTCGAACTGACAGTATTTGGCGGGCGACGGAGGTCGAAAGGACTGCATTCTGCGGGCGACGTTGGTTGGAGGGACCGTAGTTGGTGGGCCAAAGAGGTAGGACGAATCGTAGTCAGCGGGTGATGTTAGTCAGAAAGACTATAGTCGTTGGACGACAATGGTCAGAGGGACCTTAGTCTGTGGGCGACGGTGATAGAAGGGACCATAGTCGGCGGGCGATGGTGGTCCGACAACGGTCGAGCAGAAGTCCGATGGCTATCGAAGGTCGGGTGGTAGTTTAAATTCGAGAAAAGTAATTAGCATCAATCTTTATTTTGTTTTCGAGCAAGGGAGATTAAAAATAATGCCTCATTCTCATCACTAACAATTATTAAAATTCAAAGAAACCTTTCCCAAGCATACATTACAATTGCTATAACTGATAGATCTCATCGAAGAAACCTGATGTTCAACATTGAACCAATCTCCTTGAAATTTATGCTCCTTCCCTTAGTGATTGCTTATAATTTCTTATGGTTTGTCTTCCTAAACTTATGATGTATTTCTTTATTATATTGACGAAAGACTTCTTTGAATGTTCTTTGGCCTTATGAGCTTTTGTTTAAAATCCACAAGTCATTGTCATGTCTCTTAATTTTGTACTTTAGGCGACTTAATTTAATGTATTTGTCATATTTGATTATGTAGTTCAAATTCGAGTCTATATAATAAAACTAACCCCTTTGCATCTCATTTAATCTATTCCATTTATTGATGTATTTTTTAACATTATTTAGAGTTCCAAACTTTATAATAGAGCTATTATTTACTTTCAATAAATTTATTTCGAGGTTAATTTTCTTGATCCCTCTGGAGTCGAGACATGTAAGTATGTGTCTAATTGAGCTAAGTTTATTTAATTCTTTCTGAGTTCGAACCCGAGCCTTAACTCAATCTTGGCTCATTAAAATATTTTACGCTCGAGCTAATTTAAAAAGCCTTACCTTGACTCTGATTTCTCAGTTTTAAAATAAAACATAAGTTTTTTTAAAAAAGATAATTTAATAATTAAAATATATTATAAAATATTAATTTAAATTATATTTTAAATTAATTAAGTGGTTCAATAAACACAAATTTGGATATAGACTCGAGCTGAAGTCATAGCTGGTGAGAGGTCAAAGTCCCAATTAAATCACGACCGTTCATTGGGCTCTCTCTCTCTCATCGCTGCTGTAGAATTTTTTTTTTTTGGGACATTTAGGCCATTTAAGATAAACTTACACACACAACTCATACACAAGGACTCGAACCTTGAACCTCTTAGTTGGAAGCCTTAGCTCTCAACTAATAGGCCAAGGGGAGTTGTGTCTGCTGTAGAATTTAAATGGGCCTGTGCGGCGGCCCAGATTGTTCCCACCGCCAATAGATACCTCAGCTCTTGTGAAGCGCATATTCGAAAGCTCCACTGCACTTTTTTGTTTGTACTTGTGAAGAGCTAAAACCCCTCATCCCTCCTGCTATTAGCAGCGGCCGGCGGCGAACCTCCGAACATGTCGGCCTTCTTCTCGCTTGGAAGCTCTAGTTCTTTTATCTGTGGAGAGGCTGTTGGCTCCCGTGCGGCTCGGTTCGTCAACGCCTCTCGGTTGCCGAGGTTGAAACCGGCGACGCTGTCTTATCGCGCGTCGGCATCAGCAAAGACCACTGTTATATCTGAGGAGACGGGGCCGAAGAAGCCAGCGAGGGGCATCACGAAGCCCAAGCCAGTGTCGCCGGCAATGCAAGCCTTCCTCGGAGTAAAGGAGATCCCGCGGACGCAAGCCCTAAAGCAGATTTGGGCCTACATCAAGCAGAATAATCTCCAGGTTTTCCATCTGGCTATGGTTTTGATAAGAAGCGTCTGTAGTTTTTTAGGGTTTTGAGGATGGGGTTTAGGGGCTATTTATAGGTCGGAAGAACTTAACATCCGTTAGGGTTTTGATGGTATTTCTGCTTTATATTGGAATATCTAAAGGCAAAAGAAATGATGAAAAATTTAATCGTGATGATTCTGAAGGACATTGCTTGCTTTTGTTGGAAACTTAGTATTTGGATTTTTGTAACCTTATCCTTAAAAGATACTGTTGGTGGTTCCTTCAACGCTTATTAAAACCCCAAAGGGAGGGGGTGGTAGAGCCATACACGTAAGTACAAAGAAGACTTTGCTAGGGTGACTTTATAAAAAGGGCGAGAGATCGACTTTAATGAAAACTTTGGGGTGCGGGGTTGAATGCTCTTGGAATCCACTCAAAATATCCTTCGGAGTTGATTTTGGATTGTTAAATCTACTCAACCACTTTTAGTTCTTCATTTTCTTCTTCTTGAGTCTCAGGTACACTACGAGTAATACTGACGAGTGGCGTAAGGTTTCCCTACTTCATTGAAACGGATGTAGGTGTTACTCAACAAACCATTTAGGGTTTAGGGTTTAGGGTGCGTTCATTATGTGTTGTAGTCCTCTTATCTCTCCAGTGTTTATGTATACATTGCCATCATTAGTTTAATTGTAAGTCGACCCCCACACAGATGTACATAGAAGAATTTGTTGCGGCAACTAGATAACGAGAGGGAGAGATTAACTTTATCAATAACTTTAGTACGTTGAGTTTGATCCTTTTGAAATCCACTGGAAGAATCCTTCGAATTGGATTTTGGAGTTATAAATCTACTCAACTACTTTTTTTTCTTTATTTTTTCATTGTTGGATCTCATGTACTCTACATGTTATGAGTAGTGTAAGGTTTACCCCCTTCATTACAATGGATGTAGATGTTGCTCACCAAGTCACTATAAATTTTGCCTTCTTTATATGTCGTATTTCTCTAATTTCTCTGTTATTGATTTATACATTGCTCATGGTTAGGTTTTTAGTAAGTCGAGCCATACACAAAATTACAAAGAAGGATTTGTTGGGACAACTTGATAACAAGAGGGAGAGATTGATTTCAACGAAAGCTTTGGCACATTGAGTTGAATCCTCTTGGAATCCACTCAAGGCACCCTTTGGAGTAAAAAATTTGGTCAACCATTTTTACAACTTCATTTTCTCCATATTGAGTCTCATGTATTCTACATGTAAAACTTTGTGACATTGACTTGAATCCTCTTGGAATCCTCTTGGAGTAGGTTTTTGAGTATAAATTTGCTCAACCACTCTTAGACCTTCATTTTCTTTATGTTGAGTCTCATGTACTTTACATGTAATAGTTGATGAGTAGCTTAAGGTTTCCCTCCTTTGTTACAACTAATATAGGTGTAACTCACCAAACCACTATAAAATTTGCCTTCTTTGTATGTCATAGTCCTCCAATATATTTGGTGTTGATGTATATATTGTTTAATATTAGGTTTGTAGTAAGTTGAGCCGCACATAGAAGTACAAAAAAGGATTTTTTAGCAAGTTGATAACAAGCTTTATTTTTCACATCATATAACTCTTTCAATTGTATGACATGCATGCGCGAGGTTTATGAATTAGTATGAAAAGAATAGGAAATTGAATGAGTCAAAAGCTTATTTGGGGTTTGCAGTTAGCATATTCTTTTTATGCACAAATATTATAAGAGAGAGGAGATTAGTATGATTTTCATATGTGCACGTTGGGTGAGGAAAATTAAGAAAAATTCTCTTCTATTCTTTTGCCCAGTCTTCTTCCTCTAATCTATACCAAAGCCTAGTTTGCCTATTTTTTTCTTCCTGTCGTTAAATTGGAATCTTGGAATCTTGGTAGTTAATGAGTGTAGTTTACAAAAGCTTCACTCGTGACCGTGCTATGGTGTAAGAGAGCAAAGTTTCTTAATATTTTTGTATATTGGGAACAAAGATGACTATAAATCTTGTGTGAAGGGAATATTCTATACTATAAAGGCAAACAAACCATGCCCATGGATCAAGCTTGTTTTTCTTTAACTCAGATAATTTTTTTTGGTTCATGATAGTTTGCACTACAAGTTCTTCATTTTTCTAACTTTTTATAAATTTTGCTCAACTAGAAATATTGCAGTATTCAATAGCTAGCATGTTTAACTTTCCTAAAGTATTATTTTATGGTTCTAGGATATAATACTTGGGCGTTCTGTTAATACCTATTTTGTGGAAGTTTCCTTTATTTTTTTCTGCGCATCTTCAACATGGAACTTCTCTTATAAAAAAAGTATCTTAAAACTACATTCTCTAATTATACTTTTTTATATACAAGATTAGTCATCTAGAGTTTTCTGTTGGGGGTAAGCTTCTTTGAGATAAAATATATTTTGAAAATCAACTTGGAACTATTGAATGCCTAAGATCCATTATTGAATTCTAGAAGTAATGTAAAATGTCTTAGAGCTTTTAATGCAAAACTAAAATAAGTTGCCAAAAATCGCGCAATAACGACATAAAATCCGTAGGTTAAAAACTCATAATCTTGGATAACTATCTGCTAACTTTGATGAAAATTTAGAGCAAACAAATTTAGAAGAAAATCAAATGATTCTTTAAAAATATTTTGATTTCATTCTAAATGTTCATCTTGCAGTAATACTTCTAACATAATTTTTTACAGAAGTACCAAATGGAAAGCTGTTGACTTATCGTTTTTGGTTTGATTTTAAATTATAGGATCCAGAGAACAAGAAAATCATAGTATGTGATGAGAAGCTGAAAAGCATATTTGGAGGCAGAGATCGAGTTGGGTTCCTTGAAATCTCAGGGCTGCTCAATCCTCACTTTGTTAAGTAACAGTATCTTCCATAACTGTAGGATTTTGTACAAGGATGCTCTAGGTTTTTTCAGTATACTTTGTTAAGTACTAATATTGTTATATACCTAGAGTTTGGCATCACATGTGTCTGCAAATGAATTCTTTACGTTTTCCGCCTTTAAATGGTAGCAAATGATCAAATCTTGTGTTTTTTTGTTACTCTTTTATGAATACTGCAGCTCTCTATTATCTGTTCATTTGCTGAACCTATATCTGTTTGCAACCTACGCTGCTCACTATGGAGCTCATCATATCGAGGTATGAATAGCATTTACCCTCTTATCATTGGTAGCTTCCTATGGTAGCTCGTAAAACTGCTTGATATGTTAATCTTCTAATAACTGATTTGTTAGTGTAACTAGAGTTATTGTGTTTGGCAAGGTAGTTGTGTTTGCTTTTGTAACAATAGGACTAGCCAAGTTTTTGTAGCTTTTGATGTAAGAGCATTCATTCTGTCAGCATTAAATTATTGAGGTTGCTAATTTTTCCAATGCTTGAATCACTTGAATGAAATAAATGAGCCAAAACCTTTTAAACAGATCACTTTAAGGTTCCTGATCATGCAATCTGGAGTTTTTCCGAAATTATTATATCATGGCGGTCTTGAACTTTGAAAGAACCGCTTCCATGACAACACTAAGATCATCTCCAACCGAACACCAAACATGCATATGGCGCCATTCGGTCGCTCTAGCCGAAGGTCAAATCTTCCGCTATTTGCTTGCGGGTGAACAATGCGACGTCAATATTGGCGTTGCACTGTTCATCTACGTGATTTTTCTATCTCAACTGGATTTGCCGTAGAAATGCGCCAAAGAGGAGAAAGACAGTTACATCCGGAGAAGCCCGCAAAATAGAGTTCGATTGGAGATGAATCACGATATTTTTCAGTTTCACTGCATTTTGGAGTGAAAAATGAAATTTTTGGTTGGAGATGCCCTAAGTAAGAAGTTCGGGTAATAGAATGAAAATGTTAAGGTGAATTTGATGATTGTTTACTAGCCAATATTCAAGATCCAGTACTTAGTCTACACTATTTAAGAAGAAAAAAAATCATATATTTCTTAAGAACTATCCTTTATCACCAATAATTTCATTCGGGGCAGATCTAGCCATTCCACACATATTTCTGGGTCGAACAGATTTGTATATGTATTTTTTTGTTTTGTTTAGGCTAATCTGCGTGTCTTTTTTTTTTTTTTCCTTTCTTATCTATTACTTTTCTGCTTCCGGTGGGAAACAAGTGAATTTGATATTCTAGCTGCTGCTCACATGATGAAAAACCCAAAACTGGACCACGAAAGTTAAATGTCTAATTATTGCAATTAGATAAACAATATTGATGCGCTGCATGAATTTGTTGTTACTGGGCACCACTGGAGTGAAAGAAAGCAAATCTGGTTGTTGAAACAAAGAATTGGAATACTTAAAGATCATTAAAGCTAAAGGATCCAAAATTAAGCTGGTGGTGGGCCTGGCTTTAATATTGCATCCTTTCAGCTTTAATAATACTAAAGAGTAAAGCAAAGTTGATGCAAGGTTGATAGATCTAGATCTTCATTTAAAGAGGACTGCTTTTTGTTTGGGATGGCTTTCTTACCACTTTTTAAAGCAATTTTTTAGTATCTATATCTAAGAAACAATAAGAAAGTCATCCCAAATCTTAATTGCTCCGATTGCAAGCTCTGTTTACTTTCATTTCCCCCCCCTTCAATCTTATAATTGCAATCAAAACACTCATTACCAATTTGTTTACTTCTAACAACCTTCAAATTATTTTGATGTTATATTTACAAAATTTTCCTTATTAATTTTGTCGAAATAAATCATAAGTAAGATGAAGGTATCTAATAAAGTTGGATGGTAAGTGGGTTTGAAATGTTCTATTACTCTTCTATATATGTCAATTGGATTTGATCCTCTTCCATTAGAGCATCTTCAACTGAATGTCAAACGAGCGTATGGCGTCGTTCGGTCGCTCCAGTCGAACGTCAAATGTTCCGCCATTTACTCTCAGGTGAACAGTGCGACGTCAATAGGCGTTGCATTGTTCACTTGCGTTATTTTGCTCTCTCAACCGGAAAAATGCTCGAAAGGGGGAATGATCGTTACCTTCCCAGAAGCACATAAAATAGCATTCGATTGGAGCAGCATCACGGCATTTTAGAATTTTGTTGTATATTATCGTGAAAAATGGAGTTCTCCGTTGGAGATGCCCTTACCATAATATTTTAATGTCTTTTTAAGTTACTCTCATGTTAGCCGTACAACAGCGACATGTCAAAATAAAAAAAATGCCAATCTGCCCATTAAAAGCGAAAGGCCATATCAAATAATGAAATAAAAATAAGCAGATGCCTAATCATTTTAATTATTCTTATGATTATTAGATTCGTCAATTTTTTATCTTTTACATACCCATTTCGTATTTCTATAGAATATTTAAAAGTTGAACTTCCTAAGCATGATATTAGTGGAGTGTAAATAAATAAACAATAGCATGCTTTTTAAAGATGCGACTTTCCTTCACTCTAATCATAATTAAAGATATAATTTATTTAATAGCTTAAATTCTCATCTTTTTTTTTTAATCTAAGGACTTCACATTTTTATCTCATTGATGTACTTTCTAAAAGATAATTTATCAATTTTTAATAAAATTTTAATAATTACATTAAAAAAAAAAGTCCTGATATGTAAATGCTCATCTTTACTTAAACAATAATACTTTCAAAGATTTCACAATCTCTCACTCCTATAGCATAATACTTTGCTCTATATGATACTTAATTTTCAACTTGCAATATTATTTATAACAGTCTAAACAGTTAATTATTAATTATTGATATGTCATATGGATTGACTTAATAGTCTCGAAGTTATCTCATTAGTATACTTTCAAAAAGCACAATTCACATACCGGGCCACAGATAATTGCTTCTTTTCTTTAATGTGAACGATATGAACAGGGGCGGATCCCTTTGGGCTTAGGGGTGTAATTGAACCCTATAGAAAAATAAAAAACTTTCTTTATTATATGATTCTTTAGGTAATTTATACTCCAACATCTTTTTTTTAGTCTTTATTTCAAGAGTTTTTAAACAATTACCCCCGCTAATTGGTCGAATTCCGCCAAAGAGCGCTGACCCATTGACCCCCATTGAACCCCGGAATATCAAATTTTCTTATTATTTAGAGGTCTTAGTTACTTTTGATAGATAAAAGATATATTTAGCGACTATTTTCTGTCTCTATTTTTTTGGTCGTTAATGACTCATTTTCTTGTAGTAAAGGGTCGAGCCAAATTCGAGGCAACACCATCAGTTATTTATAAATTTGCCCCCGCTAAAAATTAAGGTTGATTCCACCCCTGAATATGAACTCATACATGATGTATGTGAAGAATATTCTTTAGTGCAGAGAATAACAAGTGAATAAAATACATTATGATGAATGAGTGCAGAGTTGGGTTATAATAATAGCAATGGCATAAAACTATGATTAAATGTACGGCTAAGATGATCCTGTCGGTCAAATCAGGTCATTCATTTGATCATGAGAACATGGGCTCGCTGGATTAATTTAGCATAAACTAAAAAAGAGACGACAACCAATGATTTAACTCAAGAAACAGAATTAAAAGGTTGCAAAAATTTGCTCCAAATAATCAATCAATTAGAGCCAGTTGTACTTTTATTCTTTCCTCTTTTCTTAATATTTTTGTTAATTATACCTTGTCAGTAATAAGAATATGATTATACCTGACAAGCAGCTTTAAGTTACAAAGGCTGCATCTCTTGCTCAGGAACAATAGCATCCACAGGTCTGTATGCAGCCTGCGAAGCAGCAAATTTATGTCTCCACAAATACCAGACTAAGAAGGTTGTGAAACTGACCATCACAACAACTGAAATACCCAAGCCCACTGCCCATAAATGTCGCTGCCACCATGACCTATGCATATGACAAAGATGATGAATAGATAATCAAGAAGATTCGGGCTTCATTTGGGGGCAAATTATTAGGTCCGGTCACCGGACTTAAATGTGTGTCCGGATTTGTGCGCTTTTCATGCGCTTTTGATATATTTTTACACCCTTTTACTGTCCTTTTGCTGCCCTTTTACTGAGTATTTTGAAAAACGCAGCAAATACTTAATGAGTAAAATATTTGTTGTGCTTTTGCTTTATTTTTGTAAATACTCAAAAAAAAAAAGTAGCTAATATGCAATTAAAATTGCGTATTAGCTGCGTTTTTGCAAAAATATATCAAAAGCGCATAAAAAGCGCACAAATCCGGACACAAATTTAGGTCCGGTGACCGGACCTAATAATTTGCCTCATTTGACACGGCTTTCTCTCTGCTTTTTAAAACAACTTTTTATTACAAAATTAAAAAATTTTGTACTAGAAAGCTGCTTTAAGAAGCAGAAAGAAAGCCGTCCCAAACGAAGCCTCAGTACCAGGCGCACAAGTAAAACCATTCAGATTGATCAAATTAAGGAGAGCAGACAAACAAAAGCTGTTTCTGATAAGGATGGAGCAGGCAAAATCTAAGAGTAGAGTTTCATGGTTCTTTTGGAAACCATTTTTATCAAAACCACAGATGACTTGAACATGTTTGATATGAATGTATTAAAAAGGTAAATACCTTCTTAATGGAGGCTCGAAATTCCAATGAACAACTTCATAGCTTCCAAAAGTTTCAGGAAGACGAAACCGGTGTTCAGTTATTCGAGTAATTATGCCCTGGATATCATAAGGTGCTTATAAGTACTGGCAAAAACTGAAAGGCCGATATGTACAAATCCAAAATGCACTAAGAGTTGCTATAGGATGAATTGACCATTGCTGTTGTATTAGAAATAAAGTCTGAAGTCCCAGCTGGAAATATAGCCAATTTTATGAGAGTACCGTTCCCTTGGCTAGTAAGTTTCATTAAATGAACCTGAAAAAACAAACATAGTGGCCGTATAAGAATATACAATAAGAAACGTGCAAGAATTTGCATGTGTGAGATGTTCAGATGGAAATAATGGTGCAAGCCAAGAACTCTAGGTTCAAGTCGCTTCACTTCCATGGTGAAGGAATATCTTTCCACCGTAGTAGGAACTTAACTAGCTTAAAATAATAAATCAGTTGAGATTTAACTTTTACCTGATATGACTTAACATCCAGATCATGAGCAATGAGCTCTTCAAGTTCCTTTGAATGAGGGAGTAGGGCCGAGTATGTCAGATTTAAAAACATATCGAAGGTAATGATTCCAATTTGGATTTGACCTGAGAGGGAACAACTAAGAATAGACAAATAATACATATAAGCAGAAAATAAGAAATGTCCTTTACTTGAACTATATATATATATATATATATATATATATATATATATATATATATATATATATATATATATATATATATATATATATTATATATAATTAGTCTCCTGGAATCAAGTTCTTTCATAATAAAAACAGTAACAGAAAATCCATCAAAATGTTTATTGGGTCCATAAGACTAACAACTCCATTACTCAAATTCCCCTTCAGCTTCCAACTTCATGTTTAATTCCAAAGATGGAGACAACCCGTTGGATGTGCAAGTTTATATTCCTCGTATAATAAAATCTGGGAAACATTTCATATTACTTAGTATCTGAAGGAATTTTTTTACAAAACCTTAAAAGACTCATTTCTATAAGATGGTGGTGAGACATGCAATGTTTCATTCCTTAGTAAAGCCACTCATCCACCTGAGGCTGAGCATCCTCATCTCTGCAAAATAGATGGGGAAATTATTAGTAGAATTCAAGTTGGATGGTTGAGTGGAGGAATGCATTGGGCTTGTTGTGTGATAGAAAATCCCCCACAAACATAAGGGAAAATTCTATAAGATGGTGGTGAGACCCACAATGCTTTATGGTGTAGAATGTTGGCCATTAAAGGAGAAGCATAATATCAAGTTAAGTGTTTCAAAGATGAGGATGTTCAGGTGGATGAGAGGCTTTACTCTAAGAGAAACGAAACTAAATGAGCATATACGTGAAAAGGTTGGAGTAGCTCTAGTGGAAGATAAGATTAGTGTGAGTCACCTTAGATGGTTTGGTCACATAAAACAATGGCCTTCTGATGACCCGATTAGGAAAGTAGATGTATTAGATTTGGCTTATGTTAAGAAAGGTAGAGGTAGATTTAAAAAGACTTGGTTAGAAAATATTAGAAATGATAATTTTTTATTAGATTTAAATAAGAATTTGACTCATAACAGGATACAATGAAGAAAAAGGATTCATGTAGATGACCCCACATAATGGGATACTGGGGCGGATCCACCTTATGCCGAGGGGGGGCCCCCTTGAAAAAATAAAAAAAAAATTTATTATATAATTATATAGGTAATTTGTCCAACTACATCTAATTTTTAGTCTTTATTACATGAATTTGTAGGCAATTGCCCCCTCCCCCCTCTTAAAATTTTTAAAATACTATGGTTTTTAGGCAATTGCCCAACATAATCAAACGATGAACCAAATACAAAGAGAAATAGTAAATATAATTAAAAAAGATCGAATCCCGCCAGGGGGCGCTACCCCCTTGGACCCCATCATACATATATGCAAAACGTACAATGATTAGGGATATGAAAAAATAAGGATCGAGCCGACTTTAAAGCAAAAAAAAAAAAATCTCTACACTTTTGTTCAGGTGGATGAGAGGCTTTACTCTTAGAGAAACAATACTAAATGAGCATATACATGAAAAAGGTTGGAGTAGCTCCAGTGCAAGATAAGATTAGTGAGAGTCACCTTAAATGTTTTGGTCACATAAAACAACGGCCTTCTGATGACACAGTTAGGAAAGTATATGCATTAGATTTGGCTTATGTTAAGAAAGGTAGATGTAGATCTAAAAAGATTTGGTTAGACAATATTAGAAATGATCATTTTTTATTAGATTTAAATGAGAATTTGACTCATAACAGAACACAATGAAGAAAAAGGATCATGTAGACGACCCTACATAATGGGATACTGGGGCGGATCCACCTTATGCCGAGGGTTGAGCACATAGCAGAAGCATTCATACAAAGAGTTTGATGGTTCTTTATGGATCATCTTTAGGCCGGCATCTCACAACTTTTGGGTTTGGATAACAGATCAGCTAGAATGATTAGCCTATCGCAATAGAACGAAAACCACAACATATGACTTTAGGTTAGAGAAGTGAGCAACTGGAGAATAAATTCAACCTTCTTATCTATGTCTCTTAGAGGGGTGTAAGTGAGCCGATTGGCTCGCGAGCCCGCTCGAGTTCAAGCTCAGCTTGGCTCGACTTGAAAGGTTGTTGAGCGTTTGATTAACTTAAAATATATGTAAAAATTAATTTAAATTAGCACTATATAATATATTTTAACATTTTTAAATCTACTCTATATTAAAAAAAAAATTAAAAAACTAAAATTTTTAATTTAAAATTAAGAAATTGAGCTCAACAATCGAGTCAAGCTCGAGCTTTCCAAACAAGCTTGAGCTCAGTAAGAACTAAACAAACATAGCTCAATTAAGCAAATACTTGACTCGACTCTACTCTTTTATGCCCCTAACGTCTCTAGCTTCTCTTCCACATGAACATTGCATTAACAACATTTGACATTCTCATCTTTTTATTCCTTATTATTAGATAATAGGTTAGATAAAGGATGTTATCATGTTGGATTAGAATGCTTTCTTTTATCAAGCATTTATTGATATGAATTAAGAATTAAGAAATATATAACGAAGTCCATTTTATAAAGAAGCCAAAGGCAATTGTAATCACACGTGTGTTGCATGGTAGTTTTACGTGTACGACTCAGACTCAAAACAAAATCCTTGCTCAAATTTGATGATTGATTCAACATGTCACAATAACTACACAAGAATGTTCATTTATCTTCACTATTTCTCATAGTCATCGAGTCGTTGCTCACTGGTTCTTTATTCTCTATAGTTGGAATTAGTTGCTTCTTGGATATTCTTTTTCAGGCCCTCTCATTTGTTAGTTTTCTTATATGCTTTTTGTTGCTTCTTAAGATTAGCACGAATAGCTTCTTGCTCACAAACATTTTCTCAAGAATGCTTCTTAATGCATCATCCTCACATATCTCTCTCATTTCACACTACCTCCACCTCTTGGCATTTATATAATCACTCAATCTCATGAGTATTCTTGATTTTTAAGTATTCCTTCATAATTTCATTATTTGCATTTTTTCTTCTTGTTTTGGCTTTAAAATAAGTAAAAATTATAATTGCTGAATTTATCATTATAATGTCTAAAAATTATTACCTTAAATAAATTATTTCATCACTTCACTATACTGTTTATAGTATTCTTTTGAAATAAATTCTTCCTTAACTAATTTAGTAATTTCTCAAAGTAACAATTGCACATTTTCTTAATATTTTCATCTTTAATCAAGATCCTATCATCTTCACATCCAAGTATACAACTTCATAAAAAATGCTAGATCTTTTATCTCCTTATTACTAATCTTATAAAATAAATTTTCAAAAAGTGTAGCTTTTGGTTTGCCTACTACCCTCTCAGCAAGACTTTTTAACTTTCTTATTATTAACCTTAGTAGATGGTTATTTTCTCTTTAATAACCCTTTGTATTTCTTTGCTCTACCACCAAGCCTCCTTATTAGCGTATGATCTATTTGTATACTCTCCTAAAACTTCTACAATAATCATCTTAATGAAACTAGTCATCTTATTCCACATCAATTTGGATCAACTAAATAATTTTAATTTGACTCACTTTGCAACCTATCTTGAAATATTAATAATTTCTCACCTTTTGAACTCCACCACATTATCATAAGCCATAATTTCTTCTATTGTTTTCTTTATAATCTTACATATATATATATATATATATATATATATATATATATATATATATATATATATCCCCATAATTATTATCATATGTTGTGCTATCAAGCTTTCTCTTGAGATCATTTTACAATTTTTATAAGATTTTTCTTTCATTTAGCGAGAAGAAAACTATCTTTGATTTGGTGATCTCCAGATTTATAAGAAATTAATTGTAGTTCTCATTTCTTTAAAGTAGATGTTCCCTATTACAAGATGATAGGCTACTATGATCTAGTATAGCTTCTCTCATCAAATTTATATCGCCTATTACATAAATACCATGAATTCTCTCATTCTCATCATATTAATTAGACCTGTTATGGCAATTTAAATCACATCCAACACCTTTCTTTAGCAAATAAATGCTTTAGCAATTCATCTGCCTCTTCACAAAATTGATCTTCTAAACTATATTTTAATCTAACTCATTGAGCATAAGCATTGACCATACTCATAATTTTAAATATTATCTTACTAGCAATCACCCCATCATTAACCCTATTAACATCAATAATTTTATCTTTTAACTTTCTATTTCCAATAAACCTAACCCCATTCCTATTGATAACGTTTCCAACATACATTAATTCATAATCTTCCCAATATTCTTGAATTTTTCCTTTCCAAATAGTTTCTTATAAACAAGCAATATGTATTGTTCTTCTCATCATAGAGCACAATAACTCATCTTTCCATTCAAAATTTTCAAATTCCAGGTGTCAAATCTAATCTTAGATTTATATTGAGTCAACCCTTGCTTTTCAATACAACCAAGTAACGTGTGACTTATAGCTTAACGTGACGACCCAACCTGCCTTTGTTTACTTTTTACTCACCTTCGCCTACTCCTCACAACAATTTAGTTGGTTGTGCCGCATCAGTTCCGGAAAATGCCATAGCGCTAACAAAATTCAACTCCTTTAGAGTGATCCCAGTAAAAGTTTGATAAACAAAAACAAGGAACATAAACATAACCATACAAATGCACGTAAGAAAAATGGAAACAATGACTCTTCTTGATAAGTTACTAAAAAGAATCATTGGATTATTAAAGCTTATTAAGACCAAGTTTATAAGAGTAAAAAATCAGAAACTTCCAAGATATTTTCTCTTTCAGCTATTTAGCATATTAAGGAAAACATTTACCTGGCAGAAAATTGTATTTTGATCCAATAGGAGATAAAGCAGGTGCAAGTTCTGTTGTTAAGTTTGTCGATGTAGGTGATGGTGGTGGTTTTTCTGATTTATTTTTGTCAATATGCAATCTATTCCACAATTCAGAGCAGTTGGTCTTCCAAAATCCAATCCTTTCGTTCTGGCGATCATATGTTACAAGAGTATTGCGGACAATAATTCCTGCAAGTCAAAACATGACAGATTAAAATATGCAATATTATTTGGACAGGTTGGAGAACACTGGAGCCACACGTTTAATGACATCGACAACATGTGAATTAATCGCTTTTTACCCTTTCAAAACTTCTCAGAAGGAACAAAACACAGAAACAGTAGTGATATGAAAGCAGCAAACATCACAGGGCTGCCTTCACATTTAAAATCGACAGGAGACAAGGCCCAACAAAGTAAACAGAACAGAACAATGGAAAGGGTAAAGTGATAAAAGCACAGAGAGTACTGTTGAGAACAAATTCAAAAAAAAAGTTAACATACCCCCTAATAGTGTTGTTGGATCGTTTCCATTCTGAAAAACTCCCAAGCAATAAGCCCCATCATTCTTGGAATGCTTTGCAGCACAAAAAAAAAAAAAAAAAAAGATGAGAAAATACATCAGAACAAGGAAAATAGCTGATCTAGAATCAACAGCAGCAAAAGGTGTGACAAAAATACAACTCCAGGTAGAATATATTACGCATCACCTAAATTCACATTACCCGGAAAAGGTAATTTTCAGGAGCGAGTTTCAGTGTTTTCCCATTTTCAAATACCATATCAACCTCTGGGAAAGACTTCGATGGATCACTGAAACATAGTAAAGCGGATAAAAATTAGTATTCCTTATGTGTAAAGATAGGCAGGAATAAAGGTTTCATTGTTTGGATTATAGCAACACCTCCCAGCACCAGCAAAACAGATATCTTTGTAGTTTGGATCAGGACCGTTTACTTTTTGTAGTTTACCAAGCTTGCTCGTCAGCTGGAACATTGAAATCAAAATATCAGAAAATAACCAAGTCCACTGAAAAAACCTGAAATTGCTAATTGGAACGAGAAAGATAATTATTTTTAATATTGTGTAAATAACTTTCTCTACACTTCATATCTTTGTATAAGACGTATAATTTTCCAGTTTTCCTGAAACCATGATAGAACAAAAGCCACCTACAATTACACCTCCATTGTCTACCATGGCTAAGAATGAAAATCTTACAGAAAGCTTAAAATTCTAAAATAAATTGGCGAATGAGACAACAAAATGAGAACACTTACAATTATGTAAGGTAAATATTTTGTATGGAAATTCACTGAACAGGCTTAAAATGCATAATATATCGCAGAGAAAGGTCTGAAAACGAATAGAATATAAAATTTGATCAAAGAGCAAGCAAACTCCAAGGCCCAAGCAGACATTGAAAGATATTTAGGTTCTTGATTTAGTCACAATAAATTGCAGCCCTAAAATATATGAGATAAAATGAATGCTAGAGGAAACCAATAGCTCCAATACACCTGAATTTTCCCCTATACAGAAAGCATAAGCACACCATAGCAAATAGTTTAAAACATTGAATCTGGCTCGTCAAATCTGAGCACAATAGAAGCAGCAGAGATTCCATGATGCCAAATTCTATATTCTTAATTCATGTGACTTTTTATGTGTTTTATGCAAGGAACCCTACAGCTAGTTGCAAGGAACCCGAGATTATAGCCTTGTGAACACGCCTCCCTCCCACCCTTGTGTGCTTAGTGCTGCAAACGAACTAAGCGTTGGACAAGCTACTCGAGGTTCAGCTCGACAAAAACTCGTTCGTGATCGTTTAATTAAATAATCAAACAAGTTTGAACATTTTTTTAAATACTCGATGTTTTAATAAACAAGTTTGAACAACTATGTATTTGACTCATTTCTATTCATGAACAACATCGGCCGAAGCTCATGAACACGCTCGATAAAAAGCTCGTTACGATCTTAATAAAAAGCTCGTTAAAAAGCTTAATTCTTGCTCATGGAGTTACGGATTTCTTGCCTAATATTAGATACCAAACATTTTATGTTAAAGAATTGAATTGTTTTTATCCACTGTTATATGATATTGCTTACATATTTCTTACCATTTTTCTTTTGCCAGTGATAAATGAGCTGACAAAAAATCTATTGTGTTTGACTTGGCTTGATTATATATGTGGAATTAATTTTTAAGAGGTTATAAATTTTAAATTTATTTCATTTAATATTTTTGTTTAATTATATTTGTAGAATTACTTCTTGAGGATATGTTGGCCATTTTTTACATCATCTTTTCTTTTCCCTAAAAGATGATTGTTTATTATCATCAATTTTATTTGTTCAAAATGTTCATGAACAAGCTTGCTTATAAGAAGAATTATAATTCGTTTATTTGTGAATGAGCTCGTTTGGTAGTTTGAAATCAATCGCTAGATGTTTTCGTGAACAAACTTATTTGATAGTCCAAAAACTCTTGCTAGATTTGTTCACGAACAATCTTTTCTTGTAGCACAAAATCACTCACATTATATGTTCATGAACAGGCTCATTTTGTAGTTCGAAATGATAGCTAGAAATGTTCGTGAACATGTTTGTTAGTAGGCTCTACATAGCTTGATAAGACTTGTTTGTTTAACGCTCGATAAGCACGAAATGAACCGAACATGAACAAAACACAAAACAAACATAAGCATCCATCAATTTAAACGAACCAAGTTTGAACACGAAAAAGAAAGCTCGAATTGAGCTCGAATGAACATGAACAAACTAATAATAAACCTATGATGCACAGACACTTATACTTAAAGAGGCATGCAATGTCTGACACGTATTCGACATGATACACATCCAACATACCTCTGACACGTGTCTGATTAAAAAATATTAAATACAATTTGGACAAACATGTCCAACATGTGTGTCTTACATATTTTATGAAATATTTTTAATATAATTTCTTGTATTTAAAATTTTTATTTATTTAAAATATAAAAACTAATTTTTTTATTTTCTCTCTACAACACCAAATCAATCGGTCGCACTCAATATTCTATTCATCAGATATTCACATTTTCATTTCTCTTTGGAGTGTTGCAATTTTGGTTTAACAACAATGTCCGATGTCATGTCAACATCGACGTCTGACTTCGTTACAATATCGACCTTTCAAAATCATCTCAACATCAAAGTCTGACACTATCTGGACATTGATGCTCGACGCAAGCAATTTCTACACCCACACTTGACAAATCATCTTTGTTCGATGTCATCTAAACATTGACGACCAACGCCCTCTCAACATCATCGATAGATGCTCCTCGACATCGACATCT